>CM062816.1:1926668729-1927110513 GCA_031772625.1 Pinus tabuliformis | reverse complement strand
GGTTATCGAGGCGTGGTGCCCCTCTCTCATTATCAGGATCCGTCCGTGGAGGTGAATCCGTGAGGGATTATGTTGGCTGATTCTGTAGAGATGGATCTCAGCCGAGTAGGGACGACAAGATCAGTATTTAAGATGTCACTAACCGGTCCTTGAGAACTATCTTATTCACCTTTGCTAGATTGGCTAGTAGTGCGGCTCTTCATTTGGCCAACAGGTCCTACATGCAGTATGCTATGGAATGCCTTGAACCAAAGGTATTCAACTGGTGTGATGCAGTACTTCCAGTTATAAAAGAACAACTCTCAAGGTGAAGAACGAAAGTTCTAAGAGCTTTGGTTATGGTTCTATTCTCATCGCCTTCACCTTTGAGAAGATCCCACTGATGCAGCCACAATATATTTCACTTGGACTACCAGTACCGACGGAACCATTGATGCAGAGATGGTTCTATCTTATGGCTAGACATGCTGGTTAGTCGCAGATTTCATTCTCTAATGCCTTCTTTGAGCGGTTCGACCATCAAGAGCTAGTCTTTGCTGAGTATCCATATGCTGGGATGGATTTCCAGCATGACCTAGATTTGGTGCTACTAGTTAGTGAGCAGTGGGGTGTTATAGGTAAATGTTCTGACCATATACCTGTTTATTGTTTTTATAATGTTCTTATGTATTTTAATGCTATCAAGACTAATCAAACTCATATATTCATGTAGATATTGGACCCGTGTGACCAGCAGTGTGCCTGAGGGTACCAGCTGCCGTTCCAGTAGGAGAGGCTATAGGGAGGGCTATCCTCCACGATCTAGACATAGCTGAGACCCTTGCAGTATTGCAGGATCATATCAAGAGTCTAACCCTTGGTATCCAGGATGTGAGGATCGATGAGTTACCTCTGAGATTACAATTCCATACTATTGGCGTGCAGAGTCGATGAACTAGGCTCTTACATATGATCGCACAGGTGGTGACTTTTTATCACCAGTACCATTAGTCTAGGGTGCTTTCTCTGCATTTTTTGAGTTTTTGGGTCATGTGACTGATTTTGTCTTGGACACAGAACATATTTGATAAAATATAAATAGTTATATATATTTTTGATTTTCGGAGCTTTATTTTGGTTAAGTTATATGATCCTAATGTAAGTGTATTGAAATGCTTTCTTTTATAAATGTTGCAAATGACTATCTAATACATAATTTGCTAATGAATTAGTTAATTTGTTTAAGCTTCTAAAATGTGTTGATATTGAATAGAATCAAACTGCCTTTCCAAAATCCTGACCCTTAGGAACATATGATAGATAGTTGGATTCCGAACAGAATATATGCCAGTAAGCTGTAGGATGACAAGTTGTGAGTCTAGCCTGACAAAAAGTCAGTGTATGCCACATGCGATGGCATAAGAGAGAATTTCTATCAACATGCTATACTTAGGGATGTTGTCTGTTGATCGACCAATACATACTCCTCTGAAACTCACTAACTCGCCGCTTGGATCAAAAATGGCCTAGGCCGTAGAAGATAGGTTCTGCGCACTATGACTAGCTCCATCGGCATATCCAATGAATGATTCCAATAGGTTCGACGTATACCAAAAAATGCAAGAATGGATTACCTAACCAATAAGATCACTCTTGACGAAAACAAAAATGTAACAAAAGCATATAAAGAGGTTTCTATACCTAGTCAAGCACAGTAGCACTTAAGGTACAACCCATTTCGGGATTGCGCCAGTGGAATTCCATCATAATCTACTAGCTCTTAGGCTCCTTTTTCTAACACTCATTTAACAATGTAGGGGCCCATCCACGAAGATTGGAACTTACCTCATCCCAATTTATTAGATTCCTGATCGTAAAGCAAGACCAGGTCACCTTCTAAGAAGACACGGGGTTTGACATTTTTTCCAAACTATGCCTTAACTAGTTTCTTATGGGTTTCATTAGCCAAGGCAGCATCACGATGGGCTTCATCCAATTGGATTAGTTCCAATAAACGAGCCTCTTCCTCTGAAGTTCTGGGAAGAAGGTCAATTGCGAGCTTGAGAGATGAAATCTCACATTGAATTGGTAAGACGACTTCCAAGCCATACACCAACTAAAAGGGTGTATACCTGGTCGCATTTCTTACCGGGGTTCTGTACGCCCACAAGGCTGAATACAAGATTAGGTGCCAACTCCATTTGTGGACTTTGATCATCCTTTGTAGCATGCGCTTTAGGACTTTTTTGATGGTCTCAACTTGTCCGTTAGCTTGTGGATAATACGGAGTAGAACTGTCATGGGACAATCCTAGTTTGGCAGCCAATTCAACCATCATGTGATTGCGAAAATGCGATCCATGATCTGTGACTATAGCCTGTGGAACACTGAACCCAGAGACTACATGATTAAAAAAGAAAAGAGCAGTCGTTTCACCGCTGTTGTTTAATGTAGACATCGCCTCAGCCTATTTCGTAAAATAGTCAACTACAACTATGATATACCCATGCCCCCTAGTTGAGGTAGGGTTACATGTCATGAAATCTATGCCCCATTTGGTGAATGGCCCAACAACAACTACTGGTTGCAAAGGTGCAGATGGTATTCTGGTTTTGCGGTCGAAAATTCGACAAGCATGGCAACTTCTAACTGTGGTTATGCAATCTTTGAACATTGTTGGCCAAAAGTAGCCTACTCATAAAATCGTTTGTGCCATGGCGTAACCAGATTAATGCCCCCCACACACGCTTGAATGACAATCATTCAGGACTTTTTTGGCCTCCTCGTGGGTAAGGCACCTTCGCAGAGCTGTATCAATACCACGATGGTAAAGCGTATCACTGACGATCATGTAGTCTTTTTCTTGGTATCGAGTATGTCTTTGTTTAGAGCGAGAGCTATTAGGCCTGTATGTTTGGGTTTGGAGATAGATGATTATATCTCCGTACCGCAGATCACTTGACGATATTAGAAACGAAGATTCATCCATGATTATCGTTTTGGATGTTGAATCGTTGGATGACGAAGGGAAATCGCATAATAACTCCGTGAAAACTAGAGATTTCTTTTATATGGACTTTACAAATTCCAGATCAAACTCTTGCAAAATAGCTATCCATTTTGAATATTTGCCCCCAAGTAACTGACGCAAAAGAATGTAAGTAATTGAGTTGCAATCTAATAAAATGGTAGTTTTGTGGAAGAGGATATAGTGTCGAAACCTTTGAACTGCTTGAACAACTACGAGAGCCAGCTTTTGAACATAGGAGTATTTTCTTTCTATATCATTTAAGTTTCAGCTTAAATAATAGATAGGATGTTCGATTCCATGATCTTCTTGAACTAAAACCATTGTGATGGTTGTATTTGTTGCAGCTAGATATAGGTTAAAGTATTTTTGATAATTGGGAGCATACATTAATGATGCTTTTATTAGGGATTCCTTTAGAGCATCAAAGGAAGCTTGCACAACCTAATCTCAGTTGAAGGGTACTTCTTTTTTCAAAAGACGTGTATAACCTTTGGCAAGTTCGGTGTAATTTGGAATGAACCTCCTCAGAAAGTTTTCTTTCCCTTGGAGTTTCTGAATCTGAAGCAAATTTGAAGGTGGAGGCATATCGATGATTGCCTAAACCTTACATGGGTCGAGTCGAATTCCATCCTTAGAAACCATGAAGCCAAGTAAACAACCAGAACCGACACAAAACACACACTTGTGTGGATTGAGTCATATCTTGTAGTGTCGGCAACATAGAAATATTGCTCTCAAATGCCGCGGATGATCAGTCCGCTTTCGTGAATGAGACGGAAGATTGTCAAGATATGGTTGAACGATGTTCTTGATGTCATGGAAGGCGTAATTCATAGCCCTCTAAAAGGTTGCCCCTGCGTTCTTTAAACCGAAAGGTAATTTGTGGTAGGTGAATGTGCCCCATGGACATATAAATGTAGTCTTCAACTGGTCCTGTGGGTGGATATTTATTTGATTATACCTGGAAAATCCATCCATAAATGAAAATATTTCGCATCCGCCACATTCATCAATTATCTAGTCGATGAAGGGTGTAGGGTAGTTGTCCTTTGGACAAGCTTGATTTTCATCCCTGTAATCAACACACACTCTAATCATTCCTTGCTTTTTCATCACAGGAACAATATTCGATACCCAATCAGTTAGAGGAACTGGGTAAATGAAACTAGCATGTAAAAGTTTTTCAACTTCTGCCTTGATGGCAGTGGCTTTCTTCGGGTGCACCTGTCGAAGCCATTGTTTTACTGGTTTGACATCAGGATACATTTTGATTTCGTGTTCAACTATGCTCAAGTCGATGCCTGGCATTTCTTCGTATGACCATGCAAAGACATCTCTAAATTCGCGAAAGAGAGCGCAATATATTTCTAGTTTTGAAGAAGAATAAGATTTTCCGACATGAATATTCTCTACAACATTAGGTTTGATCGAGATATTTATGGCAATATTTTCTTCAATATTGGACATGTTTCACTTGGATTCCACCGTATTTATAGTATTTGATAGAAAATAAAAAACTGAAGGATGATCAAGGTCATTGGAATAATCTTCATTGTAATCCAGAAGATGGGAACGATGGTGGTAATCTTCCCATGGTGCCTCTCCTATCATCATGGACTGAATAATTCCTTCATCTGCAGAATGTACATGTGACCAAGGATTCGAAGAGGTGCCATATTCCTTTGATCTATTCACCCAAACACTCAATGAGTGTTGATTTGGGTATGCCACCCAGGCTGAGAAAATTGATTGCTACAAAATCTCTATTGGGCTTAGAGGCAAAACCTGTTGATGATCCATGCTAACAAAATGTTTGGAAATATTCTGAATGGAAGATATCATATTGTAGGTTCTTACTGTTGCCACCTCTACCAGATTACTCGAAAGCAGTAGAAAAAAAGTACCCATCAAGTTAGGGTCTTCCAATAGGCCTACTCCGACATTTTGAAGCGAACGAGAGCTTCCATGGATCATTGGAATGCTTCTTGTAACTTATGAACTATTGGGGAGAAAGGTTTGTTGATCAACGATTGAAATTACTACTTGGAAAGTAAATAAAATCTTCCTAATGTAAGTTGATACAACAGTAGCCATGGCATAAATCCAGGGCCTTCCCAGTAAGATATTGTAATCACGGTTTCCATCGATAACTTTGACATCAATTTCTACTGTTTTTCCCCCCAGTTCAACTTGTAAGTTACTTAAAATCCCGTACGTGGTGTATGTTCATCCATCGAATGCTTTTAATGTTGTTGATGATCTTGACAAGGGTGGTGATCCTAAAGTTTTCCAGTAACTCATTGACATAATGTAGGTAGATGCCCCCTCATCAATAATTGTTCGATGAACAGTTTTGTTGAGGGCCTTCACTTGGATGAGGAAAGTGAGTTGAGTTGGTAACTGAGGTTCAAATCCTCTATGGTTAAAGGCCACCAGATTGGAATCCGCTGGGTCAATCCCACCTATTGCTGATAATAGAGCCTGCTTTTGGGAGGGGCAATTTTGCAGTACTTAAAGTGTCGACATAGCGGACAATGATTGGGCCAGATCCTCTACTATATTATAATTTTGTGCTGCTCGAGCACGAGGAATAAAAGTTGATTTGTGTACTACTCCCTTTGGTGGCTTTATTGTTAGCTTAGGAATGATGGGTGGCATAACTTCGATTGAAGTTGTTGTCAAACTACTAGGTTGATCTATAGCCTTGTTGTTCGACAGCTGTGGATTCCTGTAATCTTTATTCCTTGTCAATATCAAAGCATCCTTTTTCTATTTCGAAATGGAAAACATAAGAACTTGGGATGGGGAAGCATTTTCACTAGCAACTAGATTGGTTTCTAGGTTTGGAAACGGGTTAGTCAATACCAATGAAGTTCTTGAATTCTTAAAGATTTTCTTAACTTCGGCTTTATATGGAAAATCTCTTGTCCAATGGTCCTCATCGCATATGAGACATGGCTGATTAGGTTTCTTTTGTCCAGAAGGATTTGCAGAAGATTTTTCGGGAGACGAATCATCCTGTTTTTTCTTTTTGCTTTTCCCTTTCTTCTTGCCCCCTGGCTGCTTCGGTTCTTTGCCTTTGTCAGTCGACACGGCATTAACCTCCGAGGCAAGAAGTTCTTCATTTGCATTTTGATTAGAAACCGTACGGGCCTTCTTAGATGTAGCCTTCATGGTTTTGGTGCTGGTTGTGCCTATCACGCCATCGCCGGCATGAGAGTCTTTGCTTGATTTAGGAGGAGGAGGAATGAAAAACTTTGTTCTGGGAGCATCAGGAAATTTGTCATAGAGCATACCAGACTGAGTATAAATCAATTCTAGATATTGCACACGAGAAATGACTTGCTCTTCAGTGACAACTACCCCCTTAGCCACATCTTTTGTAATAGAAGGTAATAATTAGTTAATAAACCATTCAGCTAGCAGCTGATTAGGAACATATGTTTTTACCATTCTACGACGACGTCACCACTCATGAATATGATCAGATATGTGAGTGGTTGTCGTCTACTTAAAATTGATAAGAAACTCTGTTCCTATTTTGTACCTGATGGGTAATTGAAAATGGGTTAATAAGGTTATGGCAAGGGCACTGAAGTTATCGAATGAAGCTCTAGGAAATTTGATGTACCATTTTGCTACTGGACTAGTTAACATTCGCTGAAAAAGGCGAAGCCTAATCGAATCATCGTTGAGAGTGTTGGACGAACACCATAGATGAAAAGTCATCACATGATTCGATGGATCTTCACCCGGATTCACATTGAATTTAGGAATATTTGACGGAATTTTATGAGGAATCGCCGGCCACCAAGGGGCGTAAGCAATTTGGTCATTTGTTAGCCGATTTAGATCTGGTAATTCCAACATTGCGACAAAAGGCAACTGTTGGTTCAAGTTTGGCGAAGCATACCTAGGATAAGATGGGATTACCTGAGCAGTGGGTCTTTGCACACCAGCATAATGTATTTGATGCTGATACCTTTGATAAGGTTGATGGGCATAACCATTATGATATGATTGATGGTAACCATTTTGAATATATGGCTGCCCATTACCTGCAATGCTTTGTTGCTCAGGTCCTTGGTGAGTTTGCTGGAATTGCGGTTGTTGATATTGCACCAGCCATGGTTGTGAAGTCATTGTGTGTTGTCCAATACTAGATGTTTGACCAAGATGAGGGGTGATAGTACCCATTTGAGCCTGAGTTGCTTCAGTTAAGGAGCCACTAATTGGAAATTGTGGTTGAATCGTTGAGACAAGAGGCTATTGTATTACAACCTAAGAGACTTGAGGTTGACATACAACAGGAAGCGCTTGTACTTGCGACACGGTTACAATGGCTGGTGTAGTTGGAATATTTGACATAGGTAGATTTGGTTGCATTGAATATACAATTCTTGGTTGTTGAGGCAGTATTGGCAGCCAACCACTAGATGTAATTCCGACTTGACCCGAATTTTGTTGTGAACTCTCATATGGTTTTTCTCCTGGAGAGAACAATGAAAAGGCATACTGTTCCCCATATGGCAGCAATCTAGTGTTCAAAGGAAAAATTGGTCCATGTAGACTGGACTACCCAAATTGATATTGTTGAGAAGGATCAATTTGCTGAAACTCAACATAAAAAATTCCAGATATTGTTCCGGATGAACAAACGGGAACAGACCATACTGTCGAAACAGTTCCTAGGTGGACTCCATCCAGCGGTTGAGAGCTAGTTGGGACAGATGGTACACCAGCGAACATTGTTAGAGTAGTGGTAGGGAGTTCTGCTACTGTTGTATCGGATGACACAGTCTTAGATGTCGCTAGTTGTTCAGACATATTGAGTCTATCCAAAATACTTCCTAGTGATTCTACAGGAACTTGCGATGAAGGTTGACTATCTTCTGAATTAGAAGGATATAGGTGGATCCTAGTTCCAAAATGTAATGGGGTACTGGATGGAAGATCCTCCACAATCTCTTCTATCGCAATCATTCCAGGTGGAAGAGGTAGACCGTCAAGTTCGTAAAATATTTTTGGTGCCGAAGAAGGTGCACACTTTGCAGCGATAGATGTCGTAGGGTTAACACTTTCCGAATTAGTCCTAGATGGAACTGGTTCAGGAATATATTTGTTTACCATTACAGTAAGATCAGTTCTAGTGTCCTCTTGTAACTGTGGAACTTCTTCTGTAGACATACGGTTACCACAAATAGTTGGAGTAATTGGAGTCTCCGAGGATGTTGAAACACAAGTTTCGAACAAACCAGGGGAATTTGACCCAGTTAAATGAGATCGCTTGGCCCGGAATGGTTTCATTTCTAGATTCAAAGACGGTTGACTCGTTAATCTCCGTGAACGATGGGTTTTTGATTGACTTTCTTCCACGATTGCGGACTACTTGATCAACTCAAAATAAATAGGGGAAAATGTTATTCCGATTAAAATAAATTTTATGACGCTTTGACACAACTTGCTTTTTCAATTTTTAAGAGTTGAGAAAAAGCTAAAGATGACTCTAGTCACCTTCGATTTTTAATCAGCCTGAAGTGACAAGTGCTTAGATGGACCTTTTCTTTTAAGGAGTCTGAAAAGGAACGAAAGTGACTACTCTGGAATCTAGACAGAGGGATTACCAAACCAATTGCAAAACTGCAGAATACATTTTATGGTACAACAGTCAATCTTCCCGAATGCTGTGTTCATTGCATTGTGATCGATAGGGTGGTAGACACAACTTCCTAAGGATAAAGGATGTAGCCTATTGTGGTCCCCCAATATATACTCGACGGTACGTGGGAGCACAAGTCCATACTGGCACTTGTCATCTCAAAGAGGAGGAATCACCCAACCTACAATGAAAGTGATAGTTACCAAGCTTTACGACGCTAGAATACGTCTCTAGCCTAGACTTATAAATGTTGTGCATTAGGTTCCAAAGCGTTTTTATGTTCATTGAGGTTTATTTTACAGTTGATCTTTCTTAAGAAGTTTGCCTTTAAGGTTCACCGCGTGATGTAGATATACAATTCCTAAATATGCAATCTAAGATGATAAACAATCGTTTATTTTCTTTTTGTAATGAAAATCCTAGCTACTAAGGAAAGAGAAATGAGATTCTTTCAACATAGAGCAGAGAGCACACACTAGATGCACTTTTCCTAAATCAATTTCAGCATGCAGTCTTAATGCAAATGAACATGCATGTATTGTTTTTCAGTTTCCTTAATGTGAAAATTACAAAAAGAAAACAAAGTATATATCTGAATTATCTTCTTTCAAAGCGATAGTACTAACAGTTTTCTTTTCAAAAAACGAAAGTAAAGTCGAGACGACACTTTGCAATTTTGAATTCAAAATTGCTTTCGACACTTGAAATACTAAGGATTCAAATCAAATACAATGGTAAAAGTGTAATCGACTGTCTGAAAGAGGAATTCTTTGTAATACTCATTTTCTTGACTGAAAACGACACTTGCGACACTTTTAAATCAAAAGACGACAGTTCTATTAAACTACTATTTGCACAAGAGAACTATAAATGATGAAAAATACATAAAAAAACATTCACAATTCTTTATCGATGGAGGCTAAATAATGCAAAGGAAGATGGTTTCAACAGAGATATACTGATCACAGACAACAAAACTATTGAATAAAGCTGAAGATAATGAAGAAAAAACCAAAATCTAGAGGCAGAAATAGTCTCATCTGATCATCACACCTGTAACACAGGGAAACAGGGATGCATCTCACCTACAACACACAGGAGATGTGATGCATCCAGACTGCCAAGAAGAGATAGTGTGATGGTCCAAGGATGAGACTGAGCTTGGTTTTTTCTCATAGTTTGCGGCTAAGTCTAAGGATTTAGGCTGAGCTAATGATTGTCAGTAAACAAAAAGTACAAGGGATGATCTAATGAGGTCATTTCAGTTACCACCAGGGCACTTAGGATGTTTGCAAGCTAGATGTTCAGTCCATAAACCAACCCAGAGATTGACTGAAGCAATGTTGATCTACTTTGCAGTTGCATAGAAAAAGCAGTTCAAAGGCTAGCTGGCTTAACTTCAGGCTCCGTCGGTGGTTTATAAAGCAAACAACAGTAACGAAACAAAAAAACTATTCGTTTCCCAGTGGAGTCACCATTTTGTTATTGGGAAAACTAGTGTCTATTTAGAGCTACTAGTCCCACTAAGGGTAGCTATCTTAGAAACAAATAGATTAAAGCTACTTGTGTTTTCCTTTATGAGAGATAGATGAGAGAGAAGCAGAGAGCACCAACCTTAGTCTTTCACTAGTCTCCTTGCTTGTTTCCTCTCTCCTTTGATAGAGCTTTCACCACTCCTTCCTCACTTGTCCCGCTTAAAAGAACACCTGTAGAGCCAAGGCAGCAAAATACCATCAAAGCACAGAGATATATAACCATAAATAATGTAGGATCAGATGTACATTAACCATATAAATGCATACACAAACAAGATTCAGAGATATACAAGCATATAGAGGAAAACTCAAATAGCTTTATTGATAGAAGTAGTAGAAGAGAGGATTACAACCAGGCTTTCTGATCCAGCATCATCCTCCTAGCATGAAATCCCTCTTCACCTCATATAAAGCAAGATCACCCAACAATGTCTTCAAATAGAAACCAACAATACTTCCTTGCAAATTACAAAATTCCTACCTCTGGATCTCTTGGATGAAGGATCCATATATAGATGTTTACAGGGGAGTGAGTTAGCTTCTAGGATTTTGATTACTGTCATTTCACTGATAGTTCTTGGTTCCACTTGGAGATTTCAAATCTCTTACTCATCCCTGGGTGAATTCAGAGAGGCAAGTGTCATATGAGTAGTTTCTAGAAGATTCTCTGGGTTTCCACCTAGCACACTACTTCTGCCATTTGTCTACTCTCACTCATTGCACCCTACATAATGGATTTATAGTATGCATCACACCCCCCATGTGTAATAGGTGAGATGCATCGCACCCTATGCATGGAGCAGTCTGTATGGTCCTGTTTTGACTAGTTCTGAGTAGTTTTTCATGGAGAAATTCTGGGAGATGATGTAATCAGATGACCTTGTTCCATCAGGGTATGAAACAACAATTTTAGGGGTTTAGAAGCCCTTCGTTTATGGACATATGTGATTTGGGTTGCAGTGCCAAAATATGTCTATAACAGTTGCCCCCTAAAGCATGAGGTCGTAAATCCTTTTGATGTCAGATGAAATGCTTTATAATGAGGATCCGAGGTTTTTCGAACTGGAAGGTGACCTGTAATAAGATACAATACAATACATTGTCTTCACAATATTTTCATGAAATATTAAAGGCTACCGACGCTTCTAGGCACAACCGCATTATTCCAAGTGCCTTTCTATCGAGAATAATGCATTATGTGTCTGACATACTCATCGACTTCTTTGTCTTTCCGCTTAATGGTAGGTAAAGATATTTTTGATATAGATAATCTTCCATCTGTATCTTCCACAACTTGTAGTTTTGGCCGTTAAAAATTTTGGCCCTAAACCTATCATCTTCTGTCATTACTCCCACTTGAACCAGGAACCATTCTCTCCTACGAGACTATCATTCAAATAGAACTTCGGCTCTGATACTAGTTTTTAGAAAATTATATATTACAGACCAATGAAACAAATAAAATATTTCAGAAACATAAGTTCACCTAATTTGGGCTACGTCCATGGAGAAATAGTCAGTCCTTACTTTATATTATCTACCAAAATGAAGAGATACAACATACAAGAAATCCACGGTATTATCCTCTTCCCTCTCACACAATCTCTTTTCTCTTTCTCGCTCATAATACATGCATACATAGCCACAATAAAATTCCCCCATATATAGAGAGGGATTGCCTTCTAGGGAAAAAAATCCTAAATTAAACATAACTTCTACCATCAAATCATGTGCCTAATGAACGACTCAGATTAACTACGGAATTAAAATATTTTACAAGTTAAATTTACATCTATTTTTACCTTCGGGGGTGTTTCACTCGAACCCCCATTGGTGGCAATAAAACAAGCGGCATTTCCATCCCATTAGAAACTAGGGTCCAATGTGACGATACCTTTGAATAAAGAAGATAATTAGGCTCCACACCCAACAATATACCTCAATCCCTGTACAATAGATAACATGTCTAAGAATGACATTATTAATTAGAAACATATGACATTTTCCATTAATTAAGGAAAGGTTAGTTTATATTGGCACCTAATTAAGATTTTTTAAATTTTCCTAATTCCTCTTCAAACATGTTATTGTAATTAGT
This sequence comes from Pinus tabuliformis, assembly GCA_031772625.1. Lineage (NCBI taxonomy): Eukaryota > Viridiplantae > Streptophyta > Pinopsida > Pinales > Pinaceae > Pinus > Pinus tabuliformis. Next base: position 1,927,098,211 of record CM062816.1, on the reverse strand, counting down.
AAAATCATCCATGTAAACAGGTTAAAAAATATCCTAGCACTACTCTGTAGAATGTGGTTGGGTCATCACATAACCCAAAGAGACACACTCAATAAGAAAATATCCCCAACGGATAGAGGACTATAGTTTTGTCTTGGTCCTTTGGTGAAATATGTATTTCATTATAGCCACTGTAAACATCTAAAAATGAAAAATACTATTTTCCTACAAGGATCTCTAGATATTGGTCAATGAATTGAAGAAGAGAATAGTCCTTCATGGTGGCTTTATTTAAATCTCATTCATGCAAACAAGTTTTTCATTTATCATTCTTCTTGGGGAATACTACAAGAGGTGAGACTCATCTACTATAGGAAATTGGATATCTAGATTTGGCATTAAGAATTTTTTGCAATTCATATTTAACTACTTCCTTATGGGTTGGGCTCATATCTCACTGGGGTTTCATATTATGATGAGAATCAATCTAAATATATGTATATATATGATGAGAGAAAGTGTCCCATGTGAAACATTTTATTTCTTTGTAGGACTTGGATCAAATTTTCTCACTAAGATTTCATAAGATGAGAATTTACATGGATTTCTTTTAACTTGGCCAATCTCAAAAAATGTGATATAACACTTTGTATTGTGTGCTGTGCCTTTATTAGTATTGAAAATTAAGATGGGGATGTTGTGTCACTAGTTTACTACACAAAAAACGCCAAATTTTTGTCTATTGGAAGAGAAAAAAATTAATAATTATGTGTAAAAATTGAATTACAAAGAAAGGTGTTTATTTTTCTTTCCTCCATCTTTTCTTTGAATTTCACTATCTAGTATATGTTTTCATGGAAAATAAGGCAGACAAACCCAAAGGGATCACATCCTGTCAGCCAAGCTAGCAGAGCCTAACCGTGCGGGTGCTAAGGAGAACTGACCTCATGACCTCGCAATTGGCAAGGTACTTATCAATGAGAACTCAACCAATTGAGATAATGACCCTTAGGGATAACTAATTAATCTATTGTAAATATAGGCTATACAAATTCTGCATCATTATCTAGATTATCATACCATGCAATATTTTCCACCTCAGTTATCGATTTTGAAAGTGGGTATAAGGTTACACACTTAAACCCCATGTGAAATAAACATATCTTTGGGTCTGAAACTTATAAAAGCATATGTGGTAGTAATCTGTGGTCTACCAAGGATTATGGGATGTTCTTAAGAAGAATATGTGTGATGTAAGACCATAAAATATATGGGGAACTCCTAAGAATCCAAAGAGACATTAAAATTGTCTAATAGTCCCTATGTTTTATCTTGAATCTCTTGGATAGTTCAAGTATGGTAAGAGTTTGATGAATATTAGGAAAATTCAATTATTTCATGGTTTATATGATTATGACGTTGGTGGCTACTCCATGGCCAATTAAATTGTTTGGAACACAAATCCCATTAATGTGTGTTTGACAATAGGGTTACCAAGGTCTACATATCTATCTACAAATATTTGTATATATATCAAGTCTACATATATTCTAATGAATTAAATGGTGGGTGGTACATTTTTATTTCTTCCTAGTTTATTTAAACATAATTCCTTAAATTATGTTTCATAGATAGGTATGTATTTGATGTCTTGGAACAAAGGAATTTTTATATAAGATAATATTCATATTGACCTACTTGTTTATTTAGATTTAACCTCTCTAGATATGGGATTCTTTGGATGAGGGAGGTCACTTGATTAAGTAGTTGTTTTCTTTACTATAATGAGAGTATCTTCATTGGTTTTTTAATTAATAGTTCCTATTCTTATTCATATTCAATCATTGTGAGGGTTTTCTTTGAATCACATTTCCTAATTGCAAGTGGATATACTGGAATCCTATTGGTGTGCTTAGATAGGTGGGACAATGTTGTAATAGTGCCAAAAGAAAATTGATATACTTTATTGTTGGGTTAGGGATAGGATGGAAAATTAGTTGGGTAGCTATAGGAGGCTGGTTGTATGGAAGATTTAATTATTGGGATTGTGTAATAAATTGTGAGGCTTATGTTGGATAAGGATGTGAAGGATATTATGTGGAATTTTGGAATATTGTTGAGTTTGCATGGTATGCATGTAGGAAGGAATATCCCCATATCTATGCCCTTTCCATCCCTATTTCTAAGGGTGATTTTTTTTTATAACTAAAATGGTTAATATATTTATATATCAATGGTTGGGCCATAGCCTAATCAACCAACATTACATGGAGGCTTGAGTTCACAAGTCCTTACAACACCTAATAGTCTTTCCTTCTTAGTTTTGAGACTGTCCATCGATCCAAAATATTGAGTTTGTGATCCCCAAATAATCACATCAGAGAAGAGCTGTCGACGATATCGGATCATAGACCATTCCTTTTAGTGATGTGATCGACCTCCAATGGTTAAGGCCCCTATTAATCAACATAGGCTAACTCCTAGCCATACATACTTATCGGGACTTTTAAAACCCTCCCATTAATCTTCGTTACCCCTTAACCACACATATATAACCTTTTCCTTTCTTAAAAATTGTTATAAATAATTAACACGTGATAACCTTCCATCGACGCTATTTCCTTATAAACCATTACATAGGAAATATCCATAAAACAAACCTTTTCAGCTTAGAACGGTCTTGACACGCTTTTCAATATTCCACATTTATCGTAGTTGGGTATCGGCTCCACCGTGGCTCACATTAATACACACCTCCTCCACACCCGATATGTGATTGAACTCTTGGATTTCAAACATTATGAAATCGCGCACATAACTTCATCGGGTCCGCACCCATTAGCCCTTTGCAATATCATGTGTCACTTCCATACCCTGATCCATGATTGACCAACTTGCATATTAAACCTCCGTCGTTGATCTCCTCTTAGTAGATCCGACAGTTCAAATTTGCTTTGGGTTGACAAAACACATGGGACTTAACCGCTTGATAAAGCGGTTTCCCCACACTCCTCCACTACTACATGTCCTCTGATTAGTGCAATCAAATCCAAGCCCTTGATACCACTTACCACTACTTTGCTGCCTGAAATACCACTCGAAGTTATAAAATCACCTTTTCCTTGCATTAACTCCTATGCTCTTTCACATGCGATGACCCTTAATCTACTCCATCGGTCGGTTACGATAGTTCCTTTAGGTTCCTCTGTTGTTTAATCTAGACCATCGATCATTGAGATCCAAATTTTGATCAGCACAACACTGTTGAGCTATGGTATGGAAATCCACATGGGCTCTTCTGAGTTTTTTTTGAAAAACCCTTGAGTCAGACAGCATCCCTCATTGTCTTTGATATCTGCCTCCTTGTTTGAGCTGTGAAGGATGTGAGAAAAGGAGGATGAGGTAAAAAAATTAGCAGGTGCCGCAACCTCTGGAGAGTATTATTGAGAGCTAGATTGCTAAAGTGCTCCTCTGATTTTAAGGTCTTTATCAAGAGCTCTGAGTCCCCAAAGACCTGAAGAGCTTTTGTGTCCATGCTCCTATGCGATTTGGCAGCCTTTAAGAAGCCCGAGAATTTCAGCCTGACTGTTTGTGCTCTATCCTAGTCCCCAACTGTAGCTATCTATTTGGAAACTGTCCTGAGAGTAGGCCACTCCACCTGCACCAGAGATCCCTAGATTACCTTTAGAGGCTCCAATGAAGAAAACATTTACCTCTCCCTGCTTCCTCCACCAGGTTTGGAACTCTGCATCCAATGTTGTAATGTTCCTGTTAGCTACCTATACCAATAGGTTTCATATTTCATGATTGGCAAGGAAAGTTCCAAATATGCTCTGCTTTGATGATGCAAAGATCCCATATTTCCTAGAGAAAACAATGTATGTACATAGTTCTTTGTTGACTCAATTTTGATGGATGGTCCAACAGCCTAATCTGGATCATGCCATGTTTTAAATTTTCAGTTGTAGAATAGAGAAAGAAGTCTGTCCAAACTGTTTAATCTTGGCAGACAAGTAGCTTAGGTAGAGAAGTAAGGCTCCCAACTGCTTAATATGGGACCTTGGAAGCAATAAGGGTAGCATTAGATAGAAAATCAAAAGGAAAAAGCCAGAGAAAAGAAAAGGCAAATAAGGGTCTGCAAGTCTAAGTGCACCCTCCAAGAAGAAACAAAAAATGCTAGGCAAATAGATGGGTAGGCAGATGGGGTTGCAGAAGTGTCATTCCTTACAATTGAAGGTGTGCTAACCTATTTCACAAAGCAAAATCAATGGATTGAGAAGGTCTTCTTCTCTATCAGGTTGCAGCAAAGCAAAGAAGCATGTCTAACTTCCCAATTTTTCCCCTTTTCCATTCATTACTAACATCCCCTCATCAGTTGAGATTCATGGAAGAATTGGTGGTTTTATGGTGGTTCTTAGTCCTTTAAAAGCCACATTTCTTGTCTAAAATTCTTTTCATTTTGATCTACTCCCTAAGCTAAGTGATTTTCAAATAAACTTAGTGTTATCACTCCCCATCCACCCTTTTCATCTATATTAACCCCTAACATCTATTATATAATTCCCTATGTTACCCTTTCCCTACTATTATAACACCATGGTGTATAAACCCCAAACATGGTATAAATATCCCTCCCCTTGGCATTATAGCCATATGTTCTCTGTCAGGGATCAAATTGACATCTGGTCAGCTTGAGAAACCTAAGCCTTACCCCCCTTCTCCCTTCTGAATCTATTTGACCCATTAAACCCTTTATTGGCTAAGAAAACCCTATGAACAACCCCTTTTACCCATAACCCGCTTCATCTGCAAAAAGCACAAAAAAAACCCACTTTTTTGACTTATCCAAAGTATCGGCGCCATATTATTTTTGTTTGAAAATACATTAAAAAACCATTACAATCCGCCACATCCCAAAGGTTTCCGCCGAGCACAAATCCCGAAAGAAATATTAATTTAATCCCGCCCCCCTTCCGTATTGTCCGATCACCTCACTGATCCGTCAACCGTCGGATCGGACCCCTTTGATCCGACGGCCCTCATCCATATCGGACCGGCCCCGACGTCCGACAGATACCTTCCGATATCTGTCAGAGGGTGACGTCAGGCCTCTGCCACGCGTCACCCCCACAGCGTATCGGAGGTACGCCTGACAATTCTGCTTCCGTATCAAAAGCGGTGCGATGAGAAACCGCTAACCACTTCCGGTTTCGGTTGATCCGCCCGGCCAACGTCATCACCACGTCAGACCCACGTCAGTGCCACCCCGTCGTCGCGTCAGCACCCTTGTCCGCCCCTGCGCTAATATGCCTGCCACCTCATTATCCCCGTGGACCAATCACAGCTTGCCACATCACCCGATGACGTCATGCTGACGTCATCCGGCCTTGACCCCACCCGATGACGTCATGCTGACGTCATCCAAAAAAGGCGCCAATGTCCCAAAAAATCCATATTTTGGCCGAATTTTCGCGTTTTTTATACTTTTTGCCAAAACGTTGTTGCTTTCTCTGCATGGTTTTTACGTTCAAACGTGCACCACCTTGCTGAATTCGACCTGGAGACCTTCGGCGCGTCATTTCTACCTGCATTCGTGACCGTTGCTCGCTATATACCAGGTATTTATCCTCGTAAATCCTTCATACACCTGATTTGTCTGTAAATTCCCTCAAAAAAGCTTAAGAGACAAAGAAACTTGCAATTCGCCGGCAAAATCCCTGTGCCTAGTCCCCATTTGCAACTGTAAGGTCGAAAATCATCAGCTGAGCCTTGTTTGCCTAAATTTTCACCAAAAAACTGCACTCTGTTCGCGCAATCGCGAACCGGTTACTCAAACTGTACCTACTTGCTATAAGAGAGAGATTAAGACCAGACATTAGTCTTATCCGCACTTTAAAGCAGTATTTCAATTGCTGCAGCTGATCATTTATCCTTTATCCCTGAATAATTCACATTTCTCTGTTAAAGAAAACTCCTTTGTGTTGCTCTGCATAGCAACTCCCATCTATAATCCTAGGAGAAACCATGGATCCACCAGTAGCTCCTGTAGCATTGAACATTGCTCCATTGAATGCCCCTCAGAGAGAATTGGAGTGGCAACCTCTGGCAGACATGGACTATCAAATCTCAGAGGAAATGCTAATGAGAACCAAGTTCCACATCCACCTGCTCAATGAATTGAAGGCCAAACATGAGACTGGAACAGATGTGCTGGGCATATGGGACTCTTTTCTCCCTATATTCAAGCTTCCTCAGGTCAATCAGTTCCCTGATTTGATCCACTTATGTGCTGAAAACTATGACCCTACTCAGAGGGCAGTTCTTGACCCTTCAGGCTCAGCTGTGTTCTATATCACCCCAGAAGCTATCAAAGAGATGCTCTGCTTCAGGACTGAGAAGAAACTGGTCCCTCTATCACTCATAGACTTGATAAATCAAGGAGCCAGATTGACAGATGCTCAGGTCACCAAATTAAATCAGCTGTACATTGGCTCTGACTCTGTGAAGTATCCTCCTATTAATCAAGTATACCTCAACCAATTGGGCAGAGATCTTGCAGACATGATTAGTCCTACTTTGGGCTACAATTCAATTGAGTTTGTTGATGAAACTGTGCTGGTAATGATGCTTATGTTTGCCCCTGGCAAGTCTCCTATCTGCTATGACTATGCCACCTATATATCAGACAAAATACATGAGCAATTAATGAACCTGGCAAGAGAAAGGGTGTTCAGATACACCTCTTACATTTACCACTTAATCTTATATCATCAACATCAGAAGTTCTCTTTTCCAATCAAAAGAGTGGATGCCCAAGGCAATCCAAGATCAGTGGTCTATTGGTCCTCTGTTTTCCACTGTAGATCCGAGTCTCCTTATACTTATTGTGAGTTCATAGATCTCTTCATCCACCCAGCTATGTCTATGTTGATGAGCTCACCTCCTCCAAGGCTCACTGATGACATGCAAAGGATCCTTCAGTTATCCAAATCATACAGCATTGGGGACTGGTACTTTTACCAGAACCACACCGTCATCAGGATATATGGGTGTGAATTGCCTCCCTACAGACTACCCAGATATGTGCCTATGAGGCTGTTTGCCCTAGAATATTTCAGGCAGTTTGGCAATGTTGATGTGCTTCACTTTTCAGGCAGAGGCAAGAAAGCACAGTTGAAGGTCAGGAACCAACTTGGCCACTTTGTCTATAACAAGAGGGAGGAAGGTTGGAAAGAAGCAGACAGGATGCTTGAGTCCCTTGGCCTTCAAACCAGTTTCCTTTGGAAACCTTATGACCCCAATCACTTCATAACTTTGAGAAGGCTCAAATATAAGCTGTCTGGCTATGATCATGTAAAGATTCCTCACATTGAAAAATATGCAAACCAAGTAAAATGGAGGAGAGGAACCTTAGAAGAGCCTGTTACACAAGAAGAGCTGAATCAAAGAGCGGTGAGGAATCTAAAGAAGATGGCTGACCTTGAACTTTGTTCACAGGTGTTTTCCCTTCCAAGCACACAAGTGGGAGCAGTTGAATCTTCCTCGACTGCAAATCAGCAAGTAGCCAAAGCCACTGAGAATATATCTAGCAAAGGCCAGGAAAAGGAAATGGAGACCGAACAGCCACCTCATGAGAAGGTGCAGCAACAACAACAGCAGGTAGAACAACAACAACAACAGGAATTACAGCAAGAAGAAGGGCAGCATGACAAAGAGCAGCCCCCACAGCAAGAAGGGGCAGTTGAGGCCCCAATTTTCACTGAGCAGCAGGCACAAAACACGGTGCCTCCTAGGCAAGAAGTTACTACCGAAGCCTCAGTCCTCCAAACTCCACAAAATGAGGATATAAGCAGGAAAAGGGACAGAGAGACTCCCTTAACCACATCAATAAGTCATGGTGAGAAAAGGCACAGAATGAATCCCTTCTCTGAGGAGGAAATGCCAATAGGGCAGTCTCTGGGCATGGGCCCACCTAGTAGAGAAGCATCTGCTAGCTCCTTCCAGCAGGGACAAGACAGAACAATAGGAGGAGAAGTCAGCTCCTCAAGCCACCAAAGAGAAGCTGAAGGAGGAATCAAACAGCAGTTTATTGATATTAAAAGGAAAAATGAGCCACTTAAAATACAGCTCTACAATCATCTGCTGAAAATGGCTCCTACCAACCAGCAAAGACTGATGTCTGCCTATGATGTACAGGAGGGCAAAATGATCATGAGTCATTTTATGCCAGCTGTAGCACAGCCCCAGTCCCCTGCAGATTATATAAGGACCAATCTTGAGGTCCTTGCCAAGGACATCCACCCAATGGACAAAATTGAATTACATAAGCAAACGGGTGAGATGGTGTATGCCTCCTTGGCAGACAAGACATTGGATAATTATAGGCTAGAAAATAGCCTTAATAATACAGCTGCCCAACTTGAGTTGGAGAGAGCATCCTCTCAAGCAAAGGACAACAGAATTAGGTCCTTAGAAGATATAATCATAGAGATTGGGCATGATCCCAAGGATATCAAGGGCATACAAGAAATATTGAAGTTGAGGGATGCAGACATGGCAGCTTTGAGGAGAAAGATCAAAATTCCAGCCACAATTCACCCTCAAACAGATGAAGTTGCCCAGCAGAGGCATGATCAGGATGCCACAGCTTTGCTGGTGTCTCTATATAAGCAGCTAATCCAGACTCAAGAAAAGCTGGGAGAATCAGAGGCTGCACAGGCAGCATTACAGGCAGCTTTGAAGCAAAAAGAAGAAGGTCAGACCTCCCAGCCTTCTCCTGAAATAATTAACCTTGAGGAAACTGCTCCAACTACTGTTCCTCCTCCTCAACAAACAGAACAGGCAACACCATCCACCTCAGCACCACCACCAACAACAGAGCAGGCCCCAAGCCTGGACATGCAAAAGCTGAGAAATGAGATTCAGGCCTTGGAAGCACAAATGACAGAACTAAATGAGGCCAGGGAGAAATTAGCCAAGGTAAATGAAAGATATGACAAATCCAAGCAGACTGTGGCAGAAAAGGGTAGGGAAATAAAAGCCCTCAAAGACAGGATAAAGGAGCTAGAGAAGGAGCTCCAACTGGATAAAGTAGTGGCTGAGATCAAGACAGTGCTATGGGCCAATATTGGCCAGTCAATTACTGACCAATGGCAGTATATTGAGACAATTCATGAGCAGCTGGAGCTCATTGCAAAAGCACAGAAAGAAATTCAGAGATCAAGGGCAGCTCTAAGCAATATGCCTGAAGTTGCCACCAGGATGATCAATGTGCTCAATAATAGAACAAGTGCTCAGTTAGCAACTATGGGAATTTCTAACAGGACTGAGACTATTTTGTTGATAAAGAGGGTCCTTACACTGAGAAGCTTAGTGCAGACATTAGAGAGAAGGACCCAAGACATGCAGACCGAGGTGAACAGATTTATGGACAAATTTGTGGTACTACAGAACAGAGGTCTCCCTAGCTTACTGAACAGTGCAGGAAGACTGCTTACCCATGAGCAGTATGCCAAGAGGGTCAATACATTTGCCACAAGTCAGATCACTGAAAGGCCCAACACCTCAGAGGAAACAGGGCCAGCTACAGGGCAAAGTCTCTACAACAGAGTGGAGAACCTATTCTTTATAATGAATGAAATTACACACCTGTTTGAAGTGCCTCCTAACTTCTATAAATACACAGAGGCAGATGAGACTATGGATGCAATTCTTAGGCATCAACTGCCCACACAGGAATGGTGGACAAAGGCAATACAGATGATCTTATAGACCAGGAAGCCATTCACTAAGTTTTTTCATCAAAAATACAAGGTGGCATGCACAGGAAAAGTTAATAAAATCAGCATGCATAAAAGGTGAAAGCTGAGCCAACTCAGCAGAACTCTCGGCCAGCAGGTCAAGATGGACAGCTACAGGTGACAGGGCCGAAAAGTTACAGCAGAGCATCCACAAAAGCGCATTTTCCAGCATTTAAAGCAGATCATTCCAACCGACTCGGTGGCCTCCAAAGGCCAAAATATCTTCTGACTGATAGAAATGAGCATTTATATTGTATTAAAAGCAGCAATAACTTCTTATCTGCTGTTCTGTACAAAGTTGGTGAAACATTTATTTCTCAGATGACTCAACGCCTTAGATATTTTGTATTACCGTTTGTATATATTTGCCCCTCGCATAAGCTTGCAGGGGTTGTTGTTGATTTCTTTTGAAGAAGTTCCTATGCTGTAATCTTTGCAGAGTTTAATAACAGAAGTAATGGAATTTCTGAAGTTCTGAGTTGTTTGAATGCGTTCATGGTGTTTGTTGACATTGGCAGGATTCCTGTGCATCTCATATACAATAAGTTTTCTGTAACTCTCTTCGTTTTGTGTTTCAGTATTTTGCAATCCATAAATATTTCTAAGTTCTAAGTATTTAGCAGCAAAGAAAAAGAATAGCCTTCAGGATTTATTCATGGAATACCCTGAGCTCAATCTATGTTGTTAATGAATGTTTTCCTCAGTTATAATCTTGATAAGTGTAATTCTTAATTGCTACACTTTCAGAATATATCTTTCACAGTGATCCTTTGTTCAGGAATTCAAGTTTGCTCCTGAGCAATATATTTCACTTTCACAGCATTAGCTTAATGGAGAATTCTTAATTGCTTTCCTTTGGCCAAACATGCATCATCATACATCATCACTTAAGCTTTAAATTTTGTTTGTTGGGATACCCAATAGGCCCTGCAGTCTGAACATTCCCACTGAAGCATATCAAACATTTCACAGCTCTAGACTCCATTGCCCAATGAAATACAACTGTCTAAACATTACATCTTAGGTATTGAAAGACATCCTTCAACCAAAACATAAACAAAAACCTGAGCATAATAGCTAGCCTAAAATACTATCATAACAGAGACAAATCATAAAGAGAGAGCCCTCTCTGATTACAGTTTGGCTAGAAACTGTAATCCAAAGATTGGTTAGTGGTTACCCCGGCCGTATTCCCTTGGGAGTCATAGGGAACAACCTGGGTGTTAACATAATTGGCGACTCCACTGGGGAACAAACATACTTTTCAAACCGTTGTCTATCCATAGACAGTGGTTCTAAAAAAGCTTAAACAGTCCCTTAAACAATCCTAGAACATCTTAGAAAATACCAAAAAACAAATTCAGAAGCTGGCTCCTAAAAGGCAAAGCAGGCACACTAGGTCAAACCCTGACCCAAATCCACCAGCTGTGTTTGAGAATCCTAATATAATCCCTAGAATCATTAGGAAGCAGCAAAGGCAGGAAAATCCTACTGATTTGACTCCTGAGACAGCCCACCCTGAACTAGTTCCAACCCCAATCAAGGTTCTATTTAGGTCTACCCCTGTCTCCCCCAGTTCACCATCTACATCTCAAAGCCCTCCTTCCACATCTTCACCCATTACACATATCCCCTTGCACAACACTCTAGGTGCTGCTACACCTGTTACCCCTGTGGTACACACCGTTCCTTTTATCCCAGTTGCTCCTGTAAATCCCCCAAACCTTGTGAATATGGCTAACAGATATGCACCCTTGCAGCTACCAGCTAATGCTGCAGCTCTACCCCAAGACTACCAAACTAAAATCTCATATTTTGACTCCACTGGCCATTTTACAGCTATTCAGCATGCCAAAAGGATGCAAGACCATTTTGAGACCTATGAAATAGATGATGACAGTGTGAGAATGAGGATGTTTGTTCAAAGTCTGACTGGGGATGTAAGAACTTGGTTTAGATCCCTGAATGCAAATTCCATCACAACTCCTGATGAGCTTTATCAAGCCTTTACTAGCAGATGGGAGAAGAAGAAGGATCCTCTGCACATACTTGGTGAATATGACACTATCAAAAGAGGTCCCCAAGAGACTGTTTTGGAGTATTGTGCAAGATTCAACAATGTATACAACGCAATCCCACAAAATTTAAGACCTCCTCCTGATTTAGCCTTGTACAAATTCCCTGATGGTTTTGACCCTGACATGGCGTATCAATTGAAGGAAAGAGCCCCTGAAACCCTTGAAGAGGCTCAAAAAGTTGCTGTCACAGTAGAGGCTAACCTGATTGCCAAAAGAAACAGGGCAAGATTGGAAAAAAGAACCACTTTTAAAGAGGAACCCTCAGCTTTTGATCAAAAATTGGATGCAATACTCACTGGTATGAAGAGACTGGGTGACAGAGTAGAATCAGTTGAGAGAAAGTCATCATGGGAAGCACCACAAAACAACCCTCCTAGGAATCCAAATTTTAGGAGAACTCAAAACCCAAACGTTGGCAAGGCCAGTGCTGACCAAGACATAAGACCCCCTTTCCAAGAAAACTATGCTGAAACTTCCACATCAAGTGAACCCAATGAAGATTCTCAGATTAATTTAATGGGTCTAGATGGTGAAAGTCAAGTCTTTTTGACACAAGAAGACCATGAGGATGAGGTAATCAAGCTGTTCCCAATCAAATCAGGTGAGTCATTTGACTTCAAACAAGGCTATGACACAGCTGTTTATGAAGTCCATAAGCAATACAAGCTAAGGAGCAGAACTGTGAATGTAACACAGCCTGAAAAGATAAAAGATAATCAGCAGCCCAAAAGAGCCATAATTACAGAGCCAAATGACCCAACAGATTCGCTTGCAAAAGAAGTAACCATTGAAGAAGTCACTGAACCAACTCCTTCAAAACAGCAGCCCATGGCTGCATCATCCTTGCACCCTAACCCAAGTGTCACTCCTCAAGAGATGAGCAAGAAGGGCAAGCCTCAAAATCAGGATAAGAATCAAGAAGAAGAGTTAGTGAACAAGGAAAGAAATGTCATCCACAGCCAAAAGACCCAATCCGAAAAATCCTTTGACCTAGAAACTGAAATTAGTAAAGTAAAGATAGCAATTCCTCTCTCAGAATTGGCCAAACACAGCATCTACAAACAACAAATCAGGAAATCCCTCCAACTTACTAGCAACAAAGATGATGTTAATGTGTTGGATGATACCCCAGAGCTACTTTTTGGCCCAGAGGTGGATGGAAAGACAGCAGGTGTAGGCATTCTACCTTTCTATGTCAGCCTGCATGTTCATGACAAGATATTACACAATGCAATGTTTGACTCGGGTGCCTCTCACAACCTGATGCCCAAATCAGTCATGGAAAGACTAAACCTGGATATTACCAGACCATACAAGGACCTGTTCTCCTTTGATTCCAGCCAAGTCAAGTGCTTAGGCCTAATAAAATATCTATGTGTGTCTCTTGTTCAGTACCCAAACAAAACAATTCTAATGGATGTGGTAGTTGCTGACATCCCACCCAAGTATGGGATGCTGTTATCAAGATCATGGGGGGCTAAACTTCAAGGTTCCCTACAGTTAGATATGTCATATGCTACCATTACTGTCTTTGGGCAACCAAAGAGATTGTACAGAGAAACATTAATTAAATACATGGTCAGCAGTGAAGAAAAGCCTCAAAACTTTCCCATATATGCTGTCCATTCAGACATAGACTCATACATTCTCTTCAATGATAATACAACTCTCTCAGATAATGAGGTTGAACCCAAAACACTCATACAAGAGGAAGACACTAATGAGAAAACTGCTACCCAAGAAACAATGATTAAGCAAACATTAAACACAGCTGCTGCTCAAGAAAGCGAACAGGTTCCATCAAGTGAGGAGACTGCCCTAGAAAACAAACCAGATGGCACACGAGAGCTTCAACTTACAATTCCAGCACACAAGGAGGTCATTAAGTTCTCCCTGGAACAAGACATCCTATGGTTCCTTGAATTTGACGGGTCAGTCAACAAATTAGGGGCAGGAGCTGGAGTTTGGATACATAATAAACAAGACAGTCATGCAGAAGGCCGAGCCTATAGACTGAATTTCAAGTGTACTAATAACATGGCAGAATATGAAGCTCTTTTACTAGGCCTCAAGCTAGTAAAGTTCTTACAAGCCACAAAAGTCTCAATTATGGGGGATTCGGATTTAGTCATCCAACAAGTGAAGGGAAATTTTGTCACCAATGACAAGAGACTGAGGTCTTATAGGTCTGTTGTGGCTGAAATACTAAGCTTCTTCTCTGAATTCCAAATCACCAAAATTTCCAGGACCCACAATCTTCATGCTCATAGTTTAGCCATATTTGCAAGTACCTGCAAGCTGCCTTTTGAGCCCCATCATTGCTTTACAGCTGAGGTAAAGCAAAGACCTTTTGTCCCAAACAATGTCAAAGACTGGCAGGTATTTGAAGATGATGCACAAATAAACAACTTCTTGACCTTGCAACAAGAATTTGCAGGACTAAATATTGACACTGAAAGAGCAAGTCAATCACAAATTCCTGAAAGAGCAAGTCAATCACAAATACTTGAAAGAGCAAGTCAATCACAAATACAGTTTGAACAGACTCACCACCCAATATCACCCAAAACAGCAAAACAAATGCTAAATCCAACTATTTTCAACAAAGAGAACATACAACAAATTCAACAAACCAATCATGAGGAAGTAGCTGTGGTAGAGGCTGAAATCATAGAGTTGAAAGACAATTTTCTCCCAACAGGCCTAACTCCATTAGAAGACATCTTTGACTCAAATGACATCCCTAGAAAACCAAAAATGCAGCCCCTAAATACAGCCATTGAAGAATGCAACATTGGCACTATTGATAAGCCCAAGATAATAAAGCTATCTGCATCTCTGCCTCCTGACCAAAAACCCAAATACATTGACCTTTTCAAAGAGTTTCAGGATGTCTTTGCATGGGGTTATGAGGATTTAAAATCCTATGACACCTCTGTTATCCAGCATACTATCCCTCTCAAGCCTAATCAGAAGCCATTTAAACAAAAATTGAGAAGGATTAATCCCATGCTCCTCCCTTCAATTGAAAAGGAATTGCAAAAAATGTTTAAAGCAGGCATCATAGCACCAATCAGGTTTTCTGATTGGATTTCAAATTTGGTCCCTACAAGAAAGAAAACTGGTGAAATAAGGCTTTGTGTGGATCTTAGGAACTTGAATCAAGTATCCCTCAAGGACAATTATCCCTTACCCAAGATGGATCACATTCTTCAACGAGTGGTAGGGGCCTCAAGGATTTCATTACTTGATGGATTCTCAGGTTTTAATCAGATCCTAGTACACCCTGATGATCAGGACAAAACTGCATTTACAACCCCATGGGGAACTTTCAAATATGTAAAAATGCCTTTTGGATTGAAAAATGCAGGGGCAACGTTTCAAAGAGCAATGGATATTGCTTTTGCCAAAGAGATTCATGACTTCCTTGTCATTTATTTGGATGACCTCACACCCTTCTCAAAATCTGACCAAGAACATTTGAAACACTTGAGACAGATCTTCTTAACATGCAGGAAATATGGAATTTCCCTAAATCCCAAGAAGTCCCTGTTTGGTTTGGAAGAAGGCAAGTTGTTAGGACATATCATTTCAAAGGATGGCATAAGAATCGACCCAGATAGGATACAAGCTATCTTACAAATGCCCCACCCAAGAAATATCAAAGAATTGCAAGCATTCTTGGGAAAGATCAACTTCTTGAGAAGGTTTATCCCAAACCTAGCAGAACTGATCAGATTACTGAATAATATGCTAAAGAAGGATTCAAAAGTGAAATGGACAGTTGAAGCAAATCAAGCCTTTGAAGGTATAAAATTGGCCCTTACCCAAACCCCAGTCCTAACCAATCCTCAATTTGACAGGGAATTTATCATATTTTCTTTCGCTTCCCAACACATAATTGTTGTTGTCTTGTTACAGAAAGATGACCAAGGAAATGAGAAACCCATTGCTTTCTTTAGTAGAGCTCTTAGAGATGCTCCCCTAAAATACCAAATCATGGAGAAACAAGCTTATGCTTTGGTCAAGGCCATCAAAGACTTTAGGATTTACATCCTCTATTCACATGTTATAGCTTATGTACCAAGTCCCATTGTCAAAGACATTCTCACCCAAGAAAATTTAGAGGGCAGAAGAGGAAAGTGGATTGCCAACATTTTGGAATTTGATATTGAGATAAAACCTACAAAACTAATAAAAGGGCAAGGTTTGGCCAAACTAATGACAGAAGCAAACTTCCAAGCCTTAGACATCAACCAGCTGGACAGTGAACCGGAGCTGGCGACTCCAAAGATCAATGTAGCCTTTGAACAATCCCCTTGGTACTCTGATATATGTTATGTATTGCAAAACCTGTGTGCTCCACCAGGATTGTCCAGAACTAAGTGTAGGTTCCTAAAAATGAAAGCTTCAAGATTTTGTGTCATGGAAGGAAATTTACTTTGGAAAAACCATGAAGGGATATTGCTAAACTGCTTAATTGAGGATGAGACTAACAATATCATGAAAGAATTTCATGCAGGTGACTGTGGTGGACACTTGTATTGGAAGTCCACTGTGGATAAAATACTGAGGGCTGGTTACTATTGGCCCACCCTGTTCTCTGATGTTAAAAAATTTACTACATCATGTCATAAATGTCAAGTGTTTGAGGGAAAGAGAAAGTTACTACCACTTCCCTTAAGACCTATTGCAACAGAGAGACCTTTTCAACAATGGGGCTTGGATTTCATTGGGGAAATTCATCCCTCATCCTCAGGCCAGCACAGATGGATTCTAACAGCTACAGACTATTTCACTAAGTGGATTGAAGCTGCTCCATGCAGACAAGCGAATGATTCAATAATCATTCAGTTTTTGGAGAATAACATATTGGCTAGATTTGGCTGCCCTGACAAAATAATAACAGACAATGCTGCTGCTTTTAGATCTAAGAAGATGGTGAATTTCTGCCACAAATTTCACATTACCTTGGGCCATTCTACTGCATACTATCCCCAAGGAAATGGCCTTGCTGAATCATCAAATAAAAGCCTGGTGAACATCATAAAAAAGGTGCTGGAAGAAAATAAAAAGAATTGGCACAAAAAGCTTGTGAATGCCTTATGGGCAGATAGACTAACAACCAAGAGATCAATTGGGGTCAGCCCATATGAGTTGGTTTATGGATTAGAAGCCAAATTCCCTTCATCACTAGGAGTTCCTGTTATGAAACTTCTTCAAGAAAGCCAAGCTGAACCAAATGATATGCAAAGAAGGATCAATCAAATAATATGCTTGCAGCAAACTAGAGATCAAGTCTACAGCAGAGTTCAAGTTTTACAAGAAAAATTAAAGAAGGCCTTTGACAGAAGGACTAAGGCAGAAGATTTCAACATTGGTGACAAAGTCCTCAAGTGGGATTCAAGAAGGGAAGATAAAGGAAAACATGGAAAATTTGATTCCCTTTGGAGAGGACCGTTTGCTGTCCAAGCAGTACAAGGAAACAATACTTATTTCCTTAAAAGTCTTAATGAAACTGATTTGGATGAAGGTCCTGTGAATGGCAGGATGCTGAAGCACTATTTTGACTACTACCCATAAGTGCAGTCTAAGTCTCCATTGTACATATTCAAGTGTATATATTACTCTCTATAGAAGGTAAAAATGCAGTTTCTCAAGTTTTGTTAACTATCAGCAAGAGGTAAATAGGATCAGAGATCTACCAAGATGGGAAGAGCACAATTTTGGCATTTTAAAGCAGCATACTTCAAATATTGGTGAAAGCAGGCAAAGGCCAAGGCATTCTGACCTGTTGTTCTTGGTCTTTCTAATGAAAAACCATCCCCATGTGGAGCCACTGTTAGCTACCTATACCAATAGGTTTCATATTTCATGATTGGCAAGGAAAGTTCCAAATATGCTCTGCTTTGATGATGCAAAGATCCCATATTTCCTAGAGAAAACAATGTATGTACATAGTTCTTTGTTGACTCAATTTTGATGGATGGTCCAACAGCCTAATCTGGATCATGCCATGTTTTAAATTTTCAGTTGTAGAATAGAGAAAGAAGTCTGTCCAAACTGTTTAATCTTGGCAGACAAGTAGCTTAGGTAGAGAAGTAAGGCTCCCAACTGCTTAATATGGGACCTTGGAAGCAATAAGGGTAGCATTAGATAGAAAATCAAAAGGAAAAAGCCAGAGAAAAGAAAAGGCAAATAAGGGTCTGCAAGTCTAAGTGCACCCTCCAAGAAGAAACAAAAAATGCTAGGCAAATAGATGGGTAGGCAGATGGGGTTGCAGAAGTGTCATTCCTTACAATTAAAGGTGTGCTAACCTATTTCACAAAGCAAAATCAATGGATTGAGAAGGTCTTCTTCTCTATCAGGTTGCAGCAAAGCAAAGAAGCATGTCTAACTTCCCAATTTTTCCCCTTTTCCATTCATTACTAACATCCCCTCATCAGTTGAGATTCATGGAAGAATTGGTGGTTTTATGGTGGTTCTTAGTCCTTTAAAAGCCACATTTCTTGTCTAAAATTCTTTTCATTTTGATCTACTCCCTAAGCTAAGTGATTTTCAAATAAACTTAGTGTTATCACTCCCCATCCACCCTCTTCATCTATATTAACCCCTAACATCTATTATATAATTCCCCTATGTTACCCTTTCCCTACTATTATAACACCATGGTGTATAAACCCCAAACATGGTATAAATATCCCTCCCCTTGGCATTATAGCCATATGTTCTCTGTCAGGGATCAAATTGACATCTGGTCAGCTTGAGAAACCTAAGCCTTACCCCCCTTCTCCCTTCTGAATCTATTTGACCCATTAAACCCTTTATTGGCTAAGAAAACCCTATGAACAACCCCTTTTACCTATAACCCGCTTCATCTGCAAAAAGCACAAAAAAAACCCACTTTTCTGACTTATCCAAAGTATCGGCGCCATATTATTTTTGTTTGAAAATACATTAAAAAACCATTACAATCCGCCACATCCCAAAGGTTTCCGCCGAGCACAAATCCCGAAAGAAATATTAATTTAATCCCGCCCCCCTTCCGTATTGTCCGATCACCTCACTGATCCGTCAACCGTCGGATCAGACCCCGTTGATCCGACGGCCCTCATCCATATCGGACCGGCCCCGACGTCCGACAGATACCTTCCGATATCTGTCAGAGGGTGACGTCAGGCCTCTGCCACGCGTCACCCCCACAGCGTATCGGAGGTACGCCTGACAATTCTGCTTCCGTATCAAAAGCGGTGCGATGAGAAACCGCTAACCACTTCCGGTTTCGTTGATCCGCCCGGCCAACGTCATTACCACGTCAGACCCACGTCAGTGCCACCCCGCCGTCGCGTTAGCACCCTTGTCCGCCCCTGCGCTAATATGCCTGCCACCTCATTATCCCTGTGGACCAATCACAGCTTGCCACATCACCTGATGACGTCATGCTGACGTCATCCGGCCTTGACCCCACCCGATGACGTCATGCTGACGTCATCCAAAAAAGGCGCCAATGTCCCAAAAAATCCATATTTTGGCCGAATTTTCGCGTTTTTTATACTTTTTGCCAAAACATTGTTGCTTTCTCTGCATGGTTTTTACGTTCAAACGTGCACCACCTTGCTGAATTCGACCTGGAGACCTTCGGCGCGTCATTTCTACCTGCATTCGTGACCGTTGCTCGCTATATACCAGGTATTTATCCTCGTAAATCCTTCATACACCTGATTTGTCTGTAAATTCCCTCAAAAAAGCTTAAGAGACAAAGAAACTTGCAATTCGCCGGCAAAATCCTTGTGCCTAGTCCTCATTTGCAACTGTAAGGTCGAAAATCATCAGCTGAGCCTTGTTTGCCTAAATTTTCACCAAAAAACTGCACTCTGTTCGCGCAATCACGAACCAGTTACTCAAACTGTACCTACTTGCTATAAGAGAGAGATTAAGACCAGACATTAGTCTTATCCGCACTTTAAAGCAGTATTTCAATTGCTGCAGCTGATCATTTATCCTTTATCCCTGAATAATTCACATTTCTCTCTTAAAGAAAACTCCTTTGTGTTGCTCTGCATAGCAACTCCCATCTATAATCCTAGGAGAAACCATGGATCCACCAGTAGCTCCTGTAGCATTGAACATTGCTCCATTGAATGCCCCTCAGAGAGAATTGGAGTGGCAACCTCTGGCAGACATGGACTATCAAATCTCAGAGGAAATGCTAATGAGAACCAAGTTCCACATCCACTGCTCAATGAATTGAAGGCCAAACATGAGACTGGAACAGATGTGCTGGGCATATGGGACTCTTTTCTCCTTATATTCAAGCTTCCTCAGGTCAATCAGTTCCCTGATTTGATCCACTTATGTGCTGAAAACTATGACCCTACTCAGAGGGCAGTTCTTGACCCTTCAGGCTCAGCTGTGTTCTATATCACCCCAGAAGCTATCAAAGAGATGCTCTGCTTCAGGACTGAGAAGAAACTGGTCCCTCTATCACTCATAGACTTGATAAATCAAGGAGCCAGATTGACAGATGCTCAGGTCACCAAATTAAATCAGTTGTACATTGGCTCTGACTCTGTGAAGTATCCTCCTATTAATCAAGTATACCTGAACCAATTGGGCAGAGATCTTGCAGACATGATTAGTCCTACTTTGGGCTACAATTCAATTGAGTTTGTTGATGAAACTGTGCTGGTAATGATGCTTATGTTTGCCCCTGGCAAGTCTCCTATCTGCTATGACTATGCCACCTATATATCAGACAAAATACATGAGAAATTAATGAACCTGGCAAGAGAAAGGGTGTTCAGATACACCTCTTACATTTACCACTTAATCTTATATCATCAACATCAGAAGTTCTCTTTTCCAATCAAAAGAGTGGATGCCCAAGGCAATCCAAGATCAATGGTCTATTGGTCCTCTGTTTTCCACTGTAGATCCGAGTCTCCTTATACTTATTGTGAGTTCATAGATCTCTTCATCCACCCAGCTATGTCTATGTTGATGAGCTCACCTCCTCCAAGGCTCACTGATGACATGCAAAGGATCCTTCAGTTATCCAAATCATACAGCATTGGGGACTGGTACTTTTACCAGAACGACACCGTCATCAGGATATATGGGTGTGAATTGCCTCCCTACAGACTACCCAGATATGTGCCTATGAGGCTGTTTGCCCTAGAATATTTCAGGCAGTTTGGCAATGTTGATGTGCTTCACTTTTCAGGCAGAGGCAAGAAAGCACAGTTGAAGGTCAGGAACCAACTTGGCCACTTTGTCTATAACAAGAGGGAGGAAGGTTGGAAAGAAGCAGATAGGATGCTTGAGTCCCTTGGCCTTCAAACCAGTTTCCTTTGGAAACCTTATGACCCCAATCACTTCATAACTTTGAGAAGGCTCAAATATAAGTTGTCTGGCTATGATCATGTAAAGATTCCTCACATTGAAAAATATGCAAACCAAGTAAAATGGAGGAGAGGAACCTTAGAAGAGCCTGTTACACAAGAAGAGCTGAATCAAAGAGCGGTGAGGAATCTAAAGAAGATGGATGACCTTGAACTTTGTTCACAGGTGTTTTGCCTTCCAAGAACACAAGTGGGAGCAGTTGAATCTTCCTCGACTGCAAATCAGCAAGCAGCCAAAGCCACTGAGAATATATCTAGCAAAGGCCAGGAAAAGGAAATGGAGACCGAACAGCCACCTCATGAGAAGGTGCAGCAACAACAGCAGCAGGTAGAACAACAACAACAACAGGAATTACAGCAAGAAGAAGGGCAGCATGACAAAGAGCAGCCCCCACAGCAAGAAGGGGCAGTTGAGGCCCCAATTTTCACTGAGCAGCAGGCACAAAACACGGTGCCTCCTAGGCAAGAAGTTACTACCGAAGCCTCAGTCCTCCAAACTCCACAAAAGGAGGATATAAGCAGGAAAAGGGACAGAGAGACTCCCTTAACCACATCAATAAGTCATGGTGAGAAAAGGCACAGAATGAATCCCTTCTCTGAGGAGGAAATGCCAATAGGGCAGTCTCTGGGCATGGGCCCACCTAGTAGAGAAGCATCTGCTAGCTCCTTCCAGCAGGGACAAGACAGAACAATAGGAGGAGAAGTCAGCTCCTCAAGCCACCAAAGAGAAGCTGAAGGAGGAATCAAACAACAGTTTATTGATATTAAAAGGAAAAATGAGCCACTTAAAATACAGCTCTACAATCATCTGCTGAAAATGGCTCCTACCAACCAGCAAAGACTGATGTCTGCCTATGATGTACAGGAGGGCAAAATGATCATGAGTCATTTTATGCCAGCTGTAGCACAGCCCCAGTCCCCTACAGATTATATAAGGACCAATCTTGAGGTCCTTGCCAAGGACATCCACCCAATGGACAAAATTGAATTACATAAGCAAACGGGTGAGATGGTGTATGCCTCCTTGGCAGACAAGACATTGGATAATTATAGGCTAGAAAATAGCCTTAATAATACAGCTGCCCAACTTGAGTTGGAGAGAGCATCCTCTCAAGCAAAGGACAACAGAATTAGGTCCTTAGAAGATATAATCATAGAGATTGGGCGTGATCCCAAGGATATCAAAGGCATACAAGAAATATTGAAGTTGAGGGATGCAGACATGGCAGCTTTGAGGAGAAAGATCAAAATTCCAGCCACAATTCACCCTCAAACAGATGAAGTTGCCCAGCAGAGGCATGATCAGGATGCCACAGCTTTGCTGGTGTCTCTATATAAGCAGCTAATCCAGACTCAAGAAAAGCTGGGAGAATCAGAGGCTGCACAGGTAGCATTACATGCAGCTTTGAAGCAAAAAGAAGAAGGTGAGACCTCCCAACCTTCTCCTGAAATAATTAACCTTGAGGAAACTGCTCCAACTACTGTTCCTCCTCCTCAACAAATAGAACAGGCAACACCATCCACCTCAGCACCACCACCAACAACAGAGCAGGCCCCAAGCCTGGACATGCAAAAGCTGAGAAATGAGATTCAGGCCTTGGAAGCACAAATGACAGAACTAAATGAGGCCAGGGAGAAATTAGCCAAGGTAAATGAAAGATATGACAAATCCAAGCAGACTGTGGCAGAAAAGGGTAGGGAAATAAAAGCCCTCAAAGACAGGATAAAGGAGCTAGAGAAGGAGCTCCAACTGGATAAAGTAGTGGCTGAGATCAAGACAGTGCTATGGGCCAATATTGGCCAGTCAATTACTGACCAATGGTAGTATATTGAGACAATTCATGAGCAGCTGGAGCTCATTGCAAAAGCATAGAAAGAAATTCAGAGATCAAGGGCAGCTCTAAGCAATATGCCTGAAGTTGCCACCAGGATGATCAATGTGCTCAATAATAGAACAAGTGCTCAGTTAGCAACTATGGGAATTTCTAATAGGACTGAGACTATTTTGTTGATAAAGAGGGTCCTTACACTGAGAAACTTAGTGCAGAAATTAGAGAGAAGGACCCAAGACATGCAGACCGAGGTGAACAGATTTATGGACAAATTTGTGGTACTACAGAACAGATGTCTCCCTAGCTTACTGAACAGTGCAGGAAGACTGCTTACCCTTGAGCAGTATGCCAAGAGGGTCAATACATTTGCCACAAGTCAGATCACTGAAAGGCCCAGCACCTCAGAGGAAACAGGGCCAGCTACAGGGCAAAGTCTCTACAACAGAGTGGAGAACCTATTCTTTATAATGAATGAAATTACACGCCTGTTTGAAGTGCCTCCTAACTTCTATAAATACACAGAGGCAGATGAGACTATGGATGCAATTCTTAGGCATCAACTGCCCACACAAGAATGGTGGACAAAGGCAATACAGATGATCTTATAGACCAGGAAGCCGTTCACTAAGTTTTTTCATCAAAAATACAAGGTGGCATGCACAGGAAAAGTTAATAAAATCAGCATGCATAAAAGGTGAAAGCTGAGCCAACTCAGTAGAACTCTCGGCCAGCAGGTCAAGATGGACAGCTACAGGTGACAGGGCCGAAAAGTTACAGCAGAGCATCCACAAAAGCGCATTTTCTAGCATTTAAAGCAGATCATTCCAACCGTCTCGGTGGCCTCCAAAGGCCAAAATATCTTCTGACTGATAGAAATGAGCATTTATATTGTATTAAAAGCAACAATAACTTCTTATCTGCTGTTCTGTACAAAGTTGGTGAAACATTTATTTCTCAGATGACTCAACGCCTTAGATATTTTGTATTACCGTTTGTATATATTTTCCCCTCGCATAAGCTTGCAGGGGTTGTTGTTGATTTCTTTTGACGAAGTTCCTATGCTATAATCTTTGCAGAGTTTAATAACAGAAGTAATGGAATTTCTGAAGTTCTGAGTTGTTTGAATGCGTTCATGGTGTTTGTTGACATTGGCAGGATTCCTGTGCATCTCATATACAATAAGTTTTCTGTAACTCTCTTCGTTTTGTGTTTCAGTCTTTTGCAATCCATAAATATTTCTAAGTTCTAAGTATTTAGCAGCAAAGAAAAAGAAAAGCCTTCAGGATTTATTCATGGAATACCCTGAGCTCAATCTATGTTGTTAATGAATGTTTTCCTCAGTTATAATCTTGATAAGTGTAATTCTTAATTGCTACACTTTCAGAATATATCTTTCACAGTGATCCTTTGTTCAGGAATTCAAGTTTTCTCCTGAGCAATATATTTCACTTTCACAGCATTAGCTTAATGGAGAATTCTTAATTGCTTTCCTTTGGCCAAACATGCATCATCATACATCATCACTTAAGCTTTAAATTTTGTTTGTTGGGATACCCAATAGGCCCTGCAGTCTGAACATTCCCACTGAAGCATATCAAAAATTTCACAGCTCTAGACTCCATTGCCTAATGAAATACAACTGTCTAAACATTACATCTTAGGTATTGAAAGACATCCTTCAACCAAAACATAAACAAAAACCTGAGCATAATAGCTAGCCTAAAATACTATCATAACAGAGACAAATCATAAAGAGAGAGCCCTCTCTGATTACAGTTTGGCTAGAAACTGTAATCCAAAGATTGGTTAGTGGTTACCCCGGCCGTATTCCCTTGGGAGTCATAGGGAACAACCTGGGTGTTAACAGTTCCAAGCAAGATTGAATGTGGGTCAAGCAGGTACTTTCTTATTGTCCCGAATGAGAAGGGTTCCCAGCCAGCTTCGTTCTTTAGTTGTGAGGGTATCGTCTAACTTGATGGAGTACTTTCCTAGGGATTCAATCAAGGATTCCTTAGCTCTGGCAACCACTAATAAGGGAGAGGATGTTGCATTGTAGAATATCCAGTTATTTCGGGCGAGCCAGAGCTTCCAACAAATGAACTTGAGAATGGAGTGCTAGATCTGATTCCACATTGATTGTGCACTGAGAGTCCTAGGGTACCTTGCAGTCCTGGTGGAGAAGAGTTCCACAATTGTACACTAGATAGAGGTGGGTGCATTGAGACCATGGAGGAAGAGAGCCCATACCGATTGGGCAAAGGCGCAACTTACAAAGAGTTGATCCACGTTTTTAGATGCCGATCTACACAAAATGCAACAATCTGGCCCTATAATGCCTCTATGGGCAAAATTTTCACCTGTCAACACTTTCTTGTGAATAAGTAGCCAAGTGAGAAAATACACCTTGGGGATTTCGTATGCATCCCATGTGCGCTACTAGATGGAAGGGTTGAGAACTTGATTTTTCATAGATTGCAAGGCTGTAAAGCCAAGCGTAGTGGTGTAGATTCCTGTCTTCCCCCATCTCCAGAGATCTGATGCATGTAAGTTAACAGGTCCCAAGCCTTTCAGCTTATCCAAGAGAAGGTGCTTTTGGTGAAGTAAATGTGCTGGCAGGTTGGGGAAGACACAGTCCTCCCAATTCCCCTGACTGTCCCAAGCAGAAATGTCGACAAGATTGTGCAAGCCGTGCTGGGAGAGCCAGTCACAGAGATCAGCTAACTCCACTGTATGTTCAAGGGGGGAATTGCCCATGATTTTATCTTGCCATATCGTAGTATTTTCTCCATTCCTAGGTACCCTGTAAAGCTAGTTTTGGAAGGTAACAAGCCCTTTTCTACATAGCTTCCAAAGCAGCGTGCCTTTGGGAACACTGTACGCTTGGAGGTTTCTTAATGAGGCTCCTTTGAAGTATTTATTTTGGAGTAATTGGCTAATTGGATGGTGTTTATTGGAGTATAGCTGCCAAAGGACTTTTCCACCTAAGGCAATGTTGGCCAGGCCCGGGTCTCTAATCTGGAGACCTCCTTCCAGCTTTGAACTTTTCACTGTGTCCCAACTAACTAAGTGAAATTTCCTCTCATTTCCTTTGACTCCCTGCTATAGGAAGTTTCTAAGCAGCTGTGAAATCTTATCTGTGATTGTCTTTGGAGGCAGTTGGAAGGAGGTCTGATAGATAGGGATAGAGGAAAGAACAAACTTTATGAGGATTAGCTTGCCAGCGTAGTTGATCCACTACCCACCCCAAGAAACTATCTTGGTTTTGATCTTGTTGATGGCTTTAGTCCATAGTGAGGCTCGGTTAGCCCCCAGGGTTAAAGGTAGTCCCAGGTATTGTATCTTGCCCCAGGAGGCATAGCCCAGAAAGTCCAGGATTCTAGCAATTCGAAGTATGGTTTGCTCCTCTGTATTCCAATTGTACACTGCACTTTTTATTTTATTAATAAGCACTCCTAAAACAATACAGAAGCTTTGCAGGGTCCCATTGAATTCCTTTGATATTCGTGTGGAAGATCATCCCAATAGTAGATAATCATCTACGAACAAGGCAAGGTTGATTGGTTCTAATCTAGTCGTCGGTCGGATGCCCAGGAGAGTACCTTTATTTCTTTCCGCTATCAGTTTCCTGCTCAAGGTGTCTGCCATTATTATGTATAGAAAGTGAGATAGCAGGCATCCTTACCTTATCCCATTTGAAGCTTGGAAATAAGAGGTAGGTTGGCCATTTACCAGTGGGGCGATCCAAGGTTTGTCAATACAGGGCTTGATCAGGTTCACAAAAGATGGGCAAAATCCAAAGGAGAGAAGAACTTTGTAAAGAAATGATAGTTTTACTCGATCAAAGGCGTTGGTCATATCCAACTTGATCAACATCCCTTGTTCGTTCCTCTGTTGACTAGAATACACGGATTCTTGAACAAGTATCACATTATGCAAAATATGTCTTCCTACAATGAACCCTCCTTGACTGGGAGAAATAAGCTTACTTAGCAAGGGTTTAATTCCGTTTGCGAGCAACTTAGCAATAATTTTGTAAGAGACATTACATAATGAAATGGGTCTAAATCTTTCAAAGGTAGTCGATTCACTTCTTTGGGTATTAAGGCAAGAAAGGTTGATTTGGTGCTGCCTCCCACATTTTCCTTTTTCTGAAAATCCTTTGCCATTCTTAGAAGGTCATATTTGATGATTTTCCAATAAGCTCTATAAAAGTGTGTTGAGAAACCATCTTGGCTTGGGGCTTTGTTAGGCTCCATGTACCATATTACATTATTGATGTTTTCCTCAGTGAAGGGCTTCATAAGATTTGAGTTATTCTCCTCATTAACCAAGGAAGGGATCTGGGAGAGGAAATCATTGGAGATCTCCTCGTCCCCTGTTCCATCATCTGTGTATAACTGCTAAAAGTGAGTTTCACCAGCTCCTTTAACTTGGTAAAAACCTTTGGCGGCTGTCCCATTTGCTGAGGTGATTTTTGAGATGTGATTTTGGGAGAGGCAGACTTTGAACTGCCTGTGGAAGAAGGTTGTGTTTCGGTCACCTACTTTCAACCATAGGCTTTGGTACTTAAGCCACAAAAATTCTTCTTCTTTTCTGATGGAGCTAAAAGAAGCAAGTTGGCAACTTGTTCTTTCTCCAATTCTTGTGTGGTTAAGTCTTTCTCCTCCATCTCCAACTATAATTTTGCTAACGGTTGGACAATTTCTTTTCTATATGTGGTGAAGGTGTTGGGAGGCATTTCGACCCACTCTTTCAGAGCTTCTTTGGTTGCTTTCAATTTTTGCTCCCATACATAACTGGGTGACCCGATGATCGTGATAGACCAAGCCTTGGCAACAACTTCCATAAACCCTTCCTGCTCTATTCACAAAGGGCTGAAGCAGAACGGTATAGGCCCTAGGTTTTCTTCCTCATCGAGTTGTAAGAAGATGGGTTTATGGTCTGAGGTGAGTTTTGGTAATATTCTCAATGATACTATTCTCTTATCCATCAAAAGAGTGCTCTGCACCAAGAATCTGTCAAGCCGAGCTAAGATGTGTGCTGCCCCTATTCTGTTGTTGGTCAAAGTGTATCTCCCCTTCCTGGGTTTAAGATCAAGAAGATCCCACTACTGAATTATGTCCTCCATAAGGGGTAGCAATGGATCTCTACTATTTTTACCCCTTATTTTTTCTTTTGGGTCAAGAACGATGTTTAGATCTCCTGCAATTACAATGTTCATGGGAGAATAGCTATCTACAAAATTGAGAAGTGTTTACCAACACTCTTTTTTCTCAAGGTAGAGAATAGGAACATAAAGTTTAAATAGGGCGAAAGTGAGCTTACTTACTTTATGTCGAAGCTTGGTGTAAATCCAATGTTGAGTCTCGAAGGAGTTCTCTAGCTGAAACAATTCCTCCATCCAGACCATGGCAAGTCCTCCTAAGGTTCCCCTTGCACTTACGACCATCCCAACTTTTGTCTTCCAGTTCATTCTACTTAAATCTAGAAGGGCTTCCCCTTCAATTTTTGTCTCTTGGAGCATGAGGATCTCTGGGGTTTCTATTTTCATGAGATCTTAAACAGTTGTAGCCTTCATGGGGTTCCCCAAGCCTCTACAGTTCCAAGAGACTATACGCATTATTTATTTGGGGTGGAGGAGAGGCCTCCCTTTGGTGGTTGTGCTCTATTATTTTGACTTATGGACACTTTTAGAGTGGACTGACTTCCTTGCATTTTTTGCCTCTTTGCTTCTTCCTCTCTTGCTTCCTTGAGGAATCTCCTCCTTGCCCACTTCAAGGGCCTTTCAAATGTCTCCTCTTTTGATGAGCCTATCAATTCTGAGGGCTTCTTTCTTGTCATGTATACATAAGAGGATGGTGAAGAGCCTCTTTTTGGGGAGTCGATTTGGGCAGGGGAAACCCATGTGTTTCCTTCATCGTTTAATGGGGGATTGCATTCTGCGTCACTTGCTATAATAGGGGATTCTTCCTATGTATTGAGAGTTGCGAAGGAATTTGAGGGAAAATCTGTTCTAGGTGGTACTGCCCCTTCCATCTGTAGCTCTGTGGATGGCACAATGGGTCCTACTTGAGCCCCTTTCCCTCTCAATTTGTTGGGCTACTTTGATGAGGCCATCTTCTGCACCGTTGTTCATTGATCTCCTTTCATTTTCTCTGCTTCTTCCTCAATTTTCTTTTTACAGTTTCTTGCAAAGTGCCCATATCCATGGCAATGCCTGCACTTGAAAGGAAGTTTCTCATAATCCAGTTCTTGCACGTGAGACCATTCTACCACTGTTAGTTTTATGGCTTCTGGAAGCCCAACTTCTAGACCAACCTCGACACAAATTCTAGCACAGGAGTATCGTCCCTTCCTGTCAGCTCTATCAATGTATTTTCCAAGGCTATTTCTGATGGCTTCTAAAGTCTTCAGACTCCAATAGTGCAAGGGTAAATGAGGGAGGCACAACCAGGCAGGGATAGTCGAGGGCACATCTTGGGCTGGATCAAATTCTGGTGTCCATTTGTTCAGATACAGACCCTGGGGACCCATGAAGTATGGCCCATTTCTAAAGATGAGGTTCCTATCTTCAATGCAGTAAAAAATGAAAACAAAATAACCCTTACCGATGAAGTGGCATTTTATTCCTTCTGAAACCAATGGTCTCCAGTTGCTTTGCACCCACAATTCGATGGCTCTTGGTGATGGCCATAACCCATTGAACTAGACGATGAGTCCTCTTTCTGTGATATTTAGGGTAGCAGGAAAGGGTTCTTCAGCTGGAAGGGAAACGGTCGGGATTACTTCCATCTTCTTGATGAACATCTACTGCGAGGCTGAAATTGGATGCTTGCTGCAGTTACCCACCAGCTGCCTGAAGGCCAAAATCTCGAGAGGGAGGGTGGAAGAAGACTCAGAGCCTCACTCTAAAGCCATGGCTATTAGGAGGGGTTGCAGATGGGTGCTCGCAGAGGTATTAGCAACGCGCGGGTAATTAAGTTTTTATTATTATGTGATTTTATTGTTAAGGCCATGCTTTCCAAGGCATTATGGGTGGCTAAGTTGGATATTGCTAGCTACGATAATATGAAGAATTTAAAAATATAGGTTTTGATGATATATTAGGTGGATGAGGCCACCATAACTTCTTTTATTCTAAGGTACAAAGTTGTTCCATTGTCTCATTCTCTCCTTAGCATGTCACCTTTATTATAGGAAAATATGGAACATGGGCTTTCATTGTTCACCTACACAAATAAAACAAACCTCAATGTTATTCAAGAGATATTTTCTTTTAACAAATATTTATTTCTAAATCTAGGGAAAAATATATAGAAGGATCACTTTTTTTCCCTCTTATGTCTTCTTAATTTGTGAGGTATTAAGCTGCAAATTGAGAGTACTAAGAAAGCTATTCTTAAAATTCTCCAATAAAGTCCCTAATTTTTTTCCTATATATACCTTTACTTAATTCATACTTAGAAGCTTTAGCAAAAGATTCACAAGGTCCATTACCATATCTTGCTTGACTTCATGAGTACCTATTGTACATCTCATATATTTCTTCAAAATATAACTGGGAAATGTCCCAAATCCCATCAAATTAAGTACATTCGTGTATTCATCTAGCATACTCGCAAAAATATGGTCCTAATACTATCTTGACTTATTTTTTTGTGATTTGAACAGGTTATACAAGAATGTTTCTAGGTAGTCCTCTAATATCTCATCTTCCTTGTATGTTATCTTAAAACCTTATTCTAATAGTTCCCTAGTGTTATAATATTCTTGGTATTTTTATGAAGGAAAAGTATCATCTCTTCCCAAGATATGATAGTATTTCTCCACAATTCCATAAACCATTGTAATGTTGAGTCTTTGAGGGTGGCATGGAATAATTTTAGTTTCAAATTATCATTAAAATAATCATAAATTTGGCATAATATATCAAATTAATAGATAAATGCATTGGTCTTTGTGATCAACGTACCATGGAAACAATACGACACAGATAGAGGAACGTTCTTCACATGCGCGTTCATAGTAGGGGCAATTATAGAAGACCCACAAGTTATCTCTCCTTCTCCTTCTACCATGTCATTACCATAACCCCAAAATAGGTTACACTTGGTTCTCAAGGGAGACTCAGGTTCAATGATTGGATTAACCTCTCTTTCTTCTTTTGGCTTCACACCAGTCTCACCAATAAGATTTTCATGAGTTGTAGGATATAAAGATTTATGCATGTGTTCCAAAGCTACACTTTGGGTAGACTGATTCCCTTTAGGGCTAGCCACAAATGATTTTTATTTTTTTCATGGTGGAGATACTAAAAACTATTTTTGTTTGACTCCCTCCCATTAAGTTACTATGTCAGGTATTTATTTTAATATTGTAAGATGAACATATTAGTCTCCTTTTATTAAATATAACTCGATTACCCATATCTCTATTCTTATAGTATTGACATGTTTCAAACGTATGGAAACTACCTGCAAAGACTATCAAACCAAAAAGAGGAGAATGAAGGTTGCGACAATGTGATCGAGATTTATAAGTCATACTTCATGCATAGATCCACTATAAAAACATCTTGGTACATCAAGTTAGGGAAATATTTGAAATGTGGCACTTTCCTTTCAGAACTTTCAGCAAATCAAAATTTAGCAAATAGACTTAATTGTACCCAATATTAGTTAATCAATGGTATTATGTTCAAAAACATCACAACAAAGTCTTATTTGAGTGATTAGATTCATCTAAAGTATATGAGGTTCTTACTGAGCTTCATGATAGACCGGTCATAGGTCACTTCACTAGTGAAACTATGGCCCACATGATTATTCACACAAGCTACTACTGGCCAACTCTATTAATAGACGCACATGCATGTTCCATAAAGTTTCCTATATGCCAAAGCTATGATAGAAGGGAGGAAAGAGTGGTTACCACATTACAACCATTCAAAGTTGAAGAACCATTTCAACAATAGGAACTTGATGTGCTCAGTGCAATTTTCTTTGATTTTTACAAAAAATACTAATATATCCTTACCACTATGAATTATTTTACATGTTGAGTTTAAAACATTATGCTTAAACAAGTAAATGATCAAATGGTAATGTCATTCATTGAACAAAACATAATTACTAGCTTTGACATTACAATGTCCCTTGTTTTTTACAATGCTACTTATTTTTCATCATTTAAATTACATGAATTTTCTTTGGACAAAGGTATTGTTTTGAAATATTCTTCAAATAATTATCCCTAAGGACACTATCTAGTCGAGTCATGTAGTAAGAACCTAATCTCTATCATCAAGGAAATTATGGTCACCCAATAGCTTAATTATCAAATTTATTTAAATAATGTTTATGGGTTGATCATGTGACACCAAAATCCTCCCTTAGAACCTCACCTTGCTTCCTAGTATCTAGGAAGGAAGTTTCTCTATCCACAAATATTTATCTACCTACTTCACAATTGTCCCAAGATTCCCATAGTAAGTCTTTCCCTACCATTCATAGTGATTGATACCATTCTAAATCTTGAGGAAGAGAGGGAATAAAACCATTCCAAATTATCATCCCATCATAAAAGGATTAAGAGATGGTTTGATATAAAAGCCAAATATGATAGGGTTCTGTATGGGTGACCTTGTTTTGAAATGGGACAAATCCCCTGAAGAAAAGGGAAAACACACCAAGTTCTAATTTCTATGTCTTGGTCCATTCCTTATTCATGAGAATCTTGACCTTAATATGCTCCGAATTTAAACAGGAATGCAACAAATTACAGAGATAACCATATACACAAAGATGTAGCAGAAATAATACTTCATTTCATTAATGTAAAATACTGAAATATGCTTACAAACAGAAATGGAAATAAACCAGCTAGGGCGATAGTAGCTTATCTCTGAGAAGAGATGTGGCGGCTACATGCCTCTGAATTGTGTTAAAATGAGGATCAAAGACCTATTTATTTTTGAGAAACAATGGAAAACCCTTCACATCCTAAAACCTAACCCTAGAAGATGAAAGGCCAAATTGTGGGCCCCGTTTGGGTAAATTCCTACATCAATTACCTGGAATCATAACATTGGCATACGATCTCCGTTTGACGCGTACAATAGCTCACTAGAAAGATCTATCCGAGCACTACCACTTTGGGAAGGGAAACATCATTTAGGGCCTCAAAACGGCTCCAAAAGTTCAGGACCCAAAAACTGCTAAAAATAGTAAACTGTGCTACAATTTAGGAAACTGAAAAGACTAAAATAGACAGTTGTGGGGGTCAAAATGGGATAGGTGGGTGGCCACCAAATTACAGAGATAACCATATACACAAAGATGCAGTGGAAATAATTCTTCATTTCATTAATGTAAAATACTGAAATATGCTTACAAACAGAAATGGAAATAAACTAGCTAGGGCGATGGTAGCTTATCTCTAAGAAGAGATGTGGCGGCTACATGCCTTTGAACTGTGTTACAATGAGGCTTGAAGGCATACTTATTGTTGAGAAACAATGGAAAACCCTTCACATCCCAAAACCTAACCCTAGAATATGAAACGCCAAATTGTGGGCCCCATTTGGGTAAATTGGTACATCAATTACCCGAGGTCGTAACTTTGGCATACGATCTCTGTTTGACGCATACAATAGCTCGTTAGAAAGATCTATCTGAGCACTACCACTTTTGGAAGGGAAACATCGGTCCATGGACCCATGTTTCCCCCAGATTTCCCAGAAAACATCATTTAGGGCCTCAAGATGGCTCTGGAAGTTCAGGACCCGAAAAACTGCTAAAAATAGTAAATTGTGCTACAATTTAGGAAATTGAAGAGAGTAAAACAGACAGTTGTGGGGGTCCAAATGGGATAGGTGGGTGGACACCAACATCCACCTAGACCATTCCTCCTCCCTTAGGAAGCAATGGTCCCCATTGCGTTGAGTGCCTCCCTGAGATGAGGAAGCTTCTGCTGAGCTGGGTCTCTGGTGAGTTGTTCTGCAATCTCTGATGTGTACAGAAATGGTGGGAAGCATGGTCGATGAAAGTTCACATTGAACACTTGGTGAAAGTGAAGGAATGGAGGAATTCTGTGCTTCAAAGCATTATTGCCCGTAGCCTTGGTACTCGTGTAAGGACCATGTCGAAGTGGTCTGCGTTTCTGATGGGTTCTGGTAAGGCGTTCTCTTTGTAAATGTAACCAAAATTTGTTGCCCACCTGAAACTTGTGTGGTACTCCTGTGGGTGAGGAGAAGTTGTTCCTATGTTATTTCATTATTTTATCCCTTTGCTTCCGCTGCTGTGTGGAGGAACCCTTTGCGGGGGTCATGGATGTAGCAACGATCTTCCCCGTACTTTGGGAGTGAACCAGACATAAAATGAATTTCCTAGTCTGGGAGATGAGCTTGCTCCCTTTCTTGGCAGTGATTAAAGAGGTGGCAGTAGGTGGCACTACCTCCAGTATCCTGTATAATGATTTATCCAAAGAAATAATGACAACGCGAGGCCTTGACTCATACACAGCATGTCGCCTCCACAAGTATGGCTGGCCTAATAGTACATTGCAAACATCCAGAGGTGTAAAATCACACAATACCTCATCTGTGAAGGGCTTGATGCTATAAGGAAGGTGACATTGTTGGCGAACTTTGAGATCTTGTCCTTCGTGAAGCCACCCGATACTGTACGGCTGCAGGTGTGGTGTAGTTGGTAGGCCCAACCGCTTCATGACCTCTGCTAAAATGAGGTTCTTTTGGCTACCACTGTCGACAATGAATTGCAACGATGAACCCTTCAACCACATCTGTGAGTGGAAAAGATGCTCCCCCTCCTCTCGGTCTTCAGGCTCAATCTTCTAGATCTTGGCGGTAGCAACAGTGGCACTGGGATCCACATCAATGATTTGCTTCCCTTTTCCATTCCCCTAGTTGGGTTCTGGCTCAAGGTCGGAACATGCATCTGATTCGGAAGCCTTCAACTTGGCCACCAGTGACTGCTTGGTTCAACACTCACTTGTGTTATGAGTGGGACCCTTGTGGAACTCACACCACTTTCCTATGTCCTTATTTAGCTTCATGGTGTTGCTCTTTTCTTGTGGCTTTGATGGGTTGTCTTGGGTCACCCTGCCTTGGCTTTGTCCTTTGGGCTTTGAATTTGCAGATCCAAAGTCTCACTTCTTCTATTTGAACTTTTGCTTGATTTTGACAGCATATTGGTATGCCGTGCTGAGCGAGAAAATGTTCAGGAACTCCATCTCTTCCTGGATGTATCTGTGTAGGCACCCACGGTATTTGAGTACTAGATGCAGATCAAAACCTTTGATATCCAACTTTATGCGAAGGGTGTGAAAAATGTTTGTGAACTCATGCACATCTTGGTCCCATCCCTACCATAATGTGATCCATTTGATGTATTTGTCCTCATAGCTTTTGAGAGGGTAGTACTGCTCCTTGATGGCATCCCAGAATGAATCCCAAGTGGGTGCGGTTGAAAATAGTGAGCTTGTACTTTCATTCTTCTTCTCGCAGTAGGTTTCCCACTAGTCCTTGACATGGGGGGCTGCTTTGAGAAGAGTGAAAACAATCTTTTCCCGACTTGAAAATTCATGAACAGAAAAATATCCTTTTAGCAGATTTAACCATTTATCTATAGCATCCACGTCTATTTGACCCTCAAAGATGGTGATTTCAAAATTAACTTGTATCTTGAAGGGTGTGGCATTTCCAGAGTAGCTGTTGGAAGTCAATGCGTCGCCTCTAGGTAGCCACTGAAGAATCTGCGCAAAGCTATCCATCATCGCATTCCTTTGTCACTCGAGGGCTTCTTCGAGCAAGATTTTGATAGGATCTCCTGCCCCCTCATCTTTCTTCTCAATATCCATGGGAGGCCATTAGGATTTTCGAGGCTGGTATTGCAAAGGTTTGACTAGTTCAAGCCCTAACTCCTTATATCCCGACCTTGTTGGGGACATGCAAAGAAAAACAGAGAAAAAGAAAACCACTCTGATACCATTGATCCAAATTTAAATAGGAATGCAACAAATTACAGAGATAACCATATACACAAAAATGCAGCGGAAATAATACTTCATTTCATTAATGTAAAATACTGAAATATGCTTACAAACAGAAATGGAAATAAACTAGCTAGGGCGATGGTAGCTTATCTCTGAGAAGAGATGTGGCAGCTACATGCCTCTGAACTGTGTTTCAATGAGGCCCGAAGGCCTATTTATTGTTGAGAAACAATGGAAAACCCTTCACATCCCAAAACCTAACCCTAGAAGATGAAACGCCAAATTGTGGGCCCCATTTGGGTAAATTGGTACGTCAATTACCCAGGGTCGTAACTTTGGCATACGATCTTTGTTTGTTGTGTACAATAGCTTGTTAGAAAGATCTATCCAAGCACTACCACTTTGGGAAGGGAAACATTGGTCCATGGACCCATGTTCACCCCATATTTCGAAAAGAAATGTTGTTTAAGGCCTCAAAACGGCTTCGGAAGTTCAGGACCCGAAAAATTGCTAAAAATAGTAAACTGTGCTACAATTTAGGAAACTCAAAAGACTGAAACAGATAGTTTTGGGGGTTGAAATGGGATAGGTGGGTGGCCACCAAAATCCACCTAGATCATAATATCTATAAACTGCAAACTCTACATGAGGAGGCTGAGTCCCTCCATATTAATGGTCAAGATCTCAAATCTTGTTTCCAGTAACAACTCTTTGAGTTGTTTTTCTCATACATATTTAGATTTATTATTTCCTTTGTTGTCTCTTTCTTTACATTTTGATGAATTTGGTTCTCATTTTTCATTTTACTATCATACCTTTGTACATAAATAAATTTTCTTATACATATATAATGTTTCTTGTCACATAAATAAATAATAATTTATGGATGTCGTGAATAGTTTGTTAAAATTGTTCATCAATTGGCTAAAAGTATATCTCCATTGGCTAGTAAATTCCTAAATATGAACATACATCATTCATACATAAAAAAAAGAATTGATTCTTGTGGGGAACTCCCTAAATTTGATAAAACTTGAATATTTATAGGATCTCCATGAATTGATTGGTCTCAAATCAACAAAGTGTGTTCCTGAATATGTCAACTCATTCATTAGATAAGGGATGAGGAGAAAATTGTAATTTTGAGAAAACCCATTTTAAAAAATAGTTAAAGCTTCTAAAAAATAGGGAACAGACCCTCTGCTCATAAAATAATTTGGGATTTGTCATTCACTCTTGTATTAAAATGACCAAAATAATGCAAAATTACATAAAAATAATAAAAGGGTAAAGGCATGAGAAATGATTCATGTGAAAAAGGGTGATGCAAGTAACTTCGCTGGGGCTATGGTGATATGGATGCTTATTGGCAACATAGAAGCACCATGGACTTGTATCTAGTTCTAAACATTTTAAAACTTATATACATAATATCTCCATATTGTTATAGACATTTTTGGGCACTACAACCCCAAGCATGAAATGTCCATAAACCAAGGGCTCCTAAGTCCCTAAAAGTGTTGTTCTAACCCCTGAAGGAACAAGGTCAACTGATTACAGCTTCTCCCATAAGTTCTCCATGAAAAACTGCTCAAAACTGGTCAAAACAGGATCATTTCAGCTGCTCCATAGGCAAAGTGCGTTGCATCTCACCTAAGTACACTCTGTGGGTGCATTGAATTTCAAAAATCCCTTCTATGGGGTGCGATGGGCGAGAAGTGACAAATGGCAGTGTCATTCCGCAAGGTGGAGAGGCATGGAATCTTCCAGAAACTTCTCCTGTGACACTTGCCTCTCTGAACTCGACCAAGGATGAGTAAGAGATCATCAATCTCTAAGTGGAAGCAAGAACTATTAGAGGGAAGACACTAATCAAATCACAAGCTAACTCATCTCCCTTACAGATATCGATATATGGATCCCTCATCCCAAAGATCCAGAGGCTGGAATTTTGCATATCGTAAGGAATTGTTGTTGGTTTCTTGAGACAACATCATAAGTGTTGGGTGATCTAAGCTTTGTATGAGGTGAAGAAGGGCTTACTTGCTGAGAGGATGATGCTGGGTCAGAACAACTGGTTGTAACTCCCTTGGCTCTTTCTTGTTTATCAATAAAAGTTATTCAAGTTTCCTCCATACTCTTGTGTCATTTATGTTTTATGCATTTGTATGGTCAATTTACATCTGATCCTAGATTGTTTATGATTATAGATCCATGTTCTTGTATAGTGTTATGCTACTGTGATCTTACAGGTACTCTGTGAAGTTGGGCGTACAAGGGAGCAAGTAGCGAAAGACTATCAAGAGAGAGAGGAATCAAACTAGGAGATTAGCGCAAGAAAGAGGTTGGTCTTCTTTGTTCTTCTCTCATCTATATTTCATAAAGGAAAAATGAAAGTAGCTTTACTTTGTTTGTTTCTAAGGTAGCTACCACACCTTAGTGGGATAAGCAGTTCTATGTAGACACTTTTCCCTGTAACAAAATGGCGACTCGCTAGGGACGAATTAGTTTGTTTGTTTATCTTCCTTGTTGTTTATTTTATAAACTTACAGAGGGGGCCTGAAGTCGAGCCAGGTAGCTTTCAAACTGCATTTTCTATGCAAATGCAAAGTAGATAAATGTTGCTTCAGTCAATCTCCGAGATTTGTTTATGACTTAAATAACTGATTCACAAATTATCTAATTGCCCTCATGGTAGCTCTTAGAACCTCCTTAGATCTACCCCTGATTGTTGCATTACTGATTACCATTTGCTCGGCCAAAACCCATGAACTGAACTGCAAACTGTGACCCGGAACCCAAGCAAAGTCTCGTCTCTGGCCCAATGCAGGTACTGTTATGTGAATCTAAAATTCAGCGCACTTCCCGAGTGTAGTAGGTGCGCTGCATTTCAAATTCCCTGTGTTACAGGTGCGCTGATCAGACTAGGCATTGTTCAGTTTTGGTTTCTGTGATTCATTCTTTTTAGTTCTATTCATGAATTTTGATGCCTGTATCAGTATATCTCTATTTGAAACACCTTTTCCTTGCTGTTATTTCGCCTCCATTGTGCAAAAGAACTGTAAATGTTTTTGTGTATTTGTTGAGTCATTTTCAGTTCTCCTTTGCAAAAAGTAACGTAATTGTACTATCGTCCTTTGATTTGAAAGTGTCACAAGTGTCGTTTTTAGTCATAGGAAAGCGTTTGGTTGCTATTGATAGTCGATTACCCTATTACTATTGTATTTGGTCTGAATTTTTAGTTTTTCTAGTGTCGAAAGCAAGTATTCATTTCCGAATTGTAAAGTGTTGTGATTGTCTCCATTTCTGATTTCGAAAAGAAACTTGTTGATAATTGTCGCTTGAAAAGTAATTCAGATTTGTGCATTAGCTTTCTCTTTACCATTCACATACTAAGAAAGCCGAAAACAAATACATGCATGTGCATTTGCATTTAGACTGTTTGATTGGTTTGATTTAGGACAGTGCATCTAGTGTGTGCTCTTTGCTCTTTGTGAAAGAATACTATCTCTCTTTCCTTAGTAGCTAGCATTTTCATTGCACAAAGAAGATAAAAGATTGTTTATCATCTTAGATTGCATTTTAGAAATTATACATCTACATCTCATGGTGAACCTGAAAGGAAAATTTCTTAAGAAATATCAACTATAAAATAAATTTGATGAATCTAACAACGCTTTGGAACCTAACGCACAACATCTAGAAGTCTAGGCTAGAGACGTATTACGGCGTCGTAAAACCTGGTAACTATTGTTCTCACTGATGGTTGGGTGATTCCTCCACTTTGAGATGATAAGTGGCAGTACGGACTTATGCTCCCATGTACCGTCGAGTATATTTTGGGAGACCACAATAGGCTTAATCCTTTATCCATAGGAAGCTGTGTTTGCTACCCTATCGATCGCAATGCACTGAACACAACATTCGGGAAGATTGACTACCGTACCGTAAAAAGTATTCTGTAGTTTTGCGATTGGTTTGGTAATCCCTCTACCTAGATTTCCAGAGCAGTCCCTTTCGTTCCTTTTCAGACTCCTTAATGGAAAAGGTCCATCTGAGCACTTGTCACTTTAGGCTCATTAAAAATCGAAGGCGACTAGAGTCATCTTTTGTGGTTTTCTTGACTCTTAAAAATTGAAAAAACAAGTTGTGTCAAAGCGTCTAAAATTTATTTTAAACGGAATAATCATCACCCTTTCCTACGTTGATCTTAGGTTGAGAAAATGGAACCCACCAACCAAGGAATTCCCCTTGGAGGAAATCCTAGTCCCTTCTCCTCTTGGGGAGATGTTGGTGCACCCCATATGGCCACATTGTCGCTTCTAGGATTTACAATCGGTTTGTCCGTATGGCTCTTCTCAACCTCTGTCGTTCAGAACACCGCAATTCCTGAACAATCGAGTCAGCAAGTAGACGAATCCAGAGTTACCCACCAACCTTCTACTTCCTCCAATTCTTCCTCTCCTCCTTCCTCTTCGCTTGATGGGGTTGGTAAAGCCAAAAATCAAGTACCTAAGAAGAAGAAGGAAAACAAGAAGAAAGAGAAGAAGAAGAAGGAGCCGAAAGCGAAAGGGGGCAACCAAGCGTCGTCTAGCGAAAATCCACACACTGCACTGACCAGGCCTAAATCGCCATGTGTCATTTGTAAAGGAGACCACTATCATAGAGATTGTCCCTGCATCCCTCAGATCTTAAGGGACTGGTCTCCTCGTTTGCAAAACCCAGTGTCGTCAACCTTTGATGATCATGTTGAAAACACACCATTGACTAGTGAAAATGAAGCCCCATGACAAAAAGGAAAATATAGATTTCCTTGTAAACTGTGCGAAGGTGACCATGCCGTCCACCGTTGTCCCTTCTTAGACGGGGCTAAAAGAGTTTTGGACGATCATCCAGTTTCACCGTTACGACTTCCTCCTGGATATAAAAAACTCTTGCCGAGTCCGTCACTAGTTGAAAATCCGGCTGAACCGCCCAGGTGGTTGGCCGAAGCATCTATCATTGAAGACAAACCATCTGAACCCATACCAGACGAAAGTCAAAAGGTCGAAGCGGCAGTTGACCCAGGCTTGCTTTCAGAGGTTCCATCTTCAGATGATACAGTCACATAAGAGAATAAGGATGACATCGTCCAAATTCTTTTTGTAAGCCCAGACTCCGATGAACATGGGGGAAATTTACCCATTCCTTTACCGCAGGAAGTAAAATCGTCAGAGTCGTACCTGGCCGTCTATTCGGTCCCACCTCCAAGCAACCTAGTTGTTTCCTTCGACTGGAATCAACTAAGCAGATCCTGTTTACCGGCTAGTGTACCATTCCGAATTATTGCTCAAGTATATAGAATGGTTATGGCTGGTACCATCAAAGATGAAGGGGCTTATGTGAGTATCCTTTCCTCGACTGCTTGGAAAGCACTTGGTTTGCGATCGCTT
Organism: Pinus tabuliformis; assembly: GCA_031772625.1. NCBI lineage: Eukaryota > Viridiplantae > Streptophyta > Pinopsida > Pinales > Pinaceae > Pinus > Pinus tabuliformis. The sequence continues at coordinate 1,927,056,675 of CM062816.1, read as the reverse complement.
TTGCCTGAGATGAGAAATCTAACAGGCTTTGACAAAGGAACCAGTCGACCGTTAGGGATCCTTCCCAATGTGCCCATAACATTGAGAGGGAAAACCGTTCACATGAACGTAATGGTAGTCCAAGGACCCCTGGATTATAATCTACTCCTTGGATGAGACTATATTTATTGCATGGGAGCCATTGTCTCATCACTCTTTAGAGTAATGTGTTTTCCGCACAAAGGAAGAGTGGTCAAGCTCGTAGACCAGCTTTCATTTCCTGGGTCACGCATAGCAAATAGTTATATACCATCCCTGAATGGTCTTTTCACACAAGGAATGTCTCATCAATCCCCAGTCCGTCCACCTGATGAGTGTGAGTGATTCGGGGGACATGACTGAAACCCAAGGGGCATTCACCCTGGTCTGCTTCGGCAGGAAAACTTCGGGTATAGGGTAGGTTTCCACGAGAGATATATGACTAGTTTGTACTCCCGTCCGTGATTGGAAAAGGGGGTTACACTGGAATAAGATTCCCTCATCAAAGTTATGTGAGTGGAGTCGTCTTCGCCACTTGCCTTTGTCTATTTCGGTAGACATCGCCGAAGAAATGTTTTATTTGCGCTGTGAATAGAACAATCTTTGGTAACCTGAAAGAGGTAAACCTTTCCTGATAAAACAAATGTTTTGTTGGTAGAACAAAAGGTAGCCTTGAAACTTTATTTTATACCTGGGGGCATGCAAACCTTTTGGCGTGCAAGCAAAGAGCGACTATTTATTTTTTAAATTTGTAGGTCCTCTAACCCTTTAAACTCGTAGGATTGGTCGTTTCCTAACTTTCATAAAGAAAGGATGTGGGGCAAAACTCTAAAAATTGCCGTTTTCATATATGAGACATTCTTATTATACGACTGGATTAATCGAGCAGTTTTAGCACATAGTTCAAGCTCGTTAAAAAACAAACATAAGCCATGAGCAAATGCTTCTCCCCGCATTTAAGCTCATTAAAAAATGAACTATTTTCCGGTAAATAACCATCGTGAATGTAGTACTTCAGCCTTGAAAGCCTTGGCCGTGTTCTCATTATCGCCTCCATTCTATAATGGCGGATCATTCACCTCCATTTGATTGTTTAGCCCTTTTTGAGGAACAGCTGCGAAGAGTGATCCCACTAGCCATCCTTGTAACACTGCCATGATTGGAAAATTCCAAACCTTACCTAGAATCAGCTGCTACCCAAGTTTATCACTCGTTCCTCAAAAGACGAGTCTCCTTTAAGCTCTTTTCAACTGACTCGTAAAATATGAAAATATTGCCGAGCCATTGGCCTCTCTAGCTCGTTAAAGGGACCGCAAGTGATATCACTCCTTTAGATTTTAATCTTTTTGGACCTGAGGGATTATTACACAAAAAGATCGAGCGCTTGTTTTGTTCGGCTTGTTAAAAGTATCGAAAATTCATCCCTTCTATATTGTTTTATAATTTTTCGGACTTAAGGGATTAGATGATGGAAAAGGAATTTTGGAGTTTCCTTTACGTTCTTTTTCAGACTCTCTAAAATTGAAAAGGACCGAGTTATCTTTTTCGTTAAAATCGTTAAAACTTAATAGTGACAAACTTGTCCATAGCAGACAAGAACGAGTTTCACTATTGCTAAGCTCATTAAAACATAGCGATGGGTTTTCCCGAAGGGAAAATTATAGAACAAGCATATGTTATCCTCCTCAAGCTTGAAAAAAATAAAGAGGTACTGGTCAGCAATGACTGGGGAAAAATTGGGAAGAAAACTTGAAGAAACTTTGTTGGTAGCAAGATGCTCTTGAACATGACACTTTCACTCTGCATCCAAGTCGGGTTGGGTTGTTTCATTCACCGGTCACATCACCATGGTCCCATCACACCATCCACATTTGGGGTTATTGCTACCAATCCATCACGTCAGTGTCGCTGATATGTTCAAGAGAAGTCATCCAGAGAATTCACCTGTGTCTCACCCGCTACAATATATTTATACTCCATTCTTTCATGACCGCCACCCTAAACCTTATGTCATCAGATTTTTTTCACCTCCATTAAAATCATTTGCTCCGTTCTGTGTCATTGATGTGGGATTCATTAAGGCCCTCCTGTGACGGATCGCTTCTTGTCGACATCAGCTCATTATCCAAGAAGTCGATCTAGGAACACCCCGTTTACTACTTTGAAGCTTGCATGCCTCAATGGCAAGTTTCTCACTTCCGGCGATAGGTTTACATCAATGGCCTTCGACCGAAAGATTTGCATGGTGTTCGATGCAAAGTCCTTTATTCACACCACGTGAATTGTACTGCAGTACCTTGAGGGTCATTATCATTATCGGTGATTCGTCTCACGCCTGTTAACAGCTTACATCATTGGCTAGTAATCAGGAGATGTCTTTCCATGTTCGACTCCAAAACATCTCTCACATGGATAGACTTGTACTTCGAGTGAAGATCGAACGTGATTGAAGACCCTAGATCTAGTTTCATCCATCTGGGCTGCGATATATATTCAGGGAAATAAAGACATCAAATGTACATTATTGTTGCACAGATAATCATCCAATCAAAGGGATGATGACTCTACCAGAATCATCAGTCTACACTCAGACGATTGTCTGTCCTATGTACATGAAAATGAATTTATAAAGCTAAGCATGGGAATGCCCGCCTCAGCTAGATCATGAAAATATTATGAAGATAATGTATTGTATTGTATCTTATTACAGGTCTCCTCCCATCTTGAAAGAACTTCAGATCCTCATAATAAAGCATTTCACCCGACATCAAAAGATTAACGACCTCATGCTTTAGGGGCAAATGTTATAGACATTTTTGGGAACTACAACCCTAAGCATGAAATTTCCATAAACCAAGGGCTCCTAAGTTGTTCTAACCCCTAAAGGAACAAGGTCAACTGATTACAGCTTCTCCCAGAAGTTCTCCATGAAAAACTGCTCAAAACTGGTCAAAACAGGATCATTTCAGCTGCTCCATAGGCAAAGTGCGTTGCATCTCACCTAAGTACACTCTGTGGGTGCGTTGCATTTCAAAAATCCCTTCTATGGGGTGCGATGGGCGAGAAGTGACAAATGGCAGTGTCATTCCGTGAGGTGGAGAGGCATGGAATCTTCCAGAAACTTCTCTTGTGACACTTGCCTCTTTGAATTCGACCAAGGATGAGTAAGAGATCATCAATCTCCAAGTGGAAGAAAGAACTATCAGAGGGAAGAGACTAATCAAATCACAAGCTGACTCATCTCCCTTACAGATATCTATATATGGATCCCTCATCCCAGAGATCTAGAGGCTGGAATTTTGCATATTGTAAGGAATTGATGTTGGTTTCTTGAGACAACATCATAAGTGTTGGGTGATCTAAGCTTTGTATGAGGTGAAGAAGGGCTTACTTGCTGAGAGGATGATGCTGGGTCAGAACAACTGGTTGTAACTCCCTTGGCTCTTTCTTGTTTATCAGTAAAAGCTATTCAAGTTTTCCTCCATACTCTTGTGTCATTTATGTTTTATGCATTTGTATGGTCAATTTACATCTGATCCTAGATTGTTTATGATTATAGATCCATGTTCTTGTATAGTGTTATGCTACTATGATCTTACAGGTACTCTGTGAAGCTAGGCATACAAGGGAGCAAGTAGCGAAAGACTATCAAGAGAGAGAGGAATCGAACTAGGAGATTAGCGCAAGACAGAGGTTGGTCTTCTTTGTTCTTCTCTCATCTATATTTCATAAAGGAAAAACAAAAGTAGCTTTACTTTGTTTGTTTCTAAGGTAGCTACCACAACTTACTGGGATAATCAGTTCTGTGTAGACACTTTTCCCTGTAACACATCTCCCATCAAACCTTTTGGTATTTGACTCTTATTAATATTAATGTGTTATGAACTAATACCAAAAGATAGTCAATAGAGAGACTAAATTTTAACGACGAATAAATATTTGAATTAGTAGTATCCACAGATTCATATCAATACTCCATAATAAATAAGATATATACCAAATATATTTAAGTTATACTAGTGATTTACCAATTTTTTTAACAACTATAGAAACCCCTAAATTTTTTTGATAAGAGGCAAAAATATAGAGTCCCCCTTCTTTCAAACTATAAACATCTCTATCAAACCCTGCTTCATGATTATAAGTCAACAATGTCAAGTTATTTCTAGTTTGTTAGGCTAGGAGGTAACTCCTCAAATGAGATTATGTTTTTCATTTAGGTTGTTCATAGATATATACATAAGGGAGTGAATATTGAGTTTCATCTCCTGATGGCTCTCCATTTTCGCTTATTATTTATTTACATTATTTACAATTGTTCACCCAATCCCTATGATTAGGTGTCAACATTCCCCCCTTTAATCTGAAGGGATGTTGGTGAGTCCAAGCATCATTTTGAATCTTTCAATATTTTCTCTTCCAAGCACTTTCATGAAGATGTTTGCAATCTACTCATTAGTGGAACAATGGCGAAGATGGATTGTTTTGGCCTCAACTTGATGTCGAATTAGATGATATTTTTTATTGATGTGCTTCGTTCGATCATGGAACTTTGGGTTCTTGGCCAACTTTATTGCTGAGGTATTGTCAATCATGAGTGGATTCGAATGTACTTGTTTTACCTACAAATCTTCCAAAATTTTCCTGAGCCACACAATTTCTTTTGTTGCCTCAACTGCTGCCACATATTCTGCCTCTGTTGTGGAATCTGCTAGAACCGATTCTTTTCATGATCTCCAAGAGACAGCTCCTGATCCAAGACTCATATCATAACTAGAAGTAGATACCCAAGTATTTTATCTCCATCTAAATCTGAATTAGAGTATCCAGTCAAGCTGAAGTTGTCCACCTGTGTATACTTGAGTCCAAAGTATTGAGTTCCCTTCAAGTACTTTAGAACTCTTTTTGTAGCATACCAATGTCCCTCACAAGGCTTTTACATAAGCCTGGAGAGGATTCCAACAGTAAACTAAATATCTGGTCTAGTAGTAGTCAGGTAGTTGAGATTTCCTACAATCTTTCTATAATTTCTTGCATCATCAAATTATTTTCCTTCAATGGATGTGAGCTTTAATTTTTATTCGATTGGAGTAGTCAGAGGATTTCATTCAGCCATGCGAAACCTGTTCAAAGGATCTCCAATGTACTTATTTTGAGAAAGGAATATGGACTTTGGATGTTGAGTTACATCAATAGCAAGATAGTAATGAACATAGCCAAATCAGTCATTTCAAAACCTTTCCTCAATTCCTTCTTTATGGATGCAATGTAGCTCACATTGTTCCCTATCATCAAAAGATCATCTACATATACCACAAGATATACAACTATTTTTCCAACTTTCTTGACAAACAAAGTTGCATCATCAAGATCACAATGTTTGAAACTAAGTTTCAGAAGATACTTAGTTAGTTATTCGTACTAGGCTCACGGTGCTTGTTTGAGGCCATACAATGATTTCACAAGTTTGCATACTTTATGTTCATTTCGTTTCATAGAAAATCCTTCAGGCTGGGACATAAAAACATTCTCTTTCAGATCTCCATTCAAGAAAATATTTTTTACATCCATTTGATGGACTTTCCAACTATTCTGAGCTGTTAGGGAAAAGAGTGTCAGGATGGTAGCCCATTTTATTGTGGGGGAAAATTCTCCTCATAATCGACCCCTTCCTTCCATGCAAAACCTTTTGCCACAAGCCTGGCTTTTTTCTTGTCAAGTGAGCCATCAACTTTATACTTGTTCTTGTAGACCCACTTGTAGCCAATTGGTTTGGTTCCCAATGGAGGATCAACTAGCTTCCAAGTGACATTCTTTATCAAGGAATCATACTCCTTTTGCATTGCTTCTTTCCATTCATCATGAGAAGTGGATTCTTTTAAGGAAGTTGGTTCAAGATCTATAGACAAATTCAATTCACAATAAAAATAAACATCCATATCAACAAGTGAATTAGAGTCATCTACATCACCTCCATTTTTACGGGTTGAATATCTAGTTCTCGTCTTTCCAACCTCATCAGGATGAACACTTTCAAATGTCTTTGTCAGCCACTTTAGGGGACCTTTTTGAGATGGTCTAGGATGCTTAGTTGATTGAGTTGGGATTGAATCAAGATTGAGTCTCCCAATTCTGTCAATTACATCACTCAAAGTATCATCAGTGGCTAGAGTTTCATGTCGGGAAGAGAGTGATTCAGAAGAAGATTCCACAGATTGATCTAGTATAGGAATCCCCCCTTCAAGATGTGGAATCTAATTATAAAATTCTTGAAATGATTTTACATTTGTGAATCTATCCAAGCGATCAATTTGTCGCTCAACAACATTGTCAACTTTGGATGATTCAAGAAAGATTACATCTCTAGATAAAACAAACCTTTTATTGACTTCATCATAGAGACGATATGCTTTGGAGGTGTCTAAATACCCCAAGAAGATACACTTACAACTTCTTGCACCAAGTTTGTTTCTATGTACCTTTGGTATCAAGGCATAACATGTGGAACAAAAGACCCTGAGATGCTTTACCGAAGGAATGTGTCCATACCACATTTCATAAGGAGTCTTGTTTCTAATAGCATTAGATGGACATATATTCTTTACATATACAACACATAGAACTACATCAATCCAAAATATCAATTTTACATTTTTGAAAAACATCATGGAGCACACCATATTTAAAATTGTCCCATTCATTCTTTCAGCTACTACATTCTGTTGGGGATTATAAGGCTCAATTGTTTGATGTTTGATCCCATGTTGGCAAAGATAGTTTTCAAATTCATTTGAAGTGTATTCTTTTCCATTATCAGTGTGAATAGAGCCAATATGAGATTGTGCATAATTTTCAATCCATGTATGACAGTTCTTGAATGTTTGAAAAACATTAGATTTGTTCTTTGATAAATAAACCCAACACATTCTGGTGTAGTAATCAATAAATGTCATCATATGTCTATTTCCATTTAAATAAGGAACATGCATTGGTCCACATAAATATGAATGAATGAGTTCACGTATTCTATGTGCTCTGGAATGTGAATCATTAAAAGACTATTTGCTATGTTTTCCTAGAATGCAAGCATGACATTGCATAAGTTTCCTAGGAATTGTAGGAAAACCAGTAACACCATTTTTCTTCAACAAATGGAGGCTATCATAGTTCAAGTGTCCAAATCTAGCATTCCATAATAAACTTGATGGAAATGTACATTCATCATAATGAGAATTGTATGAGAAATTTTGTGCACGAGCAGAGGTACCATGCAGCTTCAGAAGCCTTTCTTCTTCTATCCCTTTCATGACAAGTGAGTGGTCTAATGCTTTTCTCACCTCAACCTTGCCATCAAACATGTGAATGGAGTGTCCTTACTAGCGGATGTGGACAAAGGACAACAAGTTTCTCCTCAACTATGGGAGATATAAAACATGATGCAAAAGAAAGTCTGGAAGACCAGGTAATTTAAGCCTGATTGTGCCAAGCCCTGATGGCTTGAGTTTTGATTTGTCTGCAAAGTATACTGCTCCATCAACATTGTCATTAAATTCTTCCTAAAAATCTCTTCTAAAAGTCATGTGTCAAGTTTCTCTTGAATCAAGTAACCAATCATTTTTCCAAGAAGCAAGTGAAGCATTAAATAGGTCTTCATTTACTCCAATATTATAGTGTGCCACAATATAGTGAGTGGATTCAGGTGCTTTACCTTCCTCTTTGTCATTACTTTTACCTTTGGGTTGGTTTCTTTCTTGCTCAATTCTATCCCAAGGCAACTTGCATGTGGAAGCATCATGTGATCCATATCTTTTGCAATGTATGCAATGTAAACCTGACTTTTTTCCTTGAGAGTGTCTGCCCCCCTACCTCTGAAATTTCTTCTTCCTCTTCCTCTTCGACCACCTATTCCTCTAGAAGAATCTTGAGAAATATTCTTCTCTCTATGTTCAAGACACACAGTCTCTTTAGAAGACTGAGGTGTTGTGTTCTTCCCAAAAGCTTTCTCTCTTTCAGCAATTTTTTTCACAAGGGAGTCAAAGGTAATTTCTTTGAGGTTTCCATTTGCTTGCAATGACTCAAGATAATTTGAGTAAGTGAGATAATGTGACTTGAAAAAAGCTATCAGAGGAATGTCCAGTTCAACATTAGTGACTTTGATATCATGCATAATAGATTTTACTTATGATGCAAGAGCAAGATGATCATCATTTTGTAATTCAAGGCTGAATAATTTAATGATGAGTTGAACAACTTCAAGTGCAGAGTGTAAGTCATAGAGTTCCTTCAGTTTTTGTAAGGATTTGAAAGAATGTGAAAATAGTGAAATATGGTGACTCACCTCTTGATTTACTGATGCTGTAGTCAAGGCATAAGCCTTGATATTCTTATTTTCCTGAATGGTGAATTCCTTGTATGAGGTAGGTTTTTCTGGTTCTTTGTCTCCATCTCCAACACACACTCCTTTCCACAGCTCATTAAAAATGAGAGTGTGTTTGATTTTCTATGACCATTCTAGATAGTTCTCCTTGTTGGTGAGAACCACTCCCACTGTAGATATCAATGCATGCATTTTAAAAAGACTGTGAATTGTAAAAAATATACTTCTGCTACCAATATATAAAATATTTTCACTTCTGGTGTTAAAGAAAAAAATTGCACTGTAATAGCAATATTCTGAAGGAAAAAAATGCAATTTTGGTCAAGAAGGAAATTCTAGTAAAAAATGCATTACTGGTAAAAGTGCAGTTCTGGTAAAAAAATGTAGTTCTAGTAAAAAAAAATTGAAATTCTGGTAAGTTTTGGAGGTAAGCGTAAGGGAGGTCTACGTATGAGGCAACGGAGATAAGTTCACACAAGGTTGCACAAAATTATGGACCCCCAGTACGATACTAGAAAAGAAATTCTGGTAAAAAAAAGAATTTGTGGAAAAGAAATCTGATAGGATAGCCCTTTATATTGTGGGCACAACTTCTAAGTCTACAAATGTTAATGCATCTTGAGACATCACATTATCAACTAAAAGTGAGTCCACGTAATCCTGGTTAAAGACCTCAGGTATTGGAAGTGGAAATGGGACTTTGTTTAGCAAGAACTCTATGGGTGACGAAACAAGCCTAGTAATCGAGATAGCAGTGTATGTTTAATGATGAGAGAGCAGTGTATTGCTTGGAAAACAAATTGTGACCTTACTTCAACGAGATGAGATGAGGGCGTGGGAACCATCAAGAAGCTAAACTTCACCCGTGCTAACAAGGATTTCACCTTCGTAGGAGAAGTTCACGTACAAGTCTACTACGCTATTGGTTTGAAAACACTGCGTATGGGAGGCAACCACAATTGGAATGCTGTGTGTAAGGAAACAGAGGCTGTGATAGCGTGGAGAGTTCTGTAGGGTAAGATAGAATGAGATTTGTGTAGGGTAAGATAGAATGAGATCAGAACAGACAATAACCAAGAAACGAGTCTAGCTGATGCAATACCCATGACGCACAAAATTCCATTTCGGCTGATTAAAGCTGATGATGAAGAACATACAGGTAAATTTTTGATATTTGGGGAGGTCTGCTTATGAGAGTTGCAAGCAACGCTGCAAACAAGTAGTGATAAATGCTATATGAGAAATGCATTGAGGAAATTCCAATAGTCTTAGAAAAAAGGTTGTATTCAAAAATGAATATCCTTGAAGCATTAACTAAGAGAGGTGAGAAATTTGTGCTGGTAGAAGCCAGATGTGTCAAGTTGCAGAAATGAAGAACATGGGTAGAATAGATAGAAGGGAGTTACAAGGGTAAGGAATTCTAAAAATAGAGCTAGCTCTGATACGATGTCATGCCAGGAGGTAACTCCTTAGATGAGATTATGTTTTTCATTTAGGTTGTTCATATATATATACATGAGGGAGTGACTGTTGAGTTTCATCTCCCGATGACTCTCCATTTCATCTTATTATTTATTTACACTATTTACAATTGTTCACCCAATCCCTATGATTAGGTGTCAACATAGTTAAATTTTGAATGGGAATCTATTTAGCATATCACAATCTTGCAAGGTAGTACTACCCATCTTCTTAGCGCAAAATAATGTACCCTCTCAAATATATCACACCGCCTTAACCTATCATATAAATTTTCTCACGGAAAGGAATTAATGGAACATGAAATGCCCCTTGTACATGAAAGACTATATAAATAATCTCCCCCCATTGATTTTTACAGTTCATCTTTGTTGCATGAAGTTATTTGTTTCCCTATCACAACACATCATTCTAGTAATCCTACCCTTTTGAATTATGCAACACTAATAAGAACATAACAACTATGTCACATGTAAGATAAGCCTTTTCACCTAATCTTGTAACTATGATTTTTTCAATTTATGGTTTATTTTGTTTGCACGATCCTTTAGATCCCTAATATCTAACTATTTATAAAAAAATATAAATACTTCTCGACACATATAAGTATCCTAGAGTTTAGCCTTTTCTTTCTAAACTTCTTATTTATCCTTAACAAAGTGGAAGCTAACTTCCCCAAATTGTTCACCGTTGTGCAACAAAATGTTTTCTTTATAGACTACAATTAGGCATTGCATGATGGCACAACCCTAACCTATAGGCTACACTTTGACCTTGTGCATTGGTGTAGTCTTATCCTACAACACACCTTACCTCCCCATGCAATGGTACAAGCTTCATATATTCTTCTCCCTCCTATGCAATGGCACACACAATGCACCTTCTCTACTTGAATTAATCATGCCACTAAGGCATCACCATAGCGCACCCTACCATGCAGTGCATTAACTCTTTGTAGTCTAAAACCCTTCATTGTGTAACAAATCACTAACCTGTCACACACAGTATTACTCCCTTGCATTGTTCACGAAGTTTGATTTGATTTTTTATCATTTTTTTTCCATGATTAATATCTCCAAAATTTTAGGTACATTAGACCTTGAAAGTCTTATTATTTCATCATAAAAAGAAGAAGACAATGAGGATGCATAAAGTTACATCACATCCCATGGTCTTACCTTGTGTGGAGAACATCGAGTGAATCATAAAATGTATTTATATTTGATATATGACTATTCGAGACATTCATGGTGTGTTTGTAGCAACATATACATAATGAGGTAGTATCAGATTGAAGTAAAGTACATACCTTCCATTCCAGACAATTTAGGACACTAGCAAGTCTTTGAATATGATGAACAACTAAATAATTTCTTATAGACCATTGATGAATTTTCTAGTTTACATGTTGAGGAAGAAAACAATGATGAAATAAAAGAAAATGATGATGATTCAAATATGAACTTTAAATGGAAAATTGTTGATCATGATATCATTCAATTATCAAATAATCATATTCCAAAAGGATTAGTTCCTCTTGAAATTTTTTTTTATCAAAATGATGTATCAAAATATTCGTTGTTAAATTCACAAGAGGAAGATATACAAGATTGTACTATTGGTACTACAAAAGAAATTAGAAATGTTAAAATCTCAGCCAGTTTGCCACAAGACATCAGAGAAAAATATGTCAATTTGTTTAAAGAATAAAACAATATATTTGCATGGCCATACAAAGAATTGAATACTTATACAAAACTATTAGTGAGCATTAAATTCCTTTGAAAGCAAGAGCTAATCCATTTTAGCAAAAATTAAGATGGATTAATCTAGTCCTATTTCCTATTGTTGAAAAAGAAGTAAGAAAGTTGTTGGATGAAAAAATAATTGTTCCTTTAAGATATTCTGAATGGATAGATAACCTGGTATGCATTAGGAAGAATAATGGATAAATAAGACTATGTGTTGATTTTAAAAACCTGAAGAAATTTTAATTAAAATATAATTAACCATTACGAAAAAAAGGATCAATTACTTAAAAGAGTAACAGGTTCTAATAGGATTTAAATGTTAGATGTTTTTTTGAGGATACAACCATATTTTGGTCAGTCAAGAGAAAATATAACATTCAAAACTCCATGGGGTACTTTCATGTATACCAAGATGCCTTTTTGTCTGATCAATGTTGATGCAACATTTCAGAGGGAAATGGATTTGGAATTTTTAGTGAGATAAATAAATTCATAGTTATTTACCTTGATGATTTGACAATATTTTCTGAGTCGTATGCTAAACATATTGAACATTTGAGGAAAGTTTTTCAAAGATATAGAAAATTTGGGGTTTCTCTTAATCCTAAAAAATCACTCTTTGCAATTATGGAAGGGAAATTTTTGTGACACGTTATTTCAAAATAAGGAGTTATAATTGACTCTAAAAGAGTTTCATAAATTCAGGTAATCAATTTTCTCAGAAATAAGAAATAAATATAGTCATTCTTAGGGAAGATAACTTTTTTAAGAAGGTTCATACCTAATTATGCTGAAAGTATTAAAGATATTACTGTTATGTTCAAGAAATATAATGAAGTCAAATGGACCACCCAAGCTAGATTCTCTTTTTCTCATATCAAAAAGGAAATATATGAGGCTCCAGTGCTTGCCAATTCTGATTATTCAAAACTTTTCAGTATTTTCTCCTTCGCCTCAAATACTACTATAGCAACAGTTTTATTGTAGATAAATGAAGATCAACATGAGCATATGATTTCTTTCTTTAGCAAGGTTATGAGAGATGCATAACTAAAATATGACATAATAGAAAAACAAACTTATGCTTTGGTACAAGATTTGAAAGCATTTAGGATTTATGTTCTGTTGTACTGGCTGCAACACCCTCCACAATTTTGTCCGACACTCAAATTTTGGAGTCTAGTGTGGATCCAATGATCGATCGTTCCTTTGTCACTTATTGGCTAGTTGATAATTTCAAGCTCCCTTCTTGGATCTCAAGTTTCGTTCAAACATTTATCTTTATATAGCAAGTGTCATCTTCGGGCATGGAAATTATTATTTATCTTGAAAAGGGGAGTTATGATTTGGTTAAGGGGAAATATTTGTGAAAATGAGTTGTTGTCATCATATAGACATGTTTCACACTTATTTCTAAAGTTTCACACACTATTACACAAGTGTTGTCATTATCATCACAAAGTCTATATTCGGTGCCACACTTGTCGTGAGTTTCCACAAAGGTTGTTGCATTAAGGGAAGTATGCTTTCATATGCTCTGGATGATCTATGTTGTGTCACCAAGTGTCCAAGTGTATGGTCATAGAAGGTTCTATCACTATTCACACTGGTTCCACTGATCCCACACTTAGCCAAATTCTGGAGGATTCCTAGAAACCTAGCCTCATCCAGCCTTCCTAAACTATGCACTCTACAGCCTCAACCCTCAAGCAAGAATATTGTTACTTGGCACTATGTAATTCTTAGTATCTTCCTCCAAGAACTGCGCATTTCAATACCTTGGTGCTCAAGCCCAAGCCATAACTCCCAGAAAGGCGCAATCCTTCTCCCAACCTAGATAGACATGTGCAGTTACATAATCAATCAGCCTCATCTATCCTCTAGAACTACGTAGTTGGCTAAAAAAGTGCTTAATGTCTTAGCTCAACTCACTCAACCCCACAAATGCACAATCTTATCCCTCATTCCAGCCTAGTCATTAAGCCTTCCCTCTTGATCTACTACCAGTTACAACTCAGTCAATGGATTATCATGCAACATATTAGACTAGGGGCTTATCAAACATCATTTCATCTTGTCATGAGTGGATTGCAGATATTCTACCATGCTATGGAAATATAATGAAGAAGGAGATGAAGAAGGAGGACATTCTAGATGACACTTAAGGAGGTGAGGAGAAAATATAATCATCAGATAAGAAGACCAAGGAACCTTGGGGTATGATAGAAGATCAAAGATTAGGACCACATGAAGACTCCATTTGATTCATAACCCTTTGGAGGTGTTGACGGTGTTGGACCTGCCAACTTCAGGGGATCTCCCTGGTATGAAGTCCCAACTAGACCTCACACTTTTTGGTGTGGGAGTCTCATCCGATATGATGACCTGGTTGCCATTATCTTAATGATTTGCCTCAACTCTTGCTTGTCAGCACAGGAGAGTGGTATTCTTTGTCTTGCGAGAAGTGAGGTTCGCATGCCTAGTGAGTGTAAGTGTCACTTTTGTCAATGGTTCTTTCACTATAGAGGGAGAGGGTGGGAGTGAGTCCCATTTCGGTTGGGAGAAGTCCCAAGTCTGCTAGGAACACACAACACAATAGTAGATGTGTAGATTCTAGCAGAATAGCCCTTGTGGATGCGGAAGTCACAACACACAAGGGAATATAACACATATAAAACTCAACGAATTATTCCACGAGTGTAAAACGGTTGTTATAGCAAGTTCCATGTGAAAGGTTTGTCTTATGTCTGGGAGAGTACTCTACATGGGTAAGACAACGTTAAAAACATATACAACACATTTTCATTAACAGATGTGTATTACAACAAGTGAATTAGTTCAACTGTTAAACACAGGTTCAAGCAACATGCATTACAAGTGTTAATGATTAGTCTTACAACAGATACAATACATGTGTGAAAACATGCTTGCCTATTAGTAGGCTTCTTAATTAAGGGAAAGTTCCAAGATACATCATTACACCATACATCACTAATGTCATGTGAGGGGCATTGGAGCCACTACTTACTCCTCAAAGAAAAGACAACAGACTCTCTTGGCTATGTGGGAGTAGTTTAGGTGAAAAAGTCCTTTGAATGTACAAATGAGGGGTACTTATAGCCAAGGGTGAAACCGACCCTTGTGCCTGTTCGACTACCCTCATGATTGTTTGACTTCCATGACTTTTCGACTTTACATGGCTCTTTGTAAAAAAAGTGGGCCTCTTGGACTTGCATGTTACATTACATTGATATGACCACATGGACCATAGTGCTGGTACACTTGCATTGTTGGTGGAGTGCATGTTGAGTTGTACTGTTGTTGGGTGATGGATGTCTTCATGGTGTGTCACAGCTTCACCTCCGCATGGAAAAGTGTGCAAAGTCTTCAATGCTCATTGGTTCTCTTGATGCTTCTTTGGCACATTTCTCCTTGCTTTGTTGTTGGAAGGCTGGACAGACTCATCTGTTCATGAAAGGTGCATGTTTGTTCATTCATTCGTATGTGAACACATCTTGCATGATCATCTATTCATGAGCACATCTCTTCACATGCATCGTTTGTTCGTTCGTTGGTGAACATATCCTTCAGCATGTGCTCCCTTTGTTCATCCCATTTATCGTCATGCCATGTTTGTTGGTGTACGTATACCTGCAGTCACTCATGATGAGATGACATCAAATCCAAAAACCTCCTATTCTACCATGGCACATGATCATTTCAGATGCAGGTGACCAGGAGAGGTAGAAAGGTTGTGAGGTGGGATGATGGCTCCAGGCACTGCTGATGAAAACTGCACAAGAGTCACTGGGTGATGAAGATGGGAAATCCAAGCCAATAGTGACTGTCTGTGAGGTCTAGCTCGGCTGGAAGGAAAAACTATGCAAATTTTGCGAGGGACAATCTAGATTGTAGGAAGGCAAGGTAGACAGAATCTGTGCATTTTCCGGAATGAGTGGGCAGCAAGGCCTTGACAGCAAATTTTCACAATTTTTTGGAGGAACAGGACAGGCTCCATGGAGGATCAGCAGGGAGAAATTGTGCAGTTTTTTGGAGGAACTGGCCAGGAGCATGGCAGCCAAAACTGTGCAATTCCTGGAGGGAACTAGTAGCTGGCTGTTGGGTGACTAGCAACAAATATTGTGCAATTCCCAAGGGGAATAGGAAGTCAGCTGTTGGGATGTTGGCAGTAGAAACTGTGAAATTCCTAGAGGGAATTGGTAGTATATTGTTGGAAGCTGCTAGCAAGGGAAACTACGCTGAGGCTGGGAGGTCAGCCTGCTGATCATCTCTAGACAATTTCTAAGCTGATTAGACGGCTAGGCAGCACAAGGCCTACTCATTAAAACTGCGCAATTTTCTGGATGAGCAGCTTGTCTACTGTCAGGAGGACTAACTGGGAAAACTGTGAAATGTTCCGAGAGAGATAGGGATGGGCACTGGGTGACTATCTGACATGTCTACCCAATTTCTCAATTCAACAGAAAGGGAAAGGTCAGTAGCCTCTGAGCAATTCTTTAGGGGATTCAATCCTGTGGTGACTACCGGGTCCGACTCTCTAGGTGGCCACCATGAAAGTTGATGATCCAGATTTAAAGAGGAATGCAACAAATTATAGATATAACCATACATATAGAGATGCAACAAAAATAATACTTCATTTAATTACTACAAAATACTGAAATATGCTTACAAACAGAAATGGAAATAAACTAGCTAGGGCCATGGTAGCTTATCTCTGAGAAGAGATGTGGCAGCTACATGACTCTGAACTATGTTACAATGAGGCTCGAAGGCCTATTTATTGTTGAGAAATAATGGAAAAACTTAAACATCCAAAAACCTAACCTTAGAAGATGAAACACCAAACTATGGGCCCTGTTTGGGTAAATTGGTACATCAACTTCCCGGGGTCATAACTTTGGCATACGATCTTTGTTTGACACACAAAATATCTCGTTAGAAAGATCTATCCAAGAAATACAACTTTGGGAAGAGAAACATAGGTCCATGGACCCATGTTTCTCCCAATTTTTCCAAGAAACGTCGTTAGGGCCTCAAAACGACTCTAGTAGTTCAGGACTCGGAAACTGCTAAAAACAGTAAACTATGCTACAATTAAGGAAACTGAAAAGCTGAAAGAAATAATGGTGGGGGTCCAAGTGGACTTGGTCAGTGGCCACCAATATCCACCTGGATCATTCATCCCCCCTTAGGAAGCAATGTTCCCATTACATTGATTTCCTCGATGAGATGAGGAAACTTCTATTGAACTTGGTCCCTGGTGAGCCACTTTCCCTAGTGAAGGAGTTGGCCTACTTTGACAACTTGATACAGTTGGATATTCTGCTGGCGAGTGTGCTTGATCTGTGTGTCCATGATCCAATCAGTTGCAGCTTGTTCCATGTAATTTGGATTTAACTCTGTGGGTGTGAGCTATTCTGCAATGTCGGATGTGTCTAGTAATGGTGGAAAGTATGGCCGAAGGCAGTCCACATTGAACACAGGATGCAGGCCAAGGAATGGGGGAATGCTAAGCTCACGTGCATTGTCTCCCACAGCCTTGGTAATTGTGTAAGGACCATATCAAAGTGGTCTAAGTTTTCGATAGTCTCTGGTAAGTCATTCCTTTTGCAAATGAAACCATACTTTGTCACCCACCTGAAACTTATGTAGCACCCGATGTTGATCATGTTGCTGCTTTTACTTGGAATTTGATTGCTCCAAAATGTCTTGGACCTATTGGCAAATATGTTGGATGTGATCAATGAAGCTATTTTACTTATCTGTTTCGGACTGGACATGAGTTGAATCTGTGTGAGTAGTTGCAAATGGCATGGCCACATCAATGGGACATAATGGCTAGAATCCCAAGCCCACCTAAAGAGGGTTGTGGCCAGCTGAGCTATGGAGATCCCAGTTGTAGCTTTGTTGAACATAAGGGAGGCTCTCATCCCATGTGAATGGATTCTTTGAGTTATACATACATAGAATGTGTATGATCATCCTGTTGACAACCTCTGTATGGCCATCAGTTTGAGGATGGACGGTTGTGGACTTAGTGAATTTGGTGTCCAACATCGACCAGAGACTGGACCAAAATGTACTGAGGAACCTGCTATCCCGATGTGAGATGATAGATTGTGGGATCCCAATGTTTACCCACAACCGTTCAAAGAATAGTTTATCAGTGGCTTCTACTGTGATATTCTTCTTGCAAGCTGCCATAATGGCCATCTTCGAGAACTTGTTGATGACCACAAAACACAGTCATTTCCATGCTTAGTAGAAGGAAGGCCCGACATGTAATCCATGGATATGGATTCCCAAGGTCAACTAGGGGTAGGCAGCGGGGTATAAAGGCCTTGCTTCTTCATGGTCGGTTTGGCAATGGCATAGGCACTATATGATCTGATGTACTTCTTGACATCCTATCGAAGATTCAGTCAATATAAATACTTCTGTAGTACTGCCACCATTTTCTTGACCCCGAAATGCCTAGCAGCTCGACTGTAGTGTGCTTCCCAAATCATCTTGGCACGCTCACTTGAAGGAACAAAAAGGTGACCTAGGTGGCATAACAAGGCATCTTAGAGGTGAAAATCTGGAACGTGCTGGCCCTCCAAGAGTATCTGGTATGTTTGGCTTAATTTTGGGTAACGTTTATAGAGAAGTGGCCAATCAGAAGTCTCGTACCGACAAGAGTTGAGCACGGTGGTTAACGCTATGATCAGTGGTCAATTGAGGCAATTTGCAACATTATTGGTGCTGCCCTTATTATACTTGATATTCAAATGTAATTGTTGCAGGTATGTGGACCACTTCTAATGGTGATTGTTACGCAATTTCCCTTGAGTCCGTATGAACTAGAAGGGTCGGTAGTCTATGTGGATGATTGTTTCCTTCTCCAAAATGTAATGCTTCCATTGTTGGCAGGCCTGCACAATGGAATACATCTCTTTGTCATAAGTGGGATACTTCTGGACTGTGTCTAAAAGTGTCTCGTGGTGATATGCCACTAGATACCTATGTTGAGTAAGGACTGCCCCAATAGCATAGTTAGAGGCATCTATCTCAACCTCAAATGGTTGTTGCAAGTTTGGTAATGCGAGCACTAGTCCCAAGTAGAGTCAATCCTTCAGCTTTGTTAATGCCTTCTATTGAGATTCAGACCAAAAGAATTTTTCTTTTGCTCCTTCCTTGGTGACTTGACTCAAGGGCCAAGTGATATGAGAAAATCCCAACATGAACCTACAGTAGAAGTTGGCAAGACCTAGAATGTTGCGGAGCTCTGTCAGATGGTTAGATATGGACAATTCCAAATGACTTGGATCTTGGCTAGATCTACATTCAACCCCCATTCATCAATAATGTATCCCAGATACTAAACCTGGGTCATGCCAAAAGTGCATGGCTCCAAATTGGCACATAATTTGTGTTGCCACAGTGTTTGGAGAACCTGTCAAATGTGGTGGAGGTGCTCTTCCAACTCTGGCTGAAGATCAGAATGTCATCCAAGTATACCACTACAAATGAGTTGGTGAATGGCTGCAAGATGTCATCCATTAGCCTCATAAAGGTTGCAGGAGCATTCGTCAGTCCGAAAGGTATAACCAACCATTCGAAAAGGCCCTCCTTAGCTTTGAAGGGAGTCTTCCACACATCCGAGGGTTCAATTGGTACCTGGTGATATCCTGAATTCAAATCGATCTTGATGAAATATTTTGCCCCCTTCAGTTGGTCCAGGAGATCATCAATCTGTGGGATTGGGTACCTATTACGGACAATGATCTTGTTCAGTGCCCGATAGTCAATACAGAGTCTCCAAGTTCCATCCTTCTTTTGTACTAACACGATTAGGATCCCATAGGGTGATGAACTCAGAAATATGTGACCTTTCCGCAGCAACTCCTGAATCTGCCTCTTGATTTCATCGTTCTCTAGAACGGAGCACCGACAGATTGGTCCATTGGGTAGTAGTGCACTTGGGGTCAGATCGATGGAGTGCTTAACCTGACAATGTAGAAGAACCCCTACGGGGGAGGTGAAGATGTCCTCGTACTCCTCCACGATCTTGTCCATATGTAGTTGTCGTGCGGAGGGGCCTTGTATGGAGGTCATGGCCACTATCTTCTTCTTTCCTTGAGGGTGTATCATCAAGAAAAAAAATTCCTGGTTTTGGAATTGAGCTTACTACATTATTTTGCAGTAACCAAAGAGATGGCAGTAGGCGGTGCTACCTCCGGTATCCTGTACAACTTATTTCCAAAAGTAACAATAACAGCATAGGGCCTTGATTCATACACAGCATGTCACTTCCACAAGTATGGTTGTCCTAATAATACATCACACACATCAAGGGTATCAGTGTCACGTAATACCTCATCCATGAAGGGCTTGATGTTGTATGGAAGGTGACACTGCTGGCTCACACAAAGATCCTATCCTTGGTGAAGCCACCCGATGGTGTAGAGTTGTGGATGGGCTATGGTGGGTAAGCCCAACCCCTTCACGACCTCTACTGAAATGAGGTTCTTTTGGCTCTTGCGGTCAATAATGAAGTATAGCAGGGAGCCCTTTACCCACATCTGGGAGTGGAAGAGACACTCCTCCTGCTCTGGATCTTCAGGTTCCTCCTTCTGGATCTTCATGGTGGCAATGGTGGCATTGGGTTCCACATCGGTAATCTACTTCCCTTTTTCATTCCCCTTGTCAAGTTCTGACTTGGAGTTGGAACATGCATCTGATTCTAAAACCTTTAGCTCGACCACTAATGACTGCTTGGCTTGACACTCACTTGTGTTGTGAGTGGAGCTCTTATGGAACTCACACCACTTTCCCGTGTCCTTTTTCAGATTTAAGACACTATTCTTTGCGAGCAGCTTTGGAAAGTTGTCTTGGGCCACCCTGCCTTGGCTTTTTCCTTTTTTTGTGTTTTTGGGGCACCTTTCCCTTGCTTTGGATTCATAGATCCAATGTCTCACTTCTTCTATTTAAACTTTTGCTCGATCTTGACAGCATATCGGTATTCCTTATCGAGTGAGGAGATGTTCAAGAATTCTATTTCTTCCTGGATGTACCTATTCAGTCAGCCAGGGTATTTGAGTACCAAATGTTTCTCTAAATCCTTTATGTATTGATTCTCATAGCTTTCAATAGGGTAGTATTGCTCTTTGAAGGTATTCCATAATGAATTCCAAGTGGGTGCGATAGAAAATAGCGAGGCCAAACTTTCATCCTTCTGTTCGCAGTAGGTTTCCCACTAGTCCTTGACATGGGGGGTAGCTTTGAGAAGAGTGAAAGTAATCTTTTCTTGGCCGAAAAAATCATGAACAAAAAAATACCCTTCTAGAAGATTTAACCATTTCTCTACAGTGTCTGCATCTATCTCACCCTCAAATATGGGAATGTTAAAGTTAACTTGTACCTTAAAGGGTGTGGCGCTTCCGAAGTAGCTGCTAGAAGTAGATGTGTCACCCTTGGGTAGTTGCTGAAGGATCTGGGCAAAGTCGTCCATCATCGCATTCCTTTGTCACTCGAGGGCCTCTTCGAGCAAGATTTTGATAGGATATCCTACCCCATCATCTTTATTTCCATCCGCCATGGGAGGTCGTCGGGATTTGCGAGGTTGGTCTTGCAAAGGTTTGACTAGTTCAAGCCATAACTCTTTATATCCCGACCTCATTGGGGACATGCAAAGAAAGACAGAGAAAGAGCAGACCGCTCTGATACCACTGATCCAGATTTAAACAGGAATGCAACAAATTATAGATATAACCATACATATAGAGATGCAGTAGAAATAATACTTCATTTCATTATTGTAAAATATTGAAATATGCTTACAAACAGAAATGGAAAGAAACTAGCTAGGGCGATGGTAGTTTATCTCTGAGAAGAGATGTGGCAGCTACATGCCACTAAACTGTGTTACACTGAGTCTTGAAGGCCTATTTATTATTGAGAAACAATGGAAAACCATAAACATCCAAAAACCTAACCCTAGAAGATGAAACACCAAACTGTGGGCCCCGTTTGGGTAAATTGGTACATCAACTTCCTGGGGTCATAACTTTGGCATACGATCTCTGTTTGATGCACACAATATCTCGTTAGAAAGACCTATCCGATATCTATAACTTTAGGAAGAAAAACATCGGTTCATAGACCCATGTGGCTTGTTTCTTACTATTTTGGCTTCTGAATATAGTATCTGGCTAAAATTTGAAGAGACTTGTAACACTGCAGCACTTGGCCAACCTTATGTCCATCTTATTTGTGCTTAGTTATAACCTTTGGCCAATGAAGTATTGACAGAAAATACGAACCATTTTTAAGGTAAGTTTTGGTCCACACTGGGAATCCCCATACCTGTACTCAGTAATATTATTTTATACATAGTAATATTATTTTATACAATGGAAAACCCTAAACATCGAAAAACCTAACCCTAGAAGATGAAACACCAAACTGTGGGCCCGTTTGGGTAAATTGGTACATCAACTTCCCGGGGTCATAACTTTGGCATACGATCTCCGTTTGATGCACACAATATCTCGTTAGAAAGACCTATCCGAGAACTATAACTTTAGGAAGAGAAACATCGATCCATAGACCGATGTGGCTAAAATAGTAATAGGTCCATAGACGCTTCCTACTATTCTGGCTAAAAAGCCGGAATAAAAAATAGTAATATACCAAGTAAATAAAACAAGGGTAAACAAAAATAGTAAGAAGAGAGAAAAAAGTGAAAACAAAGATAATAAGCAAAGCAAAGCAACCAAGTCAGCAAGCAAACAAACATGAAAACCAGAAAGCAAAGACAAGTGAAAAACAAACACTACTCTTACTCCTACGTTAAATGGTTAGGGTTACATGAAATGAAATTTCCAGTGAAGTCACCATAGGTGTAGCCAACCTACAGTCACAGAGATACGAGTGATTAAAACAAATAAAAAATAGTGTGCAACAGAAAATGAAAAAAATTCAAAAACTTGCACAGGAAAGAGACGATCTTGCTTGTGGGCAGAAGAATGTGGCACAACCACCCAACACACATGCTTACCTCTTCCGTGACTACCATTTGTCAACAAACCATGGAGGCCTCTTGCAAGTGTATGTTGTTCTGCACCAAGTTTCTTAGTGAGTTTGAGGAAGGACTCAAGCTTGTTACCTGCAACACAACTTGCCAAGTAAGATTGTTCTAGCCATCCAGCGATTGGATCATAAAATTCATGATCACTATTTTGAAAGATTTGTGATCTTTGAGAGGATGGATTCCTGATTCGAGAGAGGGGATCACGATGTGAATCTGATACAAATAGATAGATCTGGTCATTGTCATCAGTCATTTCAAGATAGTGAGAACCTGCCATAGCCATTAGCATAGGCCGAGGTGCCTCACTTGCTTGACAAAAATCTATGAATAAAGATGTTACACTATGAAAATCATAGTGTGTGAAGTGATTATCATTGCATGTAATGTTGGGAAAATGATAAACTACATGAAAGCCACCGAAGGTAGAAGAAATATTAGACCAATTGGTCGAGATGGCAGATTCCTAGTTTGACATGAACAAAGAATGTTTTTGAAAAATCGTGTGAATTCTATGAATGAGGGAACCAAGTTTGTTGTCTACTAGACATGATAGAACACCCACCTGCAACTGGTGAAAAAGTGCGCAGGAATCATGGTAATCACAGGAATGTGTAAAGGATTCCAGCATTGTTAATGTGTGAAAACATTTGGGGTGTAGTGAAATGAGTGTAACTTGATTTGTGTGATAGGTTATGTGCTCGTCATCATACAAGGAGATTGCTAGTGTGATGAGTGGGTAGATTTGACGTGCAAAATTTGAAAAAAGACCAAGGAGCTTATTACGAGAGAGAACATCTGATAAGTATGATTCTAGATAAAGATAGTCTTTGAGATGATTAACTTCATTGTCCCATGATTGAATGAGAGAGAGACACTCCCAACCCGAATTATATGTAAGAGAGGTGCATGAAAATGGACATGTTGTAACAGACTCGTGGATTCGATCATTAGAAAAATTCTAAAATTTTGAAATATGACACCTAGAATAGTAAAAATTCTTTACATGGGGATCCACATTGAGTGCAACCATGTAGATATACAGATTGTTCGTGAGACACAAGATATGATTTGGCTTGGTTGGCTTACCAAAGTTGCGAGGCCCTGACATAACCATCAACAGACGTTGAGGTGCCTCGACTCCCTGGCACGTCCCAAAAATTTCCAGAATTGAAAATTTTCATTTTGAGATGTGAACCAAAACATGCATGGCTTGAGGATGGCTGTTGTTACTGATTTCAAAACTGCTCTCAGGATGACAGCCATCTCTGTCAGAGGCTTCATCAAAATTTTCAGCAAGCTGACTTGACGAGTCATCGTCATGCAACACACGATATGATGATGAGTGGGAAGAGTCCTATGCATTGATACTATTTTCATCGTGGACAACCTCATTTCCTTGTGTCGATCGAGGAGATAAATCATGGGATGAAGAAGAAAGAGAACGTTGAATATCTCCATTGCACATTGATGCATTGTGAATGATAGGACACACGGGAAAGTGAGGTGCAGAGGAAGCTTCGATATGGTTGTTTGCTTTGACTGGTGCACATTCCAGATCTGAGTTAGAGTGTACATGAGATGACAATAGATCATATGATGTGCTTAGGTGTTCATCACAACATATGGAAGCGTGGGAGTGATGACATCCCAAGACTAGAGGTTGATCGAAAGAATTGATTATGCATGATGTTTCACTAAGATTCGCATATCAAGAATCAATCAGGAATGGAGGCTCAATGTTTTGAGAGGAATCTATTATGTATTCACCATCCTACTCCTCCGTTGTATGATGAGACTATCTTGCACATTATTGCAACTTGAGCCAGCAGCTTGAGGATCAAGAGAATGCACGTAGATAACTTGTGAATCAGATCACTCAAGAAAGTCATGGTGCAAGGATTCATGGCTTGTAGATGATGCAGGATGGTAGAGATGCAGATTAGACTCAAGACTTGCATTATGAATGGTGATGTCCTCTTATGGAATGGAGGGATGAGTTTTCTCCATAGGTTTTCTAAACCAATCTAGAATATCCTCTATTGGGGCTGGAGACAACCGAGCAGATGTGTTGGGAACATGCTGCATAGATTTCTCAGCTTTGTAATAGCTGTGAGGGGCTAACTGCTGCACAAATTTCTTAGTTTTGCGCTGGCTAAAATGGGGCACCCTCTTCGAGACATGATGTGTCTCGTGATATGCAAGAGTTGAGGAAGAAGGGAAATTGGGAATTTCATAGTTTCGAGAGACACAAACCAAGCATTTCATGTCTTGGATCATCAAGTCAAGGTCCACAAACTACTTAGAAATTTCATGACATATGTGGAGGAAGCAGGTATCAAAGTCCTCGAATGATTTTCGAGGCTTTATTCTTAAACGAGAGATTATTTCATAGACATCTTTGTGGTCACACTCATCGAAGGCTTGATGGAGCTCCTTGAGGAAAGAAAGAAGGGAATGGATGGAAGAAAGTGGAAGGGTATGACACCATTGATTAGCACGACCTTTAAGGGTGACGAAGAAAAGTATGTAAACAAGCTAAACACTATCGATTTCATGAGATTCATAAAAATGAAGAAAATCAGAAATGTGCTTGGTTATGGATATTCCGTCTTCACTGTCAAACTTTAACAAGGACAAGTGATCGAGAAGCTCAATGGGGATTAATAATTGGTTAAGGGAGAAATGAGAGAAACACCCTCGAGCATGAATTGTGTATTATTCATGGGTAAGAGATTCAACACAGATGTACAGGCTCATCTTGTCATCTGGCCCTCTTTCTAGCGCTAAAATGTTGACGGTGTTACACCTACCAACATCAGGGGATCTCCCTACTATGAAGTCTCATCTAGACCTCACACTGTTTGGTGTGGGAGTCCCATCTGGTACGATGGACCAGTTGCCATTATCTTAAATATTTGCCTCAACTCTTTCTTGTCAAAACATGAAAGTGGTATGCTTTGTCTTGCGAGAAGTGAGGTTCATGTGCCTAGTGAGTGTAAGTGTCACTTGTGTCAATGGTTCTTTCACTTTAGAGGGAGAGGGTCGGAGTGACTCCCAAGTCAGTTGGGAGAAGTCTCAACTTTACAAGGAACACACAACACAACAGGACATGTGTAGCTTCTGGCAGAACAATCCACGTGGATGCGGTAGTCACAACACATAAGGGAAGATAACACGTATAACACTCGGTGGATTAGTCCACGCAAGTACAACAGTTGTTATAGACAATTTCATGTGAAAGGTTTGTCTAATGTTTGGAAGAGTAGTATACATGGGAGAGATAGTGTTAAAAACATATACAACACATTTTCATTAACATGTGTGTATTACAACAAGTGAATTAGTTCAAGTGTTAAACACAGGTTCAAGAAACATGCATTACAAGTTTTAAATATTAGTCTTACAACACATATAATACATGTGTGAAAACGTGTTGGCCTGTTAGCAGGCTTCTGAATTAAGTGAAAGTTCCAAGACACATCGTTACACCATACATCACTAACCCTATGTGAGGGGCATTGGAACCAATGCTTACTCCTCAAAGAAATGATAATAGACTCTCTTGGCTATGTGGGAGGAGATGAGGTGAAAAAGTCCTTCAAATGTACAAATGAGGGGTACTTATAGCCAAGGGTGAAACTGACCCTTGTGGCTGTTCGACTACCCTCATGACTATTTGAATTCCATGACTTTTCAACTTTACATGACTCTTTGTACAACAAGTGGGTCTCTTGGACTTCCACGTTACATTACATTGATTTGACAACATGGCACATAGTGGAGATGTGGATAGCGTGACTCATGACATGAATCAACATGTCAATGCTGGTACATTCATGCTGATGCTAGAGTGCATGTCAAGTTATAGTTCTGTTGGGTGATGGATGTCTACATGATGTGTCACAACTTCACCTCCACATGGCAAAGTGCGCAGAGTCTTCGATGGTCATTGTTTTGCTTGATGTTTCTTTCGCACATTTCTCGAAAGGTGCATGTTCATCCACTCATCCCTCTGTGAGCACATATTGCATGATCATCCATTCGTGAGCACATCTCTTCACATGCATCATTTTTTCATCCATTGGTGAACCCATCCTTTTGCGTGTGCTTCCTTTGTTCCTCCCATTCATCATCGCGCCATGTTTATTGTTGTACCTGTACTTGCAGTCACTCATGACAAGACAACATCAAATCCAAAGACCTCCTAGTTTACCTTAACACATGATCATTTCAAATTCAGATGAGCACGAGAGGCAGCAAGGTTGTGAGGCGGGATGATGGCTCCTGGCACTGTTGATGAAAACTATTTAAGAGTCATTGGGTGATGAATATGGGAAATCTAAGTCGACAGTAATTGTCTGCGAGGTCTAGCTCGGCTGGAAGGAAAAACTGTGAAAATTTTGGGAGGGAAAATCTAGGCTGCAGGAAGGCAAGGTAGATAGAATCTGTGCATTTTCTAGAATGAGTAGGAAGCAAGGGCTTGACAAAAAAATGTGTGTAATTTTCTATAGGAACACGCTGGGATGCATGGAGGATCAACAAGAAGAAATTGCGTAGTTTTTTTAGGAACTGGCTGGGAGCCTGGTAGCAAAAACTACACAATTCCTGGAGGGAACTAGTAGCTGGATGTTGGGTCACTGGCAGTAGAAACTATGCAATTCCCAAGGGTAACAGGGAATCAACTGCTGGGAGCTTGGAAACCGAAACTGTACAATTCCTGGAGGGAACTAGTAGTGTGCTGTTGGGAGCTGCAGGCAAGGGAAACTACATTGAGGCTAGGAGGTCGACCTGCTGATCATCTCTACATAATTTCTGAGTTGAACGTATTGTTTGGTTGTATAAGGCCTACTCATGAAAAATGTGCAATTTTATGGATGTGAAGCTTGTCGACTGTCAGGAGGACCGACTAAGAAAAATGCACAATTTTTAGAGGGATACAAGGACGGGCACTAGGTGACTGTCTGATCTATCTGCACAACTTCCTCATTCAACAGAGTGGGCAAGGTCAACAACCTCTGCACAATTTTGAGGGGATTCAGTCCTAGGGTGGCTCCTAGGGTTGACTCTCTCGGTGGCCAACATGAAAGTTGATTTGATTGCTTGCGAGCAATGCACCTTGAAAGGACTTTCTTGGTGCTTCTGTGTTGTTTTGGGTGACAGTCGATCGAGTCAATGGTGGGGTGATGGTCTGACTATCAGAGGGGAGTTTGGTCATCATAACTTCAAAAAAATGACAAAATGTGTGAACGAGTGGAAGATGCAAATGTGATATTACAACACACACCCTCATGACTTAATGATGAGACGACTCAAACCAACTAGACACACATGCTGAACATGACTGACCGATGGTGTAAGTGATGAGCATGACACTCGTGATTAATCGTTGATTGACTCTGAAAATTCTTACACTATAGTGAATGGGACTCTATGTGTGAGTGCGATAGATGATTTCATAGCAAACATAACATGTACAAACGAAGCGAAGACCTTGAGCTTGACGAGAATATGGTCGCAAGCAAGAAATTGACATCAACATCCAAAATCTTAGGTGGAATGAACAAGTAGGGTGGGTGTGAAGGCTCACATGAACTCATGGAATGAACCTAAGTGTATGCAACCATCAAGTGAAACTCTCAAGGCAGGCTCCAAATTTGGGTGCAGGCCAAAATTTTGGATGGTGGTTGTAGCCACTACAATAGGAGGGTAGGTACGGAGAACAAAGAACATCTTTCATGAAGTTGAAATGCACCTCTTAGTGTAGTATGAAGGAAAAATTATCACAATCATATCATTATTTTTTCAACGACATGTATGGTCGCAAACACTTAAAGTCATTCCATGTGTTTTCTCTAAGTGTTTTTCTCCCTTGCACAAGATTGGCAAGACGTCATTTTTCGCATGCTGGTTATCGTACTTTATAAATAAGCTCATTTTGGTGGTTTCAAGGCCACGTCATTGTGTTTATGATTTTTTCCAACCATATAAACACATGTCTCACTCATTCACAAATTTTGAGCATTGTCGCACAAGTTTCGTCACATTTGTCATGAAGCATATCTTAGATGTCACACTTGTCATAACCAGTCATGGAGCAGTCACACACAGGAAGTTGTATTGTTTATGTTTCATGGGTGATATATGTTGCTGAGTCATCAAGTATTCTAAGTTTTAGATCGTTGCTGAAGCCTCATCACTTCACAGATCAGTCTCATTGGTCAAACACTTAGTCATGTCCGAAGAGGCTTCCCCACCCTTCAACTTTACCTCACCTAGCCGATCTCGATTGTGCACTGCACAATCCCAGTCCTATAGAACTAACCTTGTCCCTTGAATTTATCCAGTGCATAGTTCCTACCTCCTAGGGCTATTGCACCATGCAATTCTTGAGCCCAAGGCCCAAACTTCAACTCTAGAATAACACATCTTCTCAAACAGCCTAGCTTAAGCTATACATTGCGCAAGAAAAAGCATCAGGATACCTTTCTATGCTCTTGAACTACACAATCTCACAGAATACTAGCCTCCCTTCCCCTCCAAAATTGTGTAGAATCTTCTCCAAGGGGTCATTCCCCTCAGCCTAACCCATTGTCTCTCAAAATTACGTAGAGACGGTCACTCACCCCAACCTGAACTCTACATTGCATAGTTTCAGGCCCCAAGCCTCACCCTTAGCTTCTAGGACTATGAAATACATAGTCACTGAGCCTCCCTTCTCAACTTGTAACTCATTTTTGGCTTGGTCCCTGTACCATAATGCACCATCTTAGGCGAGGAGGTTTTCGAGTTGATGTCGTCTCATCGTGAGTGAATTATAGAAACAAGAACCTATTGGGATGATGAAGAAGGAGATGAAGGAGGAATATGTGCAAATGAAATTCTTGTAGCTGAGCATGTAAGTTGATCTATCAAGGAAAATAAAAGGGACACCAACTCGCGACCACAACCTAAGACTTGAGATCATTGAAGATTCTTGCCACCCAACCATGAGGATATGGAAGACAAGAGTATTCTCAGGAAGACATCATTCATAGCAGCAACAGTGGATTTTCATTTCCATATCACTCAAATAGTTCATATCAGTAGTGCCATGCCATGTCTTGTCATGAGTTGTCATATGCCACATCATTGTTGTGGACCATGTATATTGTATTCATTGTAAAGTGGATGTCCAAAGGACACATATGCAATATGGAGAGTAATGTAAGCCAAAAATTCATAGGAAGTCAAACAATCATGAGGGCAGTAAAAGAGTCACAAGGAGGGTAAGCATCACCCCTTGGTATTATATACTCCTTCATTGTATGAGCAATGGAATTTTCACCTTGGCTCCTCTCGCAAGGTATTAGAGAGATCAACTAGTTCTTTTAGGATTAAGGAGTGGCTCCAATGTCCCACTATTGGGGCTAGTGATGTACATTGTAAACATGTGTCTTGTAAATTTTTCTTAATAACAAAAGTCTCTTAAAGCCAGCACGTTCTTAATGCATGGACTATGAATCTTGGTAAGACTATTCTGTGGACATTTTTATTTCATGTTTTCATTCACATGTACTGGGATAGTTGAACTATTTAGGTTATTTTAGTGCTTATCTTATTGAGAATGTGTTGTAATGGTTGTTATCATTGTCCCATTCTTGTGGACTATTCTACAAGATACTAGATAGAAGTGTCCTTATTTTTTTCTTGTAAAGACCATCTCACCCATTGTGGACTATTTTTTTGGATGTTAGATAGATCCTTATGGTTCACGTGTGTCTCTTCCTGAGTGGTACTATAAAATCTCACTTAGATGATCACTTTTATCGACCCTTTGCAGTAGGAGAACCTTGACACAATCACAACTACACACTCACCAGACACACCTCCATTTCTTTTCAAAGACACCATTCAATCCCTCTCTCTTGCTGACAGTTAGAGCCAAGGCATATCTTTGAGATATATTGCAACATGGCTAATATTATAGATGGGGATCCTACACCAAATGGTGTCAGATCTAATTAGGACTTCACATTGGGGAGACCCCCCTTGGTTGACAGATTTCCAGCACATCAACATGTTCTACATTCCCCTATAATTTTTTATGTGCCTAATAATTAAGTAAATATACTGTTGAACAAGCTTGCTATGGATGTACAATGGGGTAGATGGATTGCTAAGATACTAGTTTAATTTAGATATTAGACCTACAAAGCTGGTCAAAGGATAGGGTCTAATTAAGTTGTTGGAAAAATCAAACTACAAAATTTTGGGTATCAATATAATAATGCAAGTTTGAGAGGAGAAGAATCCACAAGAACCTTCTCATTCTTCAGAGGAAAAAATTCACAAGAACCTTATTCCAGTTCGGTACCTATACCTCTTCCTCTACACATTGATGAAAAGTTCTTGTTATTAGATTGGTGCAAAGATATTGTGCATTTTCTACGTGATTTTGAGTACCCTCTTTGATTCACAAAGAATCAATGTTGATCCCTCATACTCAAGGCAATGAAATACTACATAGAAAATGAAAACTTGTATTGGAAGGATCCCTTGAATATCCACTTACTATGTTTGACTGAAAATGAGATAGATGGAGTAATGGAGTAGTTTGTTCAAGGAGTTTGTGGAGGACATTATTCTTGGAAGGAAAAAAAACATAAAACACTCAGATAAGGTTTCTATTGGCCAAAACAAAATTCACAAGTTGATTCCAAAGTAAGGAGTTGTATCCCTTGTCAGATCTTTGTAGGAAAACAAAGATTAGTAGCACTTCCTCTTGTTCCAATTTCAGTGGAAGATCCTTTCTTGTAGTGGGGATTAGATTTCAATGGTGAAATAGTTCCTTATTCAAGTAATCAACACAAATGGATATTTACAGCCACTGATTACTTCACAAAGTTGGTATAAACAATTCATGTAAGGAATGCAATAGACACATTGGTGATAAAATTGATTGAAGAAAACATTTTATCTAGATTTGGCTGTCCAAGACAAATAGTTAGAGATAATTCTCAAGCTTTTAGTAGCGTTAAGATGATTGAAGTTTTTCAAAAATATCATATTTCCTTACATCACTCTACACCTTATTATTGTTATCACCAAAAAATTGATCATCTAGCCTAATTTACTAGATTTATCGAAGTACACCATGTAAAGCCAATATTACCATAGTAAAATTGCTTTCACTGAGAGAAATTACTTAATAAATCACGTTTCTTAAGTAATTTATAGTTAAGCCCATGAAGAATAATTAAATAAATCATTATTTATTTGATTTTCTTCTAGGAATAGTCAATTAAACCATTGTTCAAGTATTATTCTTTGTCATATTTGACCCAATAATGAAAAATAAATAGATAAATCATTAATTATCTTATTTTTCTCTAAGAATAACTAATTAATCACTAATTAATTATTATTCTTTGTTAAATTTAACTAAATCCCTTAGGAATAATTGAATAAATCCTTATTTATTTATTATTCCTTAACTAATTCCTTGATATGATAAATAAATCATTTATTTATTTATTACTTCTAATTAAAAGTTTAAATAATTTTTCCCTCCTAATCAAATATACTAAAATATTCCAAGTGGTTATTCCAAGAATGGGATGAATAACATTTTATTATTGCTCATTATTCGAGGATAACTCAATATGTTGTTATCAATAGAAGGGTTTTGCATTCATTATTCACTCGTGATTATTTTCATTGTTGAACTCACTATTGTAACTCTAACTATTTTCATTGTTGCACACCATATTTTTTTTGGGTTTACACATTATAGAGGAGAGAGACTCTACGCAAGTTGAAGACATTTGAAGATAGCCAAGAACCCATCCCATAGAGGGGAACTAGTAACATCTATTTGTTCCCTTCACAGTTGTTATAATAAAACTATTCTTTGTATATCTGGTTTCCATTGGATGGTTAGAGTTATTACTCTTTCCTTTTGCTGTTTAACTATGATTGTGGCATAGATCCAGAATTTGGTAGGTTTTGTTTCTATCAATTGTTGCAGATCTACAATGTTTAGTAGCCATTTATATTGTTGAGATTGTTTTTCATCCACAGTCATAAGTGGGTTCCTTTCATACATCTTTGAGAAGAAAACAATACAACAAAATTGGTGACTCCAATGGGTTTATACTTTAGATCCAAAAACCTGGGTGACCTTTGGTTTTCAACTTAGGGTTTCTTATTTTTTTAATTCTCTTAATGTTTCCTAGTTTTAAAACCCTAGATCTGTTAAATTTCTTACTTCTGCAAGCTTTCTAATCATTTCTGTAGGTCACAGGAACTAGCTGCAACAAAGGCAACACATTTTTCTAAGATTTTCCAACCGAGATTCACGGAGTAGAGATCACACTTTTTGGTGCAAAAAGTGAGATCTAGAGGCTAGAGCACACTTATCAGCCCAAAAAGTGTGATCCATAGTAGAAAATAGGTCAGTACTTGCGATTTCTGGGTTTTAGGGCTTTTCTCAGATCTGTTTCTGGGTTTTGCAGAGAGTTTTCTACTGGGTTTTTTGACCTCTGTCTCATCCCTATTAGGCCTCGATCTACTCTTATTTACTTGTCTAAGTTGAATTTAGGCCCCCCCATGGCTTCTAGTACACTTCCACCTTTATAAGGGGAGTTTAGCTGAGTGAGTAGTCCGAGTTTCTACAATGCTTTCAGCCACATTTTCTAGACCTGTACCCTTATGTTTCAGATCTATGAATATAAGTTTCTACCATCCATAGTTTCACATTTAAACTTCTTTGGTCATTGGCCTTAGGGTGCCATCAGTTTCCTTAGGTGTTACACCCATCTCACTATCTTTTTGCAGCACCCTTCCCCTCTGGTTTTTTGTTGTTGTTGCACCACTTTCCAACAGCTTAGTGTCACTTGATCCCAGTAACATAGACATTTGGATCTCTTTACCATTTTAGTGTATTTTTCATGGATTTAGCCACCAACCAGCATAGTATTTGCAAACCTAGTTTCTGTAGGGTTTAGTTAATTATTTTTTTGTTCATTTTCAGTTATTAATTTTAGTTTATTTTTAGCAAGATTTTTTCTTTTTTTACAAACACGATCTGGGCTTAATCAATAAATACACTTGAACACACATTCAAACCTTAAGCAAAGGGCACTTGGTTTACACCACCAAGCCAATACTTAACATAATAAATTTATCTCCCATCATCGCGACAAAGGAATATTGTTCATCTCACTTCACCATTTCCGTGTCACATGTGTCTTACCACCATTGTGCCACCAAATCATTTCTCGCAGAGACTATTAGGCCTTCACCCCTAGTTTCTGCTTCGGCGTATTACCTACCCCCATCGAGTTTGAGTTCATATCCCTCTGAGTCCCCATACCAACTCTTCTACTGGTTCACCCGATTCTGCATCTGAGTCCGAGCCTCCTTCACTACATATCGTCACCATGCTTGGACCCATAGCTGGTTCAAGAACCTAACCTTGTCTTGGTTCTAGGTCTATCCTGGTAGTCATATCAAGTGAAACAGTCTCAAGAACCATTCCAGCATCTCCCATGCTCCCCTTTATGGATGGGTTAAGTCTATCGGATTTTAACCAGTTGATAAACGACCCCATACACCATGATGCTGGTTGGCCTTCTATGTCAACTAATTCTCCCTCTGACATCGCAAAGTTTGATGGTAATGCTAGAGAGGATCCTACCAACCATGTTTGATCCATCCACATGTGATGCTCGTCCAACTCCATTACCGATGACTCCATTCGTCTTCAGCTATTCCAACGCACACTCACTGGAGACGCTGCAAAATGGTATGTAGACCAGCCTACTACATCTCATTCTATTTTTTCGATTCTTGCTAAAGTATTTCTCTCATACTTCCAGTTACCTCTCCGGTACGACACTGATACGGAGCTATTGACTTCATTTTGTCGGTCCTCACCACTTGTTGTTTCGACCATGTTCAAGAGTGGCATTGTTAGGCCCCTATACTACTAGTGTAACCCCTTATTGTTATTAGTATAACCCACTTATTATATTGATGTACCCATGTAGTGCCCATATTGTTACTATTGTGCCCCATAGAAGCCCACTATTGTTATAATTGTGCCCTTACATTATTATTGTTATGTCGGCTTTGATTATGTTATGACCCCTTAGACTCCTATATATAGAGAGGAGGTCTTTTCATTTGTATCATCCAAGAATTGTTCATTTATGTAATGTAAAGGAGGTTGCCCCCTTGAAGAGGCTGAATTCTAAGGCGTTGATCTATCTTTTCTATCTTTTCTTGAGCTGGTTTCATAACATTTGGTATCAGAGCTTTGGATTCTAGGGTTTCGCTACTCCAAACAGGTCATCGTGGCATTTTCGCTATAACGTTTTTTCTGTGATGTTTCAGAAGTCACAAAAAAAAAACCATTTGATAAGAAATCGCGCTAAATCTTGGGTCCAAATTTCAGAGCGTTTTGCACGATATTTGCGGAGATATGATCTGAGGAAGTTGGTCTTTTTCCAGACTCCTGAATTACATTCAAAACAGGTGACCTGGGGAAAATCGTCATAACTTTCTCTCTGGGGATCGGATTGAAATTTTGTAAGAATGTACAGAAAGATGACGGACTTTAGTTTCTTGTATGCATTTTTCAGATCCAAAGGTTGAAACAGTGACCCGTGGCACGTCGTAAAATTTTGCTCTACTAAACTAGTCTATAATCAGGTCATCTTGGGAGATTGTGCATAACTCTTTCTTGGAGAATCCAATTTGGATCAGATTGGTGGCATTGGAAAGAGGACACAGAGGGCTACTACAGGTCACAATTTCAGAACTTAAAGATCCGAAAGTACAGAGTTACAGTCGTCTCAAGGCAGGGCTCCTAAAATCAAGAAAATGCAATATGAGGAAGTTTGATGGCAAGGATCCGGTAAATTGGATACTTCAGATGGAGCAATATTTTGATATACATGGTGTACAACTGTTACAAAAGGTATGTATTGCATCTTCATATTTAGAACCAGATCAATTTTTATGGTACAAAGGGCTTTGTTCTTGTAAACAACTTGTTACGTGGTCAATTTTCACGGAGGAAATGATAGCACATTATGAGGATACAAAGAGAAACACCTTCTTTAGAGAAACACCACAACAATTGGAAAGAGTAAAAGGGCTTTGTGACATAATGGAAAGCAAAATTATGGAAACCAGGAAGTGTAACCCTCACAACTATAAAGATGGAAGTATTGTTTCTCCTAGCCTTCCACAACCTACAAGGGTTACACCACAACAATTGGAAGAAAAAAGAGAAAAAGGGCTTTGTTACAATTGTGATAGCAAATGCACTAAAGGTCATAAGTGTGCTGAGAAGAAATTATTTTACATAGAATATGAAGAGGAGGAAGAAAAGGATCAAGAAACAACAAAAGGAGAAGATATATGCCAGGACCCCACCCCAGAGAAAGAAGAAATGAATCAGACCATATCTTGTAAAGCATTGGAAAGAATTACCACTCCTCAAACTCTCAAGATAGAAGGACATATCAAGAAGAAAAAGGTGCAAGAAGTGAAAGATCACATCGAGAAAGAAGAAATGAATCCAACCATATCTTGTAATTCATTGTTCGAAATTACCACTCCTCAAACTATCAAGATAGGACATATAAAGAAGAAAAACGTTCAAGAAGTGAAAGATCACATCGAGCATCAAGAAATAAATCCGACCATATCTTGTAAAGGATTGGAACAAATTACAACTCCTCAAACTGTAGAGATAGAAGGACATATCAAGAAGAAAAAGGTTCAAGCAGTGAAAGATCACATCGAGCATCAACAACAAGTTCTCCAACTTTTAAAAGATAGCACCACTTCGGTGCAAAATCAAATGAAACAACAGGCACTTAAAAAATGGCGACCTTACCGAATGGGAAGACTCTTCAAGGATGAGGATGTCGAAGCATTGTTTTGTGCTATTTATATTATCCAACCAGATTGAATAAACGAAGCAAGGGATGAATGGAAGAAGGACGAAGAAGTATGGCCACTTATTCAAAAGTTGCAAAAGATCCCAATTCAAACAATATTGCCAGGAATTAAAGAGGAAAGAAAAATCATATTGGAACCTAGAGCAGTCACGGAAAGAAGAACCCGACAGCTATGAGATCTATCAATTTCAGAGTATCTCATCAAGTGGAAGAACTTACCCGCTGAATATTCCACATGGGAGGACAAGAATTTTATACAAAAGCATCAAGAACTACTCAAGCGTTGAGGACAACGCTTTTTGAAGGAGAGGGGCATGTTAGGCCCCTATACTACTAGTGTAACCCCTTATTGTTATTAGTATAACCCACTTATTATATTGATGTACCCATGTAGTGCCCATATTGTTACTATTGTGCCCCATAGAAGCCCACTATTGTTATAATTGTGCCCTTACATTATTATTGTTATGTCGGCTTTGATTATGTTATGACCCCTTAGACTCCTATATATAGAGAGGAGGTCTTTCCATTTGTATCATCCAAGAATTGTTCATTTATGTAATGTAAAGGAGGTTGCCCCCTCGAAGAGGCTAAATTCTAAGGCATAGAAGGAGGATCACATGCCATGTGCTACCCTTTGAATACCATGTCTATCTAGATTGGTTTCTTAGGAGCTTTCAAGCACCCATTAGAAAAGATGTCGCGTCCCATTTTCCTTAGACCGAGGAAGAATCTCTCGAAATCGCTCTGAAATATGACCTGATTTATGCACAATCTGGTTATGTCTATACCGTCATTCCAAACTTCCCTCGTCCTAGAAGTGCCAATGCACTAGGGGCATCTCACGTTGTTGACAGTATCATTGGAACCCTTTCACACCCTTGGTCATATACTCAGCAAAGTTATGGATATCCACAGAGGGGCACTAGTTCCTCCAACACTTATGCTCCTCCTTTTAGCAACATGTTTTCAGGACTCCAACCTGTCTACGAAACCATTGCTCTTCCTTATGCACAACCGAGTGCTCTGGCCCCTTAAGCATTAGCGTCATAGCCTACCATGCATCCTCAGCCCCAGGAGCCACCGCCCCCTTAGGGTTAGGTGTTTTCACATCACAGTGCGACCAATCCCCAAAATTCAAAGAAAAAGAATAAGGGGAAAGGTAACTAGGGTAACTAGAGTAATCAAGGTAATCAACGTAGTGAACCCCAAAGGAACCAGCCTAACACCAACAAACAACAACAGGGTAGTCAGCCTAGGTAGAATAAGGTGATTCTTACGAACAAGACTTATGCATTTTGTGGTGTACATGCAAATTATACACATGAGTGTCCTCTCTTACCCTAGATGAGCCAAATGTGGGATGCTTAAGAAATATCTAGAGGCCAACAATCACCTTAGAATCCTGCTCCATCTCAACTAGCAGTGATTACAAATCTTTTCCCTCACCAAGGATTTGTTGTTTCTCAACCTTATCCAAGTCAAGCAGCCCATCCCCCCCAACCTTCGGGTCCTGGTGACTACCATATCCTTATGATGAATTCTGATGAGGTCAACACCTCCAATATCAACCTACAAACTTGGTTATGTCAATATGAAAAGCCATCAACTTCGTTTACCACTGAGCCCAAAACCAAAGCATCTACTGAGCCTCTTACGATAACAAAAGGTTTGTTATAGATCCCTCAACCTAAAGCTGAGGTTATTCCCAAGATCCAAAAGGGACCATTATGTCGTAATGTGGCTCCTAACTGAGCTTCCCATACATATAGTATAGTAGATGACTTGATGCAATCACCTATTGCCATGTCAACACTAGAAGTCCTCCAGTCGTGCCCATCTCAAAATAAAGCTCTACTAACTGCCTTGGGTGCATTAGATCTTTCTGACTATCGTTTGATTGTAATCCCATTTGATACATGAGAACATCCCCCATTTCCTTCATCTGTTTCTTTCCAGATACTAGTCTGAGTCCATAATGCCATCATATCCTGATGGATTATTGACGAAGGTGCATCCACCTATGTGATATTTGTTGTTGTTTGGAAACAACCTAAGTCACCTGAGTTGTCCCCCTCCACCATCACTTTGCATGCTTGGGACAGACACTCCTCTTAGCCCCATGGCATGTATCGTAGCTATCCAGTGACCCTTGCGGGTAAGACTATCCATGTCAACATTGAAGTCATTGATGCCCCTTTGGATTACAACATTCTCTTAGATTGTAGTTACACATATTCCATGTCAGTCATCACATTTGCATTTTCAGCAAGATGTGCTTCCCCCATGAAGGGAAGATCATTACCATCAATTAGCTGACTTACTACGAGCCGGCATACATGACCTCCGTCGAGTCCATTATCTCATTAGTATCAGATAAACAATCTTCATATCCCCTCACTGGTGTTTTACCTAGAGTCTATAAAGATTCCTCATTGTTGGGTTCTTTCCCTGGTCCTCCCCCTCCCATCTTAGAGCCTAACTCTATGAGTGTTTCCATGTTACAAGTGTCACGAGCTACCCTTAAGAAGTTTATTACATACAATCAACAACTAGCTCCTCAACACAATATTGTTTCCATCCTAGTCGAGCCCTCTGGATCCACACCCCAGGACCTCCTCCGTTTGTGGGTGTGTTATAGACAATTTTGTGCCTTACAGCAACAAGCATGAATTGTCAATAATCCAAGGGATCCAAAGTTCCCTAAATATGATGTTCCTACCCCTAGAGGAACAAGGTCAGCAAACCAACAGCTCTCAGATCAGTTCTCCACCTGAAAACACTCAAAAACAAGCAATCCTGAAATCAAAGCAGGTGCTCCACTAGGGTTCTGCGCTGAAACTCAGTTGCTCCATGGTGTACCTGCGTTGCAAAGCAAGTGGGACAAAGGCCACCTGCGCTGAGCGAGAAAGGACAAGTGGCACAGTGATTCATTGCTTTGGAATCTTCCAAAAATGACACTTGGATCAGGTATTTCGCCTTGTGATGAGTCAGAGGCTTTGTTTCTCCAAGTGGAAGCAAGGTTCACCAAGTGGACTCAAGAACTGAAGATCAACTGAAGAGAGAGAGGACACAAGGCAGCTACACATCAGTTGCAAGTTGACTCATCCTTTCTCAATTCATCTATATATTGAGCTCTCTCCTATGAGCTCAGGGGGCTGGAATTTTGTGCAAAGTAATGATATGCTGTTGGTTTCATTATTGAGTTATTGGGTGATTGTTTGAGAGAGGTGAAGAAGAGCAATTCTTTCTGCTGGGAGGTGTTGCTGGGTTGGAGCCTGCAATGGTTGTAATACTCTCAGAACCTTTATTTCTTCATTAATAAAAGCTATTGAGGTTCTTCTATGTGCTCTTGTTTCAATTATGTATTGTGATGATTGCATGTTTGGTTTACACTAATCCATGAACCAGTTATGATTGCATGCCTCTTGTAGTTTCCTTCTTTGTTATTGTGCAGGATCTCATTGTAGCTGGGCGAGCAGAAGAACAAAGAGCTAGGAGTAAGCGGCCAAAGAGAAGAGTTTGGATTCGACATTAAGCGCAAGGAAACGGTTAGTGCTTTCTCCATTCTCTTTTGCTTTCATAAAGAAGTAAACCTTCAGTAGTTTGTTTTACAGTTGTTGCTAAGGAACTGTCACCCTTAGAGTGGGATAGGGTCATCCGAGTCGGATACTTTTCCCTACAACAAACTGGCGACTCCGCTGGGGATCGTATCCGTTTGATTGTGTTTGTAGTATCTTGCTATTCATTTCCTGAACAAAAGAGTACCAAATCGAAAAGCTTTTGACTATATCAAAAGCGAAGTAGAGGGCAGCTACTCTTGCTCATTTTCTGAGCAAATTCATGATTTGAAGAGCTGATCTACAAAGATCCTTGTAAGCTCTTAGTGATAGCTTTGCACCTTCTAAATCATCCCTTTAAGTATGCTTGACTGATTGCTTCTGATTTGAGCAAAAACCGTGCATTTTTGAGAAAATTATGACCCGGAAACTGTGAAAACGCAATTCTCGTTTTCCAAAGCAGGTAGTACACAGGCTGCCTGCTTTGCAACGCAGGTTCCGAAGGGGCTACCTGCGCTAAGAGCCAGTTTGGCTGTGCAGAGCCTGCGTTGGCCCAAATTTGCTTAGTGCATTTGGGGTTCCCTCCTTTCTCTTGCCTGTCTTCACTTAGTTTTGCTGCTAGGTGTCAGTCTTGTGCCTGTTTTGAAACCAATATTACTTGCCATCATTCTACCTCTGTTATATAACGAAATTGTACTTGTTCTTTGTATTTCTTACTCATTTACAATTTCCCATAACGAAAAGTAAACTAGTCATGCTTTTGGCCTCTTAGATCTGAACCTGTGTTAGGCATTTTGCTGGTCTAAAGAGTTAGCTTGTTTGTTGTCCATAGCTGATTAGTCATTTTACTTTCGTTAGTATGGTTTGATTTCATGTATTTCCAGTGATTAAGCAAGTGAATCTTAAGGTGTCTTTTGATTTTGGACAAACTTGTTTACTGTCGCTTTAAATCGAAATCAAAGTTATATGACCACTTTCTTTTTGTAATCCATCCACATTAAGAAAGGCAAAAGAAAATACATGCATTGTGCATTTTGCATTTGAAAAAGTTTGCATGATGATTTAGGAGAAAGTGCATTAGTTTGTGCTGTATGAACTGTGTGAAAAGAATTTGCCTTTCTTCTCCCTCAGTAGCTAAGATTTTCATCAGTCAAAAAGATTTGAAAAAACTTGCTTCTCATCTTAGGCTGCATTTAGGAATTTGTCATATACATCTCGTGGTGAACCTTGAAAGGCAAACTTTAAAAAGATCAACTTAAAATATACTGAATGAACCTAACAACGCATTTGAAACATAACGCAAACATCTAGAGGTCTAGGTAGAGACGTGTTCCGGCGTCGTTAAACATAGTGACTGTCGATCTCTACGAAGGTGGGTGATTCCTCCTGAGAGTCGGTGGCACTAATACGGACTTGTGCTCCCACGTACCGTCGAGTATATATTGGGAGACCCCTATAGGCAATTATCCTTTATCCATAGGAAGCCGTGTCGGCCGCCCTACTGATCGCGATGCAGTGAACACAGCATTCACGAAGATCGACCACCCGTACCGTAAAACGTATTCTGTGGTTTCGCGAAAGGTTTGGCACACCCTCTGCCTAGATCTCCAGAGCAGTTTCTTTTGGCCCTTTTCAAACTCTATAACTGAAAAGGTCCAACCGAGCATTTGTCACTTCGGGCTCGTTAATACATCGAAGGAGACTAGAATCATCTTTAGCTTTTTCTCGACTCTTAAAACATGAAAAAGCAAAGTTATGTTTAAAAGCGTCTAATAAAATTCATTCAAATCGGAAACACAAATTTTCCCCTTTTTATTTTAGTTGATCGAGTAATCCGCAATCGTGGAAGAAAGTCAATTGAATATCCGTCGTTCTCAGAGGCTTGCGAGTCAACCGTCTTTGTCTCCGGAATCGAAAACAATCTGGACAAAGCGAGCTCGTCGAACCAGTTCAAAATCTCCTTTAAAAGTTAGAACAAG
Organism: Pinus tabuliformis; assembly: GCA_031772625.1. Classification (NCBI taxonomy): domain Eukaryota; kingdom Viridiplantae; phylum Streptophyta; class Pinopsida; order Pinales; family Pinaceae; genus Pinus; species Pinus tabuliformis. Next base: position 1,927,014,461 of record CM062816.1, on the reverse strand, counting down.
CGTTCCAACAACATCTGAGATTCTGGTCACTCCAAACATTTCCGGAAACCCTGCCTCTATAGAAGAAGTTCAATCGCCACAAGGGGACAGTAATACTGATCCTAGTCTGGGGGAAAATACTTGTATGACTGAACCAGTTCCATCTGTAACCGGTCCAGAGAGTTTTGTTCCTCAAACATCCATCGCGGTCGATACAACCCCTTCTTCGGCACCGGAAATCTTTTACGGACCTGACGGTCTTCCTCTTCCACCTGGTCTGATTGCGATAGAGGAAATTATAGAAGAACCGCAAGTATCCACTCCAATTCAATTTGGAGTAGGGGTCGCTCTATTTCCTGCTACAACAGAAGTTTGTCCATCACCAGTGGAAGTTCCTGTAGAATCACTAGGTGATCAATTGGATAGACTAAAAATGACTGAACAACCGTCGACATCTAGGACTGTGTCGAATGACATGGCGACGGCAGAATTACCTGCTGCAAATCCAACAATGATCGCCGGCATACCATCTGTCCCAACTAGCTCTCAGTCACTAGAAGGAGTCCACCAAGAGACTATCTCGACAGTATGGTCTATTCCTGTTTGTTCCGGAGTAATGTCTGGTAACTCTCATGGTGAGGCTCATCAAATTGACCCTTTTGGGAATCTAATTAGGCCATCCAGTCCTCCAGGACAGTCAATTGCCTTGAGTTCTGGGTTGCTACCGTATGGGGGGCAGTACCCATATGGGAGTTCTCAACCTTATTCAAGTTATGGCGGAATTGCAACGAGTAGTTGGGTACCTATGCTATCCCAGCCACCGAGAGTTGTATATTCTATGCAACAGTGTGTACCTGTGACAAACATCCCAACTACACCGGCTATTGTGACCGTGTCGCAAGTTCAAACAATGCCTGTTGTATGTCAACCTCAGATTGCTCAGGTTCTCATGCAACAGCCCCTTGACCCTGCGACCCAACCACAATCACCTACTGGTGGGACAACACAAGTACAGTTGGGTATAACTACCCCACATCTTGGTCCAATGGTTAGTGTAGCGCAACAACCCATGGTGTCGCAACCGTGGATAATGCAATACCAACAGCCGCAATTCCAACAAGTGTACCAAGGTTCTGAACAGCAAATATTTGCGAATACTGGACAACCATATATTCAAAATGGTCAAAATCGACCACTTTATAGTGGTCAAGTCCATCAACCGTATTCATCATACCAACATCAACTCCATTATGCTGGTATGCAAAGACCAACTGTTCAGGCGATTCCATCGTATCCTGGTTACGCTTCGCCTAACTTGAACCAGCAGTTACCATTCGTGGCGACTTTAGAGTTGCCTGATTTACATCAGTTAACAAACGATCCAATTGCTTACGCCCCTTGGTGGCCAGTGATTCCGCACAAACTCCCATCCGACATTCCTAAATTCAATGGAAATCCAGGTGAAGACCCGTCGAATCATGTGATGACATTTCACCTATGGTGTTCGTCGAACACCTTGAATGACGATTCGATAAGGCTTCGCCTCTTTCAGAGGACATTGACAGGTCCAGCGGCAAAATGGTATATAGAATTGCCTAGAGCTTCGTTCGACAATTTTGGCTCCCTTGCCACGACATTCTTGACCCACTTTCAATTACCAATAAGGTATGAAACGGGAACAGAGATATTGACTAACTTCAAACAGACAACCGCAACTCATATATCAGATCATATACATGAGTGGCGACGTCGACGAAGAATGGTTAAAACATACGTTCCTGATCAGCTTTTAGCTGAGTGGTTTATAAAGTCATTACTTCCGGCTATAACGGAAGATGTAGCAAAGGGAGGGGTCGTAACAGAAGAGCAAGTTATCGCTCGTGCGCAATACTTGGATTTAGTATATACTCAGTCCGGTACGCTCTATGACAAAATACCAGACGCCCCTAGACCAGAGTTTTCAATCCCTCCTCCTCCTAAATCAAACAGTGACTCTCATGCCGGCGATAGCGTGATTGGCACGGCGAACACGAATCCGAAAAGGGCCAATCAAAAGAAAGCCCGTAAGGATTCGAATCAAAATGCGCATGAAGAAGTTCTTGCTTCGGAAGTAAATGCCGTATCGACAGATAAGGGCAAAGAAACCAATCAACCAGGAAGCAAGAAGAATCAAAACAAAGGGAGGAAGAATAAGCAAGGTGGGTCATCCCCTAAGAAAAATTCTTCAAACCCTCCTGGGAATAGGAAATGGTTTCCGTGTCAAATATGCGATGACAAAGATCACAACACTAAGGATTGCCCATTCAAAGCTGAGCTAAAGAGGTTCTTTAAAAGTCCTCATACCTCAACTGTGTCAAGTGATCAATTTCCTAACCCAAGTCAAAATCTGGTTGATAGTGGAAACGCTTCCCCGTCCCAAGTACTTATGTTGTCGATTTCGAAACAGAAAAATGATGCTTTGATTTCGACAAGGAGCAAAGATTATGGGAATCCACAGGTGTCGAGCGATAAAGGGACAGATCAACCTAGCAGTTCGACGACAACTTCGGCAGAAGTTGTACCCCCCATCACACATGAATTAACAATAAAACCGCCAAAGGGAGTAGTACACAAGTCGACATTTAATCCTCGTGCCAGATCGGCACAGCATTACAACATAGTAGAAGATTTGGCGCAATCGCCATCTGCTATGTCGACTCTCGAGGTATTACAGCATTGCCCATCCCAAAGGCAGGCATTGTTATCAGTAATTGGTGGGGTGGATCCTAAAGATTCCAATCTGGTATCCTTTGATCACAAAGGGTATGATCCTCAGTTGCCGGCTCAATTAGCTTTCCTCGTCCAAGTGAAAGCCCTCAACGAAACAGTTCATAGAACGATTATTGATGAGGGAGCATCGACGTGTATTATGTCGATGAGTTGCTGGAAAACTTTAGGATCTCCAACCTTGTCGCGATCATCGACAACATTAAAAGCATTCGACGGAAGGATATATACCCCTTACGGTATCCTTAGTAACCTGAAGGTTGAACTAGGGGGCAAAACAGTAGAAATAGATGTTGAAGTCATCGATGGCAATCTTGACTATAACATCCTACTGGGAAGGCCATGGATTTATGCCATGCAAGCTGTTGTGTCGACTTATTTTAGGAAGATCGCATTCCCCTTTGAAGGAGGGATTACGGTCGTCGATCAAAAAAACTTCCTCCCTAATGGTTCACAAGTTACAGGAAGTGTTCCCATGATCCATGGCAGCGACCGGTCGATTCAAGACATTGGAGTAGGTCTGTTGAAAGACCCCACTATGATGGGAACTTTCGCGCTACCACCTCCTATTTGTATAGGAAATGTGCCATTTGTAGCAACATGCAATATGGTATCCACCTTGAAAGTCACAGAAGGCGGAGTCGCTATGGATCATGCAATGGTTTTGCCACCAAGCCCCATTGAAATATTGTAGCAATCAATGTTTCATGCATGGGAGGCAAACCCAAATCAACGCTCGTCGAGCGTTTGGATAGATAGATCTAAGGAATATGGTACCCCATTAGATCCTTGGTCAAAAGTACATGGGACTGACGAAGGAATCTTACAATCAATGATGATTGAGGGGGCACCATGGAATGATCACCACCATCGTTCCCTTCTTCCAGAATACGAAGAAGATACTCAGAAAGATCTTTACCACCCTTCAGTCTTTGAATTCCTAACAAATACTGTAAACACGGTGGATTCCGAGCGAAACTTATCAAATATCGAAGAGACTATAGCCATAAATATCTCGACAAAACCTGATATTGTAGAGAATATTCATGTTGGCAAAGGTTGTTCCCCTTCAGAACTGAAAATATATAACGCTCTCTTTCGTGAATTTAGAGATGTCTTTGCTTGGTCATACGATGAAATGCCAGGCATCGACTCGAGTATCGTTGAACATGAAATTAAAATGTATCCTGATGTCAAACCAGTAAGACAACGGCTTCGACAGGTGCACCCTAAGAAAGCCGCTGCCATTAAAGCAGAAGTTGAGAAAATTCTCCATGCTGGATTCATCTACCCGGTTCCTCTAACCGATTGGGTATCGAATATTGTCCCTGTTATGAAAAAACAAGGGACGATAAGAGTGTGCGTCGATTATAGGGATGTAAACCAAGCTTGTCCGAAGGACAACTACCCTACACCCTTCATCGACCAGATAATTGATGAATGTGCCGGATGTGAAATCTTTTCCTTTATGGATGGATTTTCCGGGTATAATCAAATAAATATCCGCCCACAGGACCAGTCGAAGACTGCATTTATATGTCCGTGGGGCACGTTCGCTTATCGAAAATTACCCTTTGGCTTGAAGAACGCAGGGGAAAATTTTCAGAGGGCTATGAATTACGCCTTCCATGACATCAAGAGCATTGTTCAACCATATCTCGACGATCTTCCAGCTCATTCGCGAAAGCGGACTGGTCATCCGCAGCATTTAAGAGCGATAGTTTTACGTTGCCGACACTACAAGATAAGACTCAATCCTCACAAATGTGTGTTTTGCGTCGGTTCTGGTCATTTACTTGGCTTTGTAGTCTCTAAAGATGGGATTCGTCTCGACCCCTGTAAGGTTCAGGCAATCATTAATTTGCCTCCACCTTCGAATTTGCTTCAGATTCAGAAACTCCAAGGGAAAGCAAACTTTCTGAGGAGGTTCATTCCAAATTACGCAGAACTTGCTAAAGGTTATACACGTCTTTTGAAAAAAGATGTACCCTTCGATTGGGACCAGGTTGCGCAAGCTTCCTTTGACGCTTTGAAAGAGTCCCTAGTAAAAGCATCATTAATGTACGCCCCAGATTATCTTAGGGATTTTAACCTGTATCTAGCTGCAGCAGATACAACCATTGCGATGGTTTTAGTACAAGAAGTCGATGGAGTTTAACATCCTGTATATTATTTAAGTAAAAACTTAAATGATACAGAAAGTAAATATTCTTACGTTGAAAAGCTAGCACTCGCTGCTGTTCAAGCGGTACAGAGATTTCGGCATTATATCCTCTTTAGGAAAACTACCATTCTGTCAGATTGCAACCCCATGACTTATATACTGTCGCGACAGTTGCTGGGGGCCAAATATTCCAAATGGATAGCGATCCTTCAAGAGTTTGATCTGGAATTTGTGAAATCCAAATCAAAGAAAGCTCTAGTATTCGCAGAATTATTATGCGATCTCCCATCATCGTCCAACGATGAAACTTCCAAAGAGTCAATAGTGGACGAGACTTTATTTCTGATATCTGCAAGCGATGAATGGTATGGAGATATAATTATCTATCTCCAAACCCAAAATTTTCGGCCTGACACCTCTCACTCCGAACAGAAACGTATACGATACCAAGCAAAAGACTACATGATCGTCGGTGATACTCTTTACCGTCGTGGTATCGATACCGTTCTGAGGAGGTGTCTCACCCATGAAGAAGCCGAAAAAGCCCTGAATGAGTGTCATTCAGGCGCGTGTGGGGGGCATCAATCAGGTTTCGCTACAACCCAAAAGATATTAAGAGCAGGATATTTTTGGCCAACAATGTTCAAAGATTGCATAATCGCAGTCCGAAGTTGTCATTCCTGCCAAATCTTTGATAGCAAAACCAGAAGACCACCCGCACCGCTGCAACCAATAGTTGCGGTTGGGCCTTTCGCCAAATGGGGCATCAATTTCATGCAATGTAACCCCACCTCGACCGGGGGGCATGGGTATATTATAGTCGCAGTTGACTATTTTACCAAATGGGCCGAGGCGATGCCTACATTGGACAATACTGGTGAAACAACTGCCCTATTCTTTTTCAATCATGTAGTCGCCAGGTTCGGTGTACCCCAGGCTATAGTTACAGATCACGGATCGCACTTCCGCAATCACATGATGGTCGAATTAGCTGCCAAACTAGGGCTATCTCACGACAGCTCTACTCCGTATTATCCACAAGCCAACGGACAAGTTGAAGCAATCAACAAGGTCCTGAAGCGTATGTTGCAGAGGATCACGACAGCTCTACTCCGTATTATCCACAAGCCAACGGACAAGTTGAAGCAATCAACAAGGTCCTGAAGCGTATGTTGCAGAGGATGATCAGAGTTCACAAAAGAAGATGGCACCTAATCCTGTATGCAGCCTTGTGGGCCTACCGAACCTCGGTAAGAAACGCGACCGGTTTCACACCTTTTCAATTGGTGTACGGTCTAGAAGCAGTCTTACCGATCCAGTGTGAAATTTCGTCGCTTAAACTCGCAATTGATCTCCTCCCCGGAACTTCGGAAGAAGAGGCTCGTTTCATGGAATTAATCCAATTGGACGAAACCCATCGTGATGCTGCTTTGGCTAACGAAGCCCATAAGAAACGAGTCAAGGCTCAGTTCGACAAAAATGTCAAACCCCGTGTCTTCTCAGAAGGTGATTTGGTCTTGCTTTATGACCAAGAATCCGATAAATTAGGAGCAGGTAAGTTCAATTCCTTATGGATGGGCCCCTATATTGTTAAAAGAGTATTAGCAAAAGGAGCCTACGAGTTAATAGATTACGACGGAATTCCACTGGCGCAGCCCCGGAACGGGCTGTACCTCAAGCGTTACTATGCTTAAATAGTAACCTGCGTGCTTTTGTTGTATTTTGTTTTCGCCAAAGTTCTTACTCTGGTTGAGTGATTCCCCTTTTTCATTCGTTGCAGATGTCAAACCTTATGGAGACATGTGTTGGATATGCCGACGGAGCAAGTCGTAGTTCGCGGAACCTATCCTCCGCAGCATGGGCCATTTTTAATCCAAATGGCGAGTTAGTAAGTTTCAGAGGTGTATGTATTGGGCAATCAACGAATAACATCGCTGAATATAGCGCGTTGATAGAACTACTCTCTGATGCCATCACACGAGGCATACGCCGACTGATTGTCAGGCTAGACTCACAGCTCGTAGTACTACAACTCAATGGTATATATTCTGTTCGTAATCCAGCTATTTATCGCATGTTCCTAAGAGTAAAGATCTTGGAAAGACGATTTGATTGAATTCAATATCAACATATTTCAAGAAATCTAAACACATTAACTGACTCATTGGAAAACTATGTGTTAGACAGACATTTGCAACATTTATAAAGGACACATCATAAAAAGTGTACATATGAATCATCCAAAGCAACCAGAATAAGACTCGAAAATCAAAATATATATATAAGCTGTTCATAAAGTCCATACATGATGTTCTGTAACCAAGAAAAAATTGGTCATATGACCTAAAAACTCAAAATGCTAGGGGGCACCCTAGCCTAGTGATGCTCCTGATAGTAAGCCACAGTATGTGCGATCATGCGCAGAAGACGAGTCCATCGTCTAGGTACACCGATAGTATGCTGCTGCATCGGTAAAGGTAACTCGTCAATCTGTACATCCGGAAGACCACGGGTAAGGTTCTCGACCTGCCCCTGCACAGCTGTAAGGGTCTCTGTGTCGCTAAGATCACGGATAATAACTCTCCGAGCAGGTTCCTCTGCCGGAACAGTAACAGGTGGCCTCGGACGAAATGCCGAACGAACAGGACCGACATCTGCAAGCGCACATGAGTTCAATTAAAGTCTTGAAAGAATAAAGCACAAGAACATTATGAATGAAAACAATGAACGGTAATATGGTTGAAGTTCTTACCAGTAGCATCCCACTGAGCCCCGTCTGGCAGTACCATACCCGGATCGCCCCGGAAATCCATACCAACATATGGGTACTCGGAAAAAGCCATCTCCTGGCGATCGAACCACCTAAAGAAAGCAGCATTGAAAGAAATCTGGGATTGACCGGCATGCCTGGACATGTGATCGACCCATCGCTGCATACGTGGCTCGGTAGGAGAAGGCACTCCGAGATCAATGTACTGAGGTTGCATCAGAGGGATCTTCTCCAAGGCGAAGGCAGTCAGAATTGAACCAAAACCAAAGTTCTTCAGCTTCCCGTCCTTCACCTTGTTCAATTGATTTTTCATCTGACTAAACACTGCATCACTCCAGTTGAAGATTTTCGGTTGGAGACATTCCAAGGCGTGCTGCATGTGAGACCTGTTGGCAACATGTAAAGATGCGCTACTGGCCATCCTACCAAGAGTATACAGAATGGACCTGAGAGGCCTGCTAGTAACATCACGGATAACCACCTTGCCGTCTCTGCTCGGCTGGGACCCCTCCCTGCAATACTGGCGAACATAATCTCTCACGGAATCATTCCCCCAAACTGTACCTGATAAAGAAATGGGGGCACCCCGCCTTGACAGGCCAGTCAAGAAGTAAATATCTGTCACAGTCAATGGAATAGGTTTGTTCCTGATCTGGAATACTTGGTTAACAGGATCCCAAGCATCAAGCAAATACTGCAGTAGTGAAATCTGTGCTCTCATGCTAGAGATACGGAAAAACTTCAGTAAACCACAGTCTCGCAATGCGCCCACCGTAACAGGATCATGAAGGGCAATCATATCTTCTTCTTCGTGTTCTCGTTCTCGCCATGATAGGGCCATCTTGTTCAAGAATCCCTGCAAAACAAACAAGAGGATGAGTCAGCTCCTAAAATTGATGAAAAACTGGCGAAAATTTCATCAAAATCTGTGAAAAATTGTTGTTTTTATGCCCCAAAGCAGGTGCCCAGTGTACTACCTGCGTTGGGGGACAAGCTGCCTTCAAGCAGCTTGGATCCCAACGCAGGTTTCGAATGGGGTACCTGCGTTGATCAGAGGGCGCCCTGGCAAAACCCCAGAGGCTCAATAGAGTAGCAAAACAGGCATAAAACAGGAAAATGAAACCATGAAAATGAAGAGCTAAGGTTTAGCTCCTACCTGGTCCAAACGGCACCGAAAATCGTCCGCAGAATCCTCCGGAATCAGCTGGTGAAAATCGAGGGGAAAGAGGCTCCTCCAAAGCTCCAACAAGCAAAATGCAAATGAAATGGTAAAATGAGAGGTAAAACCCTTTTTATTTGCTTTCTTACGTAATTCAAGGTAAATATTGTAAGTTAATCTCATTTTCAAGTAAATATTACCCATTTCTAACTAGTTTGTTGCAGCAAATTGAAAATGCAGTGCTATCAATGAAAAAGAGAAGCTAATTATGGTAAAAATCAAAAGTAAACCATATAATCGAGCAGTTTTAGCAATGTTCATGCTCGTTAAAAAATAAACGCAAGAATCGAGCAGTTTTTGTGTAGAGTTCATGCTCGTTAAAAAATAAACATAAATTGTGAGCAATCTTTCCCTAGCAATTCAAGCTCATCCAGAAAAAATGAACCGGTAAACAACCTCGAGAAATGTAACCTTTGAAAGCCATATTAAAAGCCCTTGGTCGTGTTTATATGCCATCACCTCCATCCGTTCATTTGGCCAATCGTTCACCTCCATATGTTTGTTTACCCATTTTGAGGAACAGCTGCGAAGAGTGATTTCACTTAGCCATCCTTGTGACACTGCTGTGATTGGAGAATTCCAACCTGTACCTGGAATCTGCGGCTATCCCTGTTCATCACTCGTTCCTCAAAAGATGAGTCTTCTTTGAGCTCTTTTCACTGACTCGTAAAATATGAAAAGTTTGCCGAGTTTTGGCCTTCCAGCTCGTTAAAGCGACCGGAAAGCTATCCCTCCTCTAGATTTTAATATTTTTGAACCTGAGGGATTATTGCACAAAAAGATCGAGCGCTTGTTTTGTTCGGCTCGTTAAAACAATCGAAAACTCATCCCTTCTGTATTGTTTTATACTTTTTCAGACTTAAGGGATTAAATGACGAAAAAGGAATTTTGGAGTTAACTTTTCGTACCTTTTCAGACTCTCTAAAAATGAAAAGGACCGAGTTTTCTTTGTCGTTAGACTCGTTAAAATGATTAAATAGCGACTAACTTGTCTTTAGACGAGAACGAGTTTCCCTATCGCTAGGCTTGTTAAAACATAGCGATAGGCTTGCCCGAAGGGCAGGTTATAGAACAAGCATATGTTATCCTCCTCAAGCTTGACAAAAATAAAGAGGTACTGGTCAGCAATGACTGGGGAAAAATTGGGAGAACCTCACAGCATTAATGGTAGAAAGTCGCTCTTGAACATGACACTTTGTCCTCCGTAGCATATCGGGTTGGGTTGTTTCATTTACCGGTCTCATAACCATGGTCCTCGCCACACCATCCATAATTGGGGTAATGCTACCAATCCATCACATCAGTGTCATTATATGTTCAAGAGATGTGGTTCTGTAAAGAGTCAACCGTGTTCCACCCACTGCCATACATTATCCTTCATCCACTTCATGACCGCCACCCTGAATCATACATCACAGTTTGTTTTCACCTCATCACAATCACTAGCTCCGTTCCATGTCACTGATGTGGGATTCATTAAGGCCCTCCTTTGACGGATCGCTCCTTGTCGACATCAGCTCATTATCCAAGGAGTTGATCTAGGAACACCCCCCTCAGTACTTTGAAGCTTGCATGCCTCAATGGCAAGTTTCTCACTTCCGGCGACAGGTATACATCAATGACCTTCGACCAGAAGATTTTGCATGGTGGTCGACGCCAAGTCTTTTATTCCCACCATGTGGATTGTACTGCCGTACCTTGAGGGTCATCATCCTTATCGGTGACTCCTCTCGCGCTTGTTAACGGTTTACATCATTGACCGGTAATCAAGCGATGTCTTTCCATGTTCGACTTCAAGAAATTCTCACATGGATCGACTTGTACATCGAGTGAAGATCGGAAGAGATTGAAGACCCCGGATCTAGTTTCATCCATCCGGGCTGCGATATATATTCAGGACATAAAGACATTTGATATGTACATCATTACAGCAGATGATCATCCTTTTCAAAGGATGATAAATTCGGCAGAGAATTATCAGTCTACAATCAAACGATCGTCTGTTCTATGTACCAAAATGTATTTATAAAGCTGAGCATGGGAATGCCCGCCTCAGCTAGATCATGAAAAATGTATGAAAAATAATGTATTGTATTGTATCTTATTACAGGACACTTCTCAGCAGATTGAATGAACTTCGGATCATCTCAATAGAGCATTTCACCCGATGAACGACCTCATACTTTAGGGGGCATCTGTTATAGACAATTTTGTGCCTTACAGCAACAAGCATGAATTGTCAATAATCCAAGGGATCCAAAGTTCCCTAAATATGATGTTCCTACCCCTAGAGGAACAAGGTCAGCAAACCAACAGCTCTCAGATCAGTTCTCCACCTGAAAACACTCAAAAACAAGTAATCCTGAAATCAAAGCAGGTGCTCCACTAGGGTTCTGCGCTGAAACTCAGTTGCTCCATGGTGTACCTGCGTTGCAAAGCAAGTGGGACAAAGGCCACCTGCGCTGAGCGAGAAAGGACAAGTGGCACAGTGAGTCATTGCTTTGGAATCTTCCAAAAATGACACTTGGATCAGGTATTTCTCCTTGTGATGAGTCAGAGGCTTTGTTTCTCCAAGTGGAAGCAAGGTTCACCAAGTGGACTCAAGAACTGAAGATCAACTGAAGATTAACTGAAGAGAGAGAGGACACAAGGCAGCTACACATCAGTTGCAAGCTGACTCATCCTTTCTCAATTCATCTATATATTGAGCTCTCTCCTATGAGCTCAGGGGGCTGGAATTTTGTGCAAAGTAATGATATGCTGTTGGTTTCATTATTGAGTTATTGGGTGATTGTTTGAGAGAGGTGAAGAAGAGCAATTCTTTCTGCTGGGAGGTGTTGCTGGGTTGGAGCCTGCAATGGTTGTAATACTCTCAGAACCTTTATTTCTTCATTAATAAAAGCTATTGAGGTTCTTCTATGTGCTCTTGTTTCAATTATGTATTGTGATGATTGCATGTTTGGTTTACACTAATCCATGAACCAGTTATGATTGCATGCCTCTTGTAGTTTCCTTCTTTGTTATTGTGCAGGATCTCATTGTAGCTGGGCGAGCAGAAGAACAAAGAGCTAGGAGCAAGCGGCCAAAGAGAAGAGTTTGGATTCGACATTAAGCGCAAGGCAACGGTTAGTGCTTTCTCCATTCTCTTTTGCTTTCATAAAGAAGTAAACCTTCAGTAGTTTGTTTTACAGTTGTTGCTAAGGAACTGTCACCCTTAGAGTGGGATAGGGTCATCCGAGTCGGATACTTTTCCCTACAACAGGGTGCCTCTCCTATGTTTCCACCAAGAACTATTCCTCTAGGTATCAACCATCCAAGAGCTATTTCACTGGGACATGACCCTGTAGACCAGATAGCATTTTTATTTCCCCCTCTGGAAGTACTTTCTGTCCCTATCATGGCTTCATTGGTCCTTCCTAACATGACTCTAGGGATCCCAGTATGGTACATCGATCCCCCTGCAAACATTTCGCCTGGTAATATAAGACATTATCATGCTTTGACCATGGTTCAATCGACCCCCACAACCCCTGCCACTACTTCAGTTTCATCACAACCTCAACAAGAGCCCACTCCTATTATGAAAGCATCTAGACAGGTGGGGAAAGCTAAGAGGAAAGAACCTAAGGACAAGGCTCCCCAAGCTCCTCTAGCCTTGAAGTCCCCAAAGTGGACACCCCCGTGTGCTTTGTGTAAAGTTGTTGGGCATGCCACCAATAATTGTCCTGAACTTCCTCAACTCAAACCTTTGGTTCATGAAGCATTCCCTAAGTCAAATATCCCGAAAGTCCATGGTAACTTTCTGGGACCACCCAAGAAACTCAAAATGTTGCAAGCAAATCACCCTTGTGCCATGTGTGATCATCATGGTCACTATTCCCATTTTTTCCCTTGTCTTGATGAATTTCGCGATCTCCTTGGGGTGCTTCTCGAATACTAGGCCACTCGTAGTGGATCATCTACTCCTCTACCTGTGGATTCTGGTACCACGAGTCAACCAAATAGTGGGACTCTGATCCCACCATCGTGATCCCTTTACCTGATGTCAAGATGGCAGACACCATAGGCCATATCCTTTACCTGTCATCATCCTTCAGTCCCTCGAAGGAAAACCTTTCTGAGGTTTTTGTGCGTGCTTCTATCAAACCTCTTTTGATAGAATCCCAAGTCTCAACATCTGTAGATCCTCCATCTACCATCTCATCGTCTACCATTCCAGATGATGCTTATGTGAACCTTCTTTCTTAGGTTGATGCACCAGGTAATGCCGCCACATCATGCAGTCTATCTTCCTCCTATCTGCCCATTTCCTAGCCTGATGAGGATATCATGGAAGCTATGTATACCCCTGACTACCCTTGCACTTAGGCAAAGGGGCATTTATTTGCAGGATTCTGAAGGCTATTTCCTTCCTAATTCTCCCAATGAGTTCTACCTCAAGAAATTTCACTCATAGCACATTCGTTTGATTTGCATGTCTTTATTGCTACCATGAATTCAGGGAGATTGCATCACCTTATCCATTGTCCTTTGCACCTTTCAGATGGATCCATCATCCACACCATATATCGATCACGCTGATGGTGTGAGTCGCTTCTCTTGGAATCTAGCCTCGGCAGCCTGGGCCATTCCCCCCCTTGCATACGTTAGTCCTTTCAAATGACATGTGCATTGGATCTACCACCAATAATCATGTCAAATATGATGTAGTGATAGGATTTTTAGTCGATGCCCTCAATCATCATGTCCTTCATCTTCATGTTCGTTTAGATTCCTTGCTACTTGTCATGCAATTGAATGGTGTGTATCATGCTCATAACCAAGTCCTATTTAAAAAATATCTACGAGTTAATATGTTGGTATGTGAATTTGAAATCATTACGTTCAGTCATGTTCCTAGAGCACAAAATAACTATGTATATGCCATTGAAAATAACATTCTAGATTGGCATTTAACACATGTATACCACACAAGATAACCATAAATAAAACAAATGGTGAACCATCATCATCATATAAAATGCATAATCATATTAAATATCATAAAAAAATTTGGATCCATAACTCTAAATACATCCAACATGCCCATATCATGTTCCAAAAATTAAAATCAAAGAGACCCACATGTCGCTACATCTAGTCACTGTCTGGAAAATGTTGTGCCAAAGGCTCTACTCCACCTGCACGTAGATCATGTACTACCTAACTAGCCATCACCAGGTGCCGCACGATATGTCGCCACTCTTAGGTAAGACCGGTGCACTCATTTGTGTACCAGTCCTCTATGCCATTCATGCTCCGAAACTCCGATCAAGAGTACATCAAACCTACGTTGAGGATCAATGAGAAGCGTAGTATCCTCTGAACCCTGATGTGATGATGGTGTCCCCTAATATGAAGCCCTAGGAACTGTAGCTTAGCTTGCATATCCTACTGGCTTTACCGGTGCTATGTCTACATACAACATATTTTACACTCAGTACCATATACATGTGATAGAAATATGAAATACACGAGAAAACTAGCAACTTAACACTTACCGTCTGGTCCCCATGCTTGCCTGGGTAGAAGTAGCAAGTCACAATCTCCCTGATAGTTCATTCCACTATAAGGGTAATCATCAATGTAAAGGGGCATCTGATCCCAATGTGAGAAAAACTCGGGTCAGAATGCCCATCCAACTCCACCTCCTCCTCCTCCCTGAACTAGCTACCCCCAGTGGTGCATCCTAGGTTCCTATGGGCCCCCATCTCGGATATGTACATGAGGATGGATAGTAGGTATCTTCTGAAATAAGAATGCATACAATACTGTACTAAAAGCACAATCATGGTTGACCTACCTCCTACAAATACCTAACAATAATTTCATCGATAAAAGCATCATTTGGGCCCACCCATAGTAGGTTTCAGCCAAAAAAATCTCAACCAACATCATCTTCCCACTAGTGATGTGGTGGAACGGCTGGCTATAGAAGACCAGTAGCACAACTGTAGCAACAACCTACGTCTCTAGCCTCTCTAGATCAATAAGGGGGGTATTCGTGCCCTTGACAAGAACACCGCATCGACAATGGTGCTCCACAAACTTATTAATTTTCCTCCCATGAGGTATCACCAGATGAATATCCCCCACCACTCCAAGGGGAGGCAACCCGGTCAAGAAGTAATTATCTTGTAATGTGAGCTCAATCTTGTGCCCCTGCATGATAAATACCTCCCGGTATAGATCCCAATAGCTCACAATTCTCGATAGAAAGGGCTCACATGCCCTCATTAGTGAGTTCTTTACCAACTTGAGAACCCCATAATGATCCAATGCCCCTTGAACCCCTTAAACCCCCCAGATCTTGGATCAAAGAGTATCCAAGTCTCATTCACACTAGTTGATTTTTCAGCTCTGACATGCCTGCAAAACACCACATGTCGTGTGAATTCAGAGAAGAAAATAATGGTCTACACTGATTAGCCTACAACCCCCACCAAAACAACAGACCAATCTCCAACCCCAAATCGTAGTTTCAACCTAGAAAGTGTGAGATTGTAGGTTTTCAGTTGTTTCCTACAAGCCAAATCACACTTTTGGGCCCAAAAAGTGTGATGCAACTGTGAGGAAGTGTAGGGGTCTCTCAGGGAGCTACTAGGTGCCAAAAATTAGGAAATAAACCACTAAAATTGAAGAGATAAGTAAGTCCACCTACCTAAAAGTTGCAGATCCTATTTCCAACGGTTGGTTTTTCTGCTACACTCTCCACAAGATTTAGGGCCTTTTCCTCCTCTCAAAATTCACCACAACTCAGCAAATGAATCCAAATTGGAGGGAAAACGCCAGTTCATAGAAAAATCCCCAATTTTTCTGTCGCCCATTGCGACTAGACCATAGCTAAGTTTGATGAACCATTAGCACCATTGGAAATCTCTCATCGATCTATAATTGGTATTCTTCATTTTTTTATGATTTGACACTTAAGCACGAAGCCATTTTTCCAAGAAAGGTCACTTCATCACCACTCAAAATCGAATTTTGTCATAAAGAAACACTTTTACTTTTAGGACCTCCTCCTCTTAATAGTTTTTGTACCATATGTTTACTTTCATCATGATTAACCATCATTTACTCATGTTTTGATGGTCCCCATTGGGCCTAGTCTGTGTGGCAGCGTCATCAAGCCACCCTTGTTCAGAGCATCCACGATGTGTCACCCTTGAATTCTTAGAGTCTATTTCATGTCCCATTATATCATGTCATAGTATTCCATCCATATTTTCTTATCATTCATCCTGTGTTGCCCATTTTGGCCTCCAGTCATACTGTCCCCATCTCCTCCGTAGTTGAGTCAACTGCTACCAGGTCAACCATGCACTTTATGATCTAACAAGCGTAGTCATCTATTTGTCTGTCATTCCCAATTTTCCCCATTATCCCTGGTGTCAGTCCATCAGTCACATTACTATTTTCCCTCGTGCCTTAATTGAGGATCCTCATTGCCTCATCTATCGCGGACCCTATTCTTTTGACATCAACTCATTTATTCTAGAAGAATGGCCTAGAGGGTGGTATATATTGGTTACAGCTTCCATCCTTGTTCGAAACCTTGGATGAAGCAAAGTGAGTCATCATTTCCCTTTTACTTGGTTATTTCATGTTCGTGATTCATACACTTGATGGTCCAATGATGCACTAGATTGTACCAGCGATTCCCGGGTGTGTGTGAGATGTTCCAGACCTCATGAGAGGGTGGCCCTTTAGGTAGCCACCCACATGCCTAGATGCAATCCTATTATGACACACCCTCAGATGTAGTTCCAGAGAGTTGATGGGTTCGGTTCCTATCGATCACAGTATTCATAGCATTTACGTTTCCTTCAGATGATCTATTCAGTTTGCAAATCCCTTCCCTATTCAGCAGGGCTTCTTCAGTTACTTTGCCCTCCCTCCCACCCATTTTTTGAGGGTACGGCCTTTGTATCTCATGTACAAAGATATTATTGTATTCAGTCTTGGCTCATGTTTTTCTAGGTGCATTATGTATATGGGAAACATTCTATTATTTTCTGGCTCTATTATGCCAACATGTCATGTACCATTCAACATGTACTTCATTACTCATTTTTATGTTTCTGGGCGAACCATTATTTTTGTACTAAGTTATCTCGGCGGATATGGGTATGCCTCCCCCACCTCATTGAGGTCCGTTACCACAACATAAAAGGAGACTTGCATTAGTCTCACCCCCTCTGTCCTGATCCTTTTTCAATTCAGCTTTACTGGTCTCTCTCTCTCTCTCTCTCTCTCTGACTCCCGTGTGTTGTCTAGTGATTGTGTCTTTGCAACATACTTCAATCATACGTTTTTCTCCTAACACTCGTATGTTGGGGGGCAATCTGTTATCACCAAAAAATTGATCATCTAGCCTAATTTACTACATGGATCGAATTCCACCATGTAAAGCCAATTTTACCATAGTAAAATTGCTTTCATTGTGAGTAATTGCTTAATAAACCATCTTTGTTAAGTAATTTATAGTTAAACCCATGAAGAATAATTAAATAAATCATCATTTATTTGATTTTCTTCTAGGAATAATTAATGAAACCATTGTTCAATTATTATTCCTTGTCATATTTAACCCAATCATGAAAAATAAATAGATAAATCATTAATTATCTTATTTTTCTCTAAGAATAATTAATTAATCACTAATTAATTATTATTCTTTCTTAAATTTTACTAAATCCCTTAGGAATAATTAAATAAATCCTTATTTATTTATTATTTGTAAGTATAAGTTTAAATACTTCTTCCCTCCTAACCAAATGTAATAAAATATTCCAAGTGGTCATTCCAAGAATGGGATGAATAATATTTTATTATTGCTCATTATTCGAGGATATCTCAATGTTTTTTTTATAAATACAAGGGTTTTCCATTCATTATTCACTTTTTAAAATTTTCATTGTCACACACCATATTTTTGTTGGGTTACACATTATAGAGGAGAGAGACTCTGCACAAGCTGAAGATGTTTAAGGATAGCCAAGAACCCATCCCATAGAGGGGGGCTAGTAACATCTATATGTTCCCTTTACAGGTGTTATAATAAAACTATTCTCTGTATATCTAGTTTCCATTGGATGATTGGAGTTATTACTCTTTATTTTTGTTGTTTAACTATGATTGTGGCATAGATCCAGGCTTTGGCTGGTTTTGTTTCTATTAGTTGCTACCGATATACAATGTTTAGTAGCCATTTATATTGTTGAGATTGTTTTTCATCCATAGTCTTAAGTGGGTTCCTTTCATACATCTTTAAGTAGAAAACACTACAACAATTATTCAAAAGTCAATGGGCCAGCAAAATCATCAAATAAAAGCTTGTTCAAAGTCATCAAGAATGTTTTAGCAGATCATAAAAGAAACTGGGATAGTCATCTAAAATATACAGTATCGAAAAATAGGGTTTCACCTAAAACGTCTACTAGTAAATCTCCTTTCAACATGTTTATGTAATAGAAGTTATCTTCCCTAATCAATTAGCATTTCCAGTGATGAAATTTTTGCAGGAGTCATATGAAGAGGCAGATGATTTTTTAGGAAGGATAGATCAAATTATTGAGGTTAATCAAGACAGAGATGCAGTTTAGCATAAACTTCAACAATATCAAAACAAAATGAAGAGTTTTGTTTGACTAAGAGATAGAAAAAGATATTTTAGACAAGTGATTAGGCTCTCATATGGGATGCAAAAAGAAAGGAAAGAGGAAAGCATGGAAAGTTTTATAACCTATGGTTAGGAAATTCCAACATTGCATAGGTCAAAGGAAATAACGCATTCATCCTACAGAATTTGGAAGGAGAATATTTCTCATTGGCAGTCAATGTGCAATATCTCAAGAATTATATCTAGTACTGAGTGTTTTTTAGCATCATCATTGTATATTTTCAGTTTCCATTACATTTCTAGAGCAAGTGTGATTTTCACAGCAAAGACTCCATAGCCCGAGGAGAAGGCACATGGATTTTCAGGTTCTCTGCATCCCAAAGGGGGAAGAAATCCCCAGATGGAGTGGATGTTGTAACTTATTTTCACCCTTAGAATTATTTTACAAATTTCTATTGATTTCAAAAACTAGAAAAATAAAAAATAAGAAAAAAAATGAAAAAACAAAAAATAAGAAAGAAATAAAGAGAAAAAAGGAAAAAAATAAAAATAGAGAAAAGAGAAAAAAGAAATAAAAGAAAAAATAAAGAAGTATTATTATGCATGAGAGTAAGAGCACAAATTTAAATGCCACTTGTTGAATTTTTTTTTTTAATTTGACAATTATATAGTTTTTTCCAATAAAATATTGTAAATAAAGTATTGAATTTATTTTCCATCAAAGATGATAACCACCATCTAGCTTTCAATGGTAAGCATTAAATGTGATTAGATCAATGTCAGAAAATGAATTGTGGGACCCCGTGCACTCCCAAAATTTAATAGGAAGGCATGGATCAGAAAAGTGGTTTCCCCTTTTCCCACACTAGTGTATGTGTTGGGCTTTCGTTGATTGTGGGACCCCACTTGTCTAAAATCACATACCACCGCTACCCCCCTCACCCCCCCACGAAACTGATTTTCTCCTCTGCCAACCTTCCTGTTATTTTTAGCCTCCACCAAATCTCTGTTATTTCTTATCATAACTATCTCTCCCTATAAATTGACCAGTCAACCGTTATAGTATTAATTACTCCTGCCAACATCTAATTCATTCAATTCCCCACACCATTAATAGTTAAACCAAAAAAAAATGTTATGAGCATCATAATAAAACCATTATCCCTGCTAAGTTGAATTTATTCCCCTTCCACTTGCAACCAGAGCATTCTGAACAGGATCTGAGCAAACTCCAGTGACCATCAACAACGAGCTGCCATCATTCCCGAGTAAAATTGTCAATCATTTTCTATGATTTTATTCTTTCCAAAATGGCCATCCATAAGGGGAAATCTAAGGTATATGTCAAGAGACCCCTCCTACCCCTTGTAACTAACCTTGATGAATTACCTATCATCTACACCTAATTCAAAATCAGAGAAACACACTATGAATTTGATCTCTATGAGCTCCACAATTAGGCCTTCTAGAAATATGAGGACACCAATGATGATTTTTCCTTCTCGAAACCTTTTCTCCCTCAATTTTGTTTCCCCTAGACTCATCATTTCCTAGAATTTGTCACCTGCTGTGAAACCCGATACCTCCCAAGTCAAAGAGCTATAATCACCCGAAATAATGAAGTTATTTTCTCCATAACATTTGAATCAATATGTTAAGCCCTACAATTGAATCCACAGAACTCCCTCCACTTGTTTTCTACTTATTAACCTATGGAGATTTAGAGAAGCTTACTTTCTCATAGAGAGCTCATATTTTGAGTCATTCTTACCTGATAATTTTGAATTTCCTAGGACAAATCCACCTTATTCCTTCGAAATATTTCTTGAGATGTCTAGGTAGGTAATTTCCATAGTTTCTTATCCGTTAGGGTATCAAAATGATCAATGGGTAGAAAAAGTTATCTTGGTGTTTTTATTAGTGTTTTCATCCAGCAAGAAACCCTCACTTACATTCAATTTTAGTTAGTTCTTGTCTGATATAATTCATGATCAGTTTCTCAAGTTCAGTTTTGAAGAATCATTCAAGAACTAGTCAATTTTGGTTTTTTTTTTTTTTTTTTATATCATCAATAAAAAAGGTTCAAGTTCCCTCTATATAAATTAGATGCTGAAGGAAATCCAAAATCAATATTTCATTGGACCTCATTAGTGAGGAAAAGTTATGAAGACTAATCTTTCAGTGATTTCTTCAACCAATTCTTACATATGGCACTTTTTTTGTTAAGTAGTGATCTAGTTCCCTGTATTTCTATAGATATAAAAAGGATTCTACACCTAAGTGAGCATTCCAAAGTTGGAGGCTGGTATCTATACCATAACATTTCAAAAATTAGAATATATGGATGTGAGGTTCCACCTTATAAATTAGCAAATTTCCTACCCGTGAGGATTTTTACATTAGAATTTATTAGGAAAAAAATGAATATGGATGATATACATTTTGTGCCAAGGAAATAAAAATATCAATTTAAATTTAAGGAAAAAATTGGTCCATTCATTTCTAACACCAGGGAAGCAAAAAAGGAAGTAGACATTCTACTTAAACAAAAGAATTTTAGACTAATTTTCAGTTGGCCTTCTGACCCCTTGGGACTAGTTTCAAAGATAAGTACTGAGAAAAATTCAACACATTATGTACACATATAAAAACCAGATATTGAACAATCTTCAAACAGAGAAGACTCGGAAGAAAATACTCTAGAAGAAACTGAAGAGTAGACTTCCAGTCAAACACAATTGGAGACTCCAAGATTGAAAAAAAAGAGATCTTAAACGACCAAGAGAAAGTGTCTCACCTACAATTTTATCACCTAAAGTAGCTTCTTTCAATGTTTTCAAAATAATAAAATCAATAAATAATGAAGAGAAGTCATCAAAAGGAAGAAATTTAGAATAATACATACAATAACATTATCAGGTGAGCCTACTTTACCATTTTAGCAAACTGAAGAAATAGTTATTGATTCTCCTACTTATCCTATTTCACCATATTCAGGACAACAAATTATATTTTCTAGGTTGAGGGAGATGAATGGAAATAATGAAGCACTCAAAACCTCCACCTATGTTTAGTTTTGAAAACAATATTCCACTACTCAACACAAGCTTTTATCTGCACTACACCTTGATAAAGGGAAATTTCAATTGGCATTCATTGAGTCAAAATTACCAGTTCATAAAAGTGTATATGATTATAAATCGTATGTCTTATTTTGATATTAAGTAGATACAACCTATAGATCAAATTGATCTCCACAAACAGGCAGGGGAAATGATTTATTCTACATTGACAAGCTCAGCCATGGTAGCTTCTAAGCTACAAGCCTCCTTAAATAATATTCATTCACAACTTAAATTGAAAAGAATTTCTTCCCTAGCCAAGGATACTTGAATAAAGGGGCTATAATATCTGGTGATAAATCTAGGAGTGGATCCTAGTGATGTCCATGTTTCTAAAGAAATAATAAAAGCGAGAAATGAAGACATTCAAGAACATAGAAAGAAGCTAAAACAACCTATAATAGAACATCCACGGTAAAAGTAAGTAGGAAAGTGGGAAAAAGAGAAGGAGAACATGCTAAAAATTATTATGGAATAAACATCCAAATTTAGAAAATGGAGGTTGACATGGAAATCTTACTAAATGAAAAAAAATAGCAAACAAATGCAAGAACATTTACCATTTTGACAGAGGCAGTCAGTGATGAAACAAAAAAAATATTATGAAAACCCATGGGAGATTTATCTTTAAGGAATGTGGAGTTTGAGAAGATAAAGGAAACATTGCAGAAAGTACAGGAAAACAAAATCGAATCAGATAATGCATATATATATTTGAACTGCAAAAAAAAATTCAAGCTTTCCAGACAACTTGAAAAATGTGAGGATGAACCACTGATAGTGTAGACATTATTTTAAGCAAAAAAAGCTATATGGGTTGATATAAATTCAACCATAACTGAACTATGGACATCTATTGACATCATCTTTGAACAAGAAGAACTGGTGACAAGATCAAAGGAAGCCATAATAGAAATCAAAGATGACTTAGATCACAGCGAGGAGAAGAACTAGGATAATCAACGTGTTGAATTCCAAGACTAAAGAGGAATTGGAGGAATTAGGAATTGAAGACAGGGCTCATACATTCCTAGAAGTAAGAAGAGTTTTGACTCAAATGAATTTAATGTTGCAATTAGAAAATAAATGTCAAAACTTAGAAGGGTAGGTAAAGAAATTCCACAGAAATTTTAATATCTTACGCCAAAAGGGACTTCCACCTCTAAGAGATTCTAGTGGCCAATTAACTCCACTAGGTAATTACCAACATAGATTACATGAGATAGCAGCATATACATCATAGTTTTCTAATGTCAAAGGAATCATCAGTGTTAAAGCATTTGTTGAAGGCCTCGAATATGATCTATTTATCCAGCATGAAATTCAACATTTGTTTATCACTAGGCCAACTTTTGAACAATACATAGAGGCAAATGAAAAATATAGAAAAGTAATAAAATTAGCCATTCCATATGAAAAAATATGGGACAAATTACTCAAACTCATTGAGTAAAAATAAATGAAGTTTTTTAGTGTACGAACATAGAATAAAAGAAGTTGAATGCACATTTTTAGGGCCATTACAAAAAAAGAAGGAGCATAAAGAGTAAAAACACATTTTCAAGTAGTATTCATTAACAACACCTTTGAAAATAGTGTTGATTATTTTTATATTGTATTAGATTGATATATCCAAATCATTTTGGATAAACATTGTATGTTGTAAAAGAATTCTATTAAATTTAGATATTTTTGAATTACACTCTACAAGTATTTTGTAATTCGAAGTAAGAAGGGTTGAACCCTTAAGGCGATCCAATGACACTATTGTACTTTTTTGAAATTTTTTCTAAAGATAATCGAAGGATTCTGAATTCATTCTTAACAAAATCTGTGTTTCATGTGAGTCTTTCTCATTTATTCATTTTTTTTTTTCATCATATATTTAAGGTAACATAGGATTTATGGTGAGGCTAAGTAAAATATTAGCATCCCTGATATGGTGTTGTAAAGTTATCATATTTGTGGAGATTAACTAATTGAATAGTCTGTTTAAATTAGTTCCCCTGCATCTTCAAATTGTTACCTTTTGTCATCTCCTGAATTTATATTGTTTGGATGTAGAATTTTTTTGCACGCATCAATTGTATTTAATTAATTAAGTATTCAATATGAATGTTTGATTATCACATATCTTCTCCTTTTCCACTTTTAAAATAATTTCAAATATTTTATGTTGTTATGAATGAAAATCATCCATTTGAATTTCTCAGAAATATTTGGATTATACAAGTGTTAAAGGTTTAATTCGTTAGTGATCCAACTCAATTAAAAAACTTAGATGCCTTGACATAGTTCCCCAGTCTAGAATTGTCTAAAAATATACAACATGTAGTAATACATGGTGTGAGTCCAATCTGATGACTATACGATGTATACCATGTGAAATAACATCAGATAGTAGTTTGATCAGTGTGTTATACTCAACGATGTTATTGGTAGGGCTATCGATACAAATCCCTTAGAGACTCACTAGCTCACCATTTGGAGAGAATATGGCCCACGCTGTGCAAGATAGGTTATGAGAATACTGCACCTTGACATGTCTCTTATGAGCTTCATTAGCTAGAGAAACATATTTTTGTGTTTCATCTAAGCATGTCAGATGTAAAAGAGGTTCATCTTATATAGAAGTGGCAGGAATAAGTTCTATAGAAAATTTCAATGACAGAATCTCATATTCTATCAGAAGGATAGCTTCCAAACCATAGACCAATTGAAATGGTGTAAATCTGGTAGCAGTCCTAATAGAGGTTCGATATGCCCACAAGGAAACAAAAAGAAGAAAATTCCATTCTAATTTATGGACCCCTATCATATGTTAAAGTATAGTCTTAAGAAATTTATTGATAGCCTCAACTTTTTTATTTGCTTATGGATATTAGGGAGTGGAAATTTCATGGGAAAGTCCCATCTTGGAAATTAGTTTGGAAATCATATGATTTTGGAAATGATTTCATGATCTGTAACTATGGCTTGTGGAACACTAAATCATGCAACTACATGGTTGAAAAAGAAATATGCAGTTGTTTCAATGATATTGTTAAATGTAGGAATCACCTCACCCCATTTGGTAAAGCAATCAACCACCAAAATGATATTACAGTGCCCCTCAAATGAGTGAGGGTTACATGCCATGAAATTAATACGCCATTTTTCAAAAGGACCTATAGTGACAACAATATGCATAAGTGCAGGTGGAGCATGAGTCTTACAATAAAAAATCTAACATGAATGAGACTTTTGGATAGTGGAAATATAATCACGAAAAATGGTGGTCCAAAAGTAACCATCACGTAGGATCTTCTATGTGGTGGCATAACCAGATAAATGAATGCCACATGCCCTCGAGTGGCATTCATTAAGGACTTTCTCGACCTCCTCATGGGTGAGGCACCTTTAAAAAATTGTATTGATCACACGGTGATGTAGGGTATCATCAATGATTATATAATCCTTGATTTGATATCGAATAGGTCATTTCTCAGAGCGAGAGGTATTAGACCGAAAAATCTAGTTCTAGAGATATACAAGGATGTCTCCATACCAAGGGTTAGATGACACAATGAGAAACAATGATTTGTTTGGGATTGAATTTCAGATGTGGATTCATAACCACCAATTGGAAGGTCACAAATCAGCTCAACGAAAACTAAATATTTCTTTGACTTGGATTTGATGAATTCCAGGTCAAATGCATATAAGATGATGATCCATTTGGAGTACTTTTCCCATAGTAATTGATGTGACAAAGTGTATGTCATAGGGTTGCGATCCAAAATAATCATAGCATTCCAGAACAGTATAGAATGGCAGAATCCCTAAACAGCTTTAACAACTGCCAAAGATAAGTGCTCGACACGAGTATACTTGACATCGGTATCATTGATATTCCAACTTAAGTGGTAAATGGGATGTTCAGTCCCTACATCATCCTCTTGTACCAATACCACTACAATGGTAGTAACTACAGTGGAGAGATAGAAGAAAGAATTGCACTAGTAATCTGAGGGATATAATAAAGATTCCTGAATTAGTACGTATTCAAGGCATCAAATTTTGTTTGATAAGCATCGTCCCAATGGAAGGGAACCAATTTATTAATAGGCGAGTGAATCCTTTGGTCAACGCAGCATGGTTAGGGACTATTGGGAGTGGGGGCCCCAAAGGATAGTTTTGGGGCTAAAAGCCCATGTTTTGGTAAAATTTTGTAATAAACTTGTAAAGACTTGGCATTTTGTGGTTGTGGAGTCTGAAGGTGTCATAGGTCATAAAGGGTTGTCTTCCCTTAGTTTTGTAAACTAAAGTCAGTTGTAAAAGATCTACCCATGGTTTGCAACCATGGGATTGTATAAAAAGAGCTAAGCTCTAAGTAGTGATGAGCCTCATCATTGAGTAATTATATGGGCCTTAATTGTCCTTAATTCACCTCCTAACTTAGTCAAACCAACTATTCTCACAACTTATTGCATACTTTTGATTATATTTTGTTTATGAGATGAGTTAGAGTTGGATATTTTGCTTTGTGCTCTAATGTGCATGTAATGGAGGAATAGAGGATAAAATCAAGGAAAAATGCAAGTATAAAGGATAAAAGCAAGGAACTATGGCAAAGACCTTGGTAAAACTAGAATGGACAAGGGAGAGCAATTATAGGAGGTAAATCCTCCTCATTTACTACCCCTCCATTCGAATATTCCTCCACTAGCTCAGAGTGAAAACGGCCATCACTTTGATGACTAGAAGATAGTCAAGTAAGTGAAAAGGATAGAAACTAGTTTTTCTTGAGTTAGAGGCCAAGCCTCCCTAATGGGAAGGAAGAATTTAGTGACTTTAGATGTATAAATAGAGAGGTTTAGGACCTCTTTAGGATTCATGAATTCTATTGTAAAAACCTGGTTTATTCCTGAGATGCAAAGACTTCTGATAGTTTGCTCTATAATCCATGTTTTTATAATAAGAATGAGCTCTGTTTAAGCCAGCTCTGAGTTAACTCTGAGGGCTAAAGCTCTTGGGTTAAGGCCCGACACGAGCAGCCAAAGATCCTCTTTATTGTACATGTATGTTAGCATAGATTTTTGGTTTTCATTGTTCATTTTCTTATGTAGCATAGATTTATGTTTCTGTTCAATTGCTTAAGTAGTTTTTTTGTTTTCCATTTATTTGCTTAAGTATTTGAGCTTTCGTTATAGAAATATAATGTAGATTGTTCATGGTTTTTATGTTCAGTTGCTTCAGTAGCTGCATTTGCTTCAATTTACTTCCATTTTTTCCTTCTTTCAGTTCATGGGTTAGTTAGAGGAAAACGATCACTATCAAGTTGTGCGTAGGTCTCTCGGCCTCATCTCCTCCATCCAGGATGATGAATTGAGGAAGGGACCCTTCAGCAACACTAAAAACACAGGTTTCTGGTTCTCGCATGAGCTAGGGAGTTCGCTGTTTGATGCAGTGATTTGCCACTACACTGTGTTTTTCTGTCATTTTCATTTAAAAACCGCCTTCAACACATTCTTCATACATCGCCTCCTCACCGTCTGATCCACAAGAAATCTTCACAATTACCGTTTAATTCACTATTTTCTCTAATTGCTGCCTCGCGTGGAGTCCACCACTTACTTTATGCACTTTAAGTCCCCACTGTCAATTTACCTCACCTGATCTGACGACTATCACATCACCCGATCACTTTAGGCACTTTAAATCCCCACCGTCGATCTACCTCGCCTGATCTGACGGCTATCGATTCACTCGATTGCCAACTAGCTTAGTCGATCTCCATCATTGATTAGCCCCACCTGATCCAACGATTATCACACAATCTCGCGCAGATTGTTGCACGACCTTTATCCACCCAAGATCACGTGATAAAAGTAGTTTTATTGTGCTACGTGTTGTGCAGTAAGGCTAATCACATGAAATTTCAAAATACAGCTTACATCCCAAAGGACGCGTGAGAAACTACTTACAGCCTTAGAAACCCGCTCCATCATTTCCGCACGTTTCTTTTTCCCGTGGCACGATCTCTGCCATCCATCTCTTGACTTCATCAATGCGATAAGATCTCAATCATTCATCGCTCTTGTTAACTTCATCCGTCCATCTCTTGACTTCATCTCCATGATTAGATCTTGGCCATTCATCTCTTGTTAACCTCATTCGTCCACCCATTCACTTAATTCCTTGCAATACAATGTCGATCGTTCATCGCTTCATTAACCTTGTTCATCCATTTATTCACTTAAGACACCGTGATACGATCTCTAATGTTCATCGCTTCATTAGCCTTGTTCATCCATTATTCGCTTAAGACCTCACAATCAAATATCCACCGTCCATATTTTTCTCATTGATCGATCCAACGGTCCCTATGCGCTACTGCATCCTTACGTCCTCCTTTCACCAATTTTGATCTCCGACTGCTTTTCCCTCTTGAAAACCAATTTAGCTTAGTTTCTTTGCTTGCAGCTTAGGATAGTTTGATGCTCTTTACTTCTGCAACTTAGATGGCAACCTTAGGATTATTGATTGTTTTAACAATTCTACTTAGCATGGTTGTTTAATTGGTTAGTTAGGTTATGGTGTGGTTTATAATTACATGTTGTTTTCTTCAATATTGCAGTAGAAGTAGCTCTCTCTTAAGATAGATGTGCTCTTCTTCGATCAAAGAGTTAAGCTTCTTTTGACGCTGTAGAAGTTTGGCTTGGAATCCCTGGGGTCTCTTACAAGATGAGTAGTGACAACAGGAAGTACCTTCACTTTTACTTGTGCATATAGCACTGTCACCTCCAAGTTTGTATGAACCCATGGTTGATAACTAAAATTGGTAGCCTTGGGAGTTGCAGCATTCTTGTTGCAATACCTAGGCTCATCAATTTTTGGCGCCATTGTCGGGTGTTGGCTAGTTGAATTGTTTATTAATTAAACAGTCAAGTACCACATTAATTTGTCAACTTGGGAAAGTCTTTTATTTCAAAGGCTACCGCATACTGTATGTACTTAATTTTTAAAAGCATTAAAGAGCTGTAGTAAACACGATTCTGTTTCTCACTCTATGTTATAACAGTGCATTGCAAAGGTAAAATGAAAGCAGTTAACTAAGAATAAAAATCTAAAAAGAGAAGTGATGGATGCTCTGTTAGCAGAGGATCAGGATCCTATCCTCCAGGTAAGGACGCTCAGTACCTGCCCCTGTAACCAGATTGCTAATACACACTGCAACTCTAATTCACCGGTGAAATATCCTTTTACAACTTCAATCAATTAACAGAACAAAATACCAGCAAAAAGGAAATAATCAGAGGTAATGCTACAAAATCCAAAACATAGTACCAGCAAAAAGAAATTACCAAACACACTTACACACTTGACAGAAAAGTAAATGGGTGAATCTTGTGAGGAAGGTGGGCCCTGTCCCTGTCACAAGATTCCCCAGAACACAAATGCTAGATTAGGTGCTCAGAACAATCTTCTATTCATCTGCCAAAAGATCCAGTTACAATAAAAGTTCATACTTTGTTGTTCTCTTTCAAAATTTCCCTTACAGACTGTTTTTATTTTTCCCCTCTCTAATGTAGATGTCTCCTCTTTATAGAGGAGACATCTATTACAATAGACTGTCATAGTTCATTCAGTTAAACCTTTCTGTCAAAAATAAGAAATCCATCCTTGTTACAGGATGTTGTTACAACAATGTGACAGTGTATCCTTTCTTCGGTCTCTTACTGTTACACAGATGGTAACCGAACTTCAACCGTCTTCTTGGAATCCTCGCACTATCTTTTGTTGCTTCCCCATTGTTGCTTGTTTAGTAAACTCATGCTGTTTCTGATGTTTTTAGCAACTGTAACCGAGTTTTGCCCTTTTTGGACAGTTGTTGATCATGTTGTGTCAGCATGGACTTCTGGTGATCTTCTGATAGTTTCCATTTGTTATTTCCGGTATTCCAGTTGTTGCAAAATAACATTTCCCTATTTTAGATAGTTGATGTTGTTGGCTGTAGCAACTGCGTAGTTGCTATTTCTGGTGTTGCAGCAACTGCATAGTTGCTGTTGCTGGTGTTACAGCAACTATGAATTATAATTCCTGCAGACTTTAGACAGTTCAACTTAGCAACTTGGTTAACTTTTCCAAAGATAAATATAAAGATAACATGAATATGTAATGAATAATTAAACACATAGTCATGCGGAGAGTTACTTCATACCTTGGGGTAATTAGGTCATTATGTAATCAAAGCTTTCAACTTATGAACTGAAAAAGGGTAATATTATAGCAAAAATAAAAGGTCAAAATAGTCAATTCTGAGTCCCAACATCCCCCCCAACTGAAGAGATTGCATGTCCTCATGCAATGCTTACTCTGAATCTGAGTCAGAGTACTAGGATGAACAGTGTAAATTACTGAGACACTTATT
Source organism: Pinus tabuliformis (assembly GCA_031772625.1). Classification (NCBI taxonomy): domain Eukaryota; kingdom Viridiplantae; phylum Streptophyta; class Pinopsida; order Pinales; family Pinaceae; genus Pinus; species Pinus tabuliformis. Next base: position 1,926,984,367 of record CM062816.1, on the reverse strand, counting down.
ATAGAAAGTGGTATCAAACTTGTCTCTGAACCCACAAACAGTCTGTATTTGCCTCCATGCTGTCGCCTCTTCCTTTTTGGATAATCCAAACTAGCCCTTGTATTGCTGACTAGATAACCATAGAAGTGGAAATTTAAATCTGTAACCAATCCAATTTTCAGCACATTTTTGCATGCATCTAACATAGTAAGGTACCCTTGAGATTGCTGCCTGTAAATTAGGTGGATTATAAGGGTGATATTCCTGCCTCTCTTTGGGGCAGTTTTCCCAGAATAAGTTATTGTCCTTTATAGCCAAAGGTGCCTTGGTTCTCACATAGTGTTGGCAATCTCGCAGGACCATTGTTTGTAATTGCCTAATGTGATCCTTCATTGCAGGATCACTTAACATTCTTTGGTGCTGTGCAATGAAGGTGGCTGCGTTTTGAGGTTCAGCCCTAATCCATAGAAGGCAATTCTGTTCATTATGTTGTGCTGATATAAAAGCGTTTTGCCATGTAAGTTGGTTGGCTAAAAAGGAAATGAAAGCTCTGAGCTGTATATCGCCAACAAGAGGGAGTATGTTCATGTTTCTCTCTTCGGACATGGCTTCATTATGGAGATAAAGATCGCATAATAGATTTTGATCATTTTTAGGTGCCTCTGCAAAAGTTTGAATAAATTGTTCTGATGTAACCACCTGATGAGGTCTACCTTCTCTAACTACCTTTATCTGTAAGAATGTCAGTCGTTCCCTCAAAAATGTTGCATAGTTGAAAGAGGGTTTCCTTGTGGCAAGTATTCTTTGGAATAACTCAAACATCTGGGACAATCTGGCTTTTAGTTCCTTAATCTCTTTGTACTGAGCTCTAGACTGCTCAAGTGCTTCCCAATTCTTATATGCACAATTGAACCAGATCCCCTTTTGCTGTTGGAATGCTTTGCCTTGTGACAGCTCATATTCTCTTCACCATTTTCCTTTTAATTCTTGAAAACTAGCGGTTTCTGTGCATGCATCACTAATAGAGGGAGGTTCTGTTTGTGTAAAGGCATCAACAAGGATAATCTGCTCTGTGATAATTGGAGTAGGTCGGGATGATCCGATGTCTTCCTTTCCATTTCCGGCTACTGTTTCTTCTCCTTGTTCTACATTCTGCACTGATTCCTGTGTAACTGCTTCTTTTTCTTTCTTCACAATAGTTTGGGTAGGTCGTGGTGACTTTATATCTTCCTCTTCATTCCCTACTGATTGCTGTATTACAACAAATCCTTCCAGTTCTTTCTTCACACTTTTTAAAGATCCTGGTGGTTCTTGTGTTACAGCAGGTTGTTCTGTTTTCACCTGTATAACTTTTGGAGAACTTGCTGGTTCTTGTGTTTCAGCAAGTTCTTTTGTTTGCTCTTGTGCAGTTTCTGGAGAACCTGCTGGTTCTTGTGTGACAGCCGGTTCTTTTGTCTACTCGTGCACCTTTTCTGGAGAGCCTGCTGGTTCTTGTGTGATAGCAGGTTCTTCTGTCTGCTCCTGCACTTTTTCTGGAGAGCCTGCTGGTTCTTGTGTGACAGCAGGTTCTTCTGTCTGCTCCTGCACCTTTTCTGGAGAGCCTGCTGGTTCTTGTGTGACAACAGGTTCTTCTGTTTCAGCAGAGGGTTGTGGTGTTTCTGTTTTTGCTTCTGTAGTTTGTGTAACAACAGGTTCTTTTGTTTCAACCACAACAACAGAGACTTCAGTCATTGGTCCTGCAACTACTTTGTATCCTGCTTGAGTATATATCTCACCACAATTGGCACACATATATTCATTCTCCTTACTCTTCTCTGCTGCAGATGCTACTCGTGCTAAAATGTGCAGGCTAAATTCATTTTGATAGGCTTCCTTGACCCTTATTATTTCCTCCTGGTAATCCTGAATTTGGGACTTCAGAAATTCAATTTCTTCCTGCAGGGCAGATATGGTAGGCTGAGCTTGTGGAGCGGCAGGTTCCAGTGGAGGCAGAGGTTGTGCTTCAACATTGATTTGATCACTTATACCCTCAACAGGTGGTTCTTGTGTGTCACCTGGGGTAGTGGCTGTTTCTTGTGTTGCAGCTTCTTGGCCAATATTACCTTGGGTGTCGGCAGCTGGTTCTTGTGTGTCAGCTGCCTTAAAAGATGATGTCGCGACACTGTGAACACTCTGCATCTCAGCCTCCGAGGGTGAGGGAGAGGAGTTTCCAGGGCTGTGTTGAGGGCCCCGAAATCGGGTCAACAACAAGGGGGATACCCACCCGGTCGGGAACCTGGTTGGCGGCTCCTTGGCCGTTTGGTGTAGCGGGTCCGACTGGGGATGATGGGACCAGCTTCCCAATCTAAAGATGTGTGTGTGTGTGTGTAGATTTTGAAGATACTAATCTAAAGGTAATTTTAAACTAATTTAATTCTAGACTTTAAACTAACTCTATGCTACTGTAATCTAACAAAAACAACACATCTAATCTATACTAACCCAGGGTAAAATTCTTTCATTATGCGATCTAAAAAGATTTCATACAACAACTAGTAATAAAGATCATTCAGCTATCATAATAATATAAATCAATTAAGATGAACCATTCTGCATAAAAAGTTAGGCAAAACAATTGTGAACAACATATCGCATAATCAGTTATTCATATGTCAAGCACAAACAAATGATTCCACCGTACAAAAGTGCCAAATGGTAATCCAGACATTCATACATTAACATATAAACAAATCAGCTGTATATCACTCTAAGAATATGAACAAAAATTAATCAAGAGATAAAAGTACCATTTATGACTGATTTTCGCTCACAAACTTCAAGCAATAACGATTTATCTCTACTTACTTCTAACATCTACTAAGAGTACAGAAGTGCAACATCAGTAGCAGACATTAAAATGCAAACATAAATAAATCTCGATCCATCCATTCATCAAAAACCTCCTCCGAGGGTGCAAAAGTGCATGTTCTGAGGACAAGTTTTTTGACAAATTTCCGGACCCTTCTCCAAATGCCATGAGAAGGGTTAAATACTACTAACTAACTAATATTAATTACACAAATTTAGGGAACGGCTTCAAATGACCGCCCTTTCACTAAAGCAAATTTATTTCTAAAAATTGAATTTAATTTCTAACCGTTTCTGTATATGCTCCTTAGTGCTGTAAGCAATGTGAGGTTCGCCTAGAAAGAGTCGGCTGGTTGTCTTTTCCTTTTACTCGGGCGATGAAAGTAGAAATAACAAAAGCTGGCACCTCTTTCTGACAACCTAGAAGATATTTTTGAAAATCTTCCTCTGGCTGGGTGTTTTTTGCTGTGTGTATACTTAGTATAACCCAGATTTCTTTCAAACTGATTGTGTTGTTGCTATTTCGGTTTCCGGCCGTGTGAATGACTCAATGAGTTAGGGATTTCGTTGCCTGAACAATCTTACGTATTGAAAATTGCTTCCATTCTTTGTTCCAGGCTTTTCTGAAGCATCATCCCTTTTCAGCGTTTTTCTTTTTGCTTTACCCAATCTGAGCTTCAGGATCTTTTGCAAACATGCTGCTTTTGTGCGCCTTTGACTGTGAGTCTTGGATAGTCTATTTTCATCAGTGTCTGTGGAGTGATACTCTGGACTCCGCGGCTCTGCTGCATGCGGCATTCATTTGCGAAGGCATCTCCTCTCTGTTCTTCAAGTATTGGCGCTTTCCCCTTTTCCTTAGATGTTTCCTGCATATAGATTTATATCAGTTACTGCCTTACAGCTTAGGCAAAGGAAAAAGACATGACGAAAAGATTGACATGAAAGCTTTAAACCCTAATGAATGCATAATCATGACACTCATAAGGACTTGACTCTTCGAAAAACGCAACATGATCATCTTTGGATACTCAGGCGTGCAATCATTAATTTCCCTTAAGGTGAGCGCTCGATTTTGGGTTTACAGATCATGCCGAAGAAACTTTGCGATGAGTGGTTTTTGCGATTCGTATTGCAGCAATTAATAGTTTCATTCGTCGCAGATCGCAAATCGCAAAATCGCAGTTTGTAGGATCGCAGATCGGAAATCGCAATATCACAATTTTCATTTGCTTGTTGTGTGCTGCTTTTGCGACATTTGCGATATGTGATGTCGCATATCGGCCGTCGGCGATTCCTTTTTTATTTTCTTTTAAGGGCGCTTTAAAAATATGCGATGCGATGAATTTAGCTTTTAGGGAGTTAAATACAAAAATTTGGATAAAAATATTTTTGGGATTTTTTGTTAAGGGTCCCCCTTTGCTTGATATTATTGCTAATACTAAACAAAGAGGGGGGTTGTTGGTGACCACAACAATGGCGATTCACTGTGAAGAACCAGTTATCTCTGCTTTTCTATTTACATCTCCACTTCCGAAACAGAAAAATTTTCATATGTCTAAATTTTGTTATGGACAGATAGAGTAGATTACCCCTAATCCTGTCATTGATACTTTGTTTCAACCCTTCTCTTATTCTGATTGTCTGCTTCCCTAGGCTTAGTTCTTGCATTCATACCAGACATTACTCGGTCCTTTTTAAAAGATAAAATAAGGTCTTCTCTGCGTACTGGCTTTAAAATATGCTCATTTGTCGTAGGTAGAGCCTCTGCTGCCCGCAAGCGTCCATAGCCTCGACAGGGTTACCATGTTATCCAGCAATGATCCTTTTTCCTGCTTGAGGTTATTTACAACATTTCAGAGAAAAATCCTTTTTGGCACATTTTCCTTTTTTACTCTCTAAAGAACAATGTCTTGGTTTGGTGGCCAAATTATGACACAGTCATTCACTTGATTTACACTTTTGCTGAACAAGCTGGCTCGTGATGAGACCCCTTGTCTTTTGATTGCAACAATCTTGAGTCGTTGCCCTGTTTTGATAGACAGTATTGGCAAAGTCAGCAAGTTATAATATCTGTGATCATGATAAGCCGGCTCGTGATGAGACCTCTTATTCTTTGAGATATAGTTCTTTCTCGGATTGTTTCTCTGAATGCTGCGGTTTCCTTTGGCAGGGAGGAAGTCATTGTTTTTCCTTAAGAAAGCTCTGGACGACAATAATAGAGTTTTGAAAATAACAGCTTTGCAGAGAATATTTATTTTATTGTTGATGATACCTTTCATTGTGCTGGGATAAAACAATTTTTTACCAAAGGTTGCTTTCATCAAAGTCTTTTGAAAGGTTTGAAACTGATATCATTATTCAGGCTAAAGTTAACTCTATTTGTCAATAATAAAAATCAGATTTTTCGAAAAGTTTTGCTATTTGTACAAGTGAAACCAAAATCTGATAGAGAGTTAGTGTGCTCTTTCATGAATCTTATTCAATGATCATTTACAACCGGTTTTATTAAAAAAAAACAAAATAAAAGAAACTAAAACTATCCTACAAAAAATAGAAGAGTGATCTTCTATGGAAAATACATTTTAAGAATCTGTCCATTCACAGGCAAAGAATCTCTTCTACCTGCCAAATCCTGCAACACAAACGTCGATGGGCCTATGACTTCTACAATCTGAAAAGGACCAAGCCACAACTTCTGAAATTTCGTATGTTTGCCCTTTTCTTCATGAGCCTTATCCCATTTCAAAACTAAATCTCCCATCTGAAAGTTCTTTCTGGTTATGATGGCTGAGTCAAAAGAGGATTTTATTAGCGCTTGGTGGTGAGCATGGGTTTTCTTAGCTTGTTCTCAGCGTTCTTCTAGTTTGATAATTTCCATTTGTCTTAATTGCAAAGAGGAAGTTGATACTTCATCGATGTGTTGTACTAAAGACAAGGAGGGAATGACTAAGTGAGTTGGAAGAACCACTTCTTTCCCATAAACTAAATTAAAGGGAGAAGTGCCGATTGAAGCTTTCTTCGTGATTCTATCTGCCCATAAAGCATTTATCAGCGCTTTATGCCAATTCTTTTGGGTTTGGTCGACTGTTCTTTTGATAATCCTGATTAGGTTTTTGTTTGTTGATTCAGCCAACCCATTACCTTGCAGATAGTAATTGGCAGAATATTTCAATTTGAACCCTCTTTTTAATGCAAACTCAGTCATTGCATTTCCAGAAAAGTATGATGCATTATCAAACATTAAGGCCGTTGGCAATCCAAACCTAGTGATGATAAATTGATCTATGAATTCAATAATGTTTTCAGAATTAACTTTCTTGAGAGGAACTGCTTCTACCCATTTAGTAAAATAATCTGTTGCCGTGAGGATATACCTATGCTGCTTAGAAGAGTGAGGAACGATCTCACCTATTATGTCCAAGCCCCATTGGTTGAATGGTTGCTCGATGTTGACCGGCTGTAGTGGCATGGACGATTTCCTTTGTTTCCCCGCAGCAATCTGGCAGATTTGGCATTTCCTTACGTAATTGTATGAGTCTTTGAACAGCGTGGGCCAATAATATCCTGCACGTAAGATCTTATGCGCAGTAGTCTCTCCAGCATAGTGTCCACCTGCTGGTCCATCGTGGAGTTCCTGCAAAACCTTTTCGGCTTCAGTTTTCTCAAGACACCTAAGAAGTACAGAATCGTAATTCCTTTTAAACAGAACATCATTTATGAGCTGGTATTGTTTAGCTTTCAATCTTAGAGCTCTTTTCCTGGTGTGATCCAAATGCGATGGAGCATACCCATTCTTAAGATAATAAATGGTGTCCGAATATAATGATTCTGCGTCGTTTAGGCTTACCTCATACGTGTGTACCTCTTCGGATGAGTTCTCAGGAATTTGCGATGCTCCAGCTAACATCTTGCAGAAACCTTGACCTCTTACGATGTTTGCTGGTTTGATCTCAAGATCGTATTCTTGTAGAGCGGTAATCCAATTTGCTCTCTTTTCGCCCACATCCTTCTGTACCAAAAGGTTTCTTACCGCTGGAAACGGTACTACGACTTTGGTATGGGCTTTAAGTAAGAAAGGTCTGAAATATTTGATCGCTTTGAAAACAGCATAAGCCTGTTTCTCCACGTCTGAGTAATTGAGTTCAGCACCTTGTAAGTTCGAGCTAAAGAATGCGATTGGAGCTTCCGCCTTTTCTTGATTTACTTGAGTCAAAATCGCGGCATAAGATTTCTCTGAGGCAAAAGTGTATAAGATGAAAGATTCTGAAAAATTTGGGGTAGCTAAAGATGGAGCGTTGATGATAGCTTGTTTGATCAAGTTGAATGCTTCGTGCTCATCTATGCCCCATTTAAAATTTGAATTCTTTTTTATCATATTTTGTAAAGGAGAAATAATACGTGAAAAATCGGGGACAAACCTTTTTACAAAATTGATTTGTCCAAGGAAAGATTGCATGGCCTTTTTGTTATGGGGTATGGATATTTCGGAAATTTCTTTGATTCTGTCAGGTTCAATGTGAATACCAGATTTCGACACTATGAATCCGAGCAATTTCCCTTCACTTAATGCGAAAAAAGATTTCTTTGGGTTAAGTTAAATTCCATACCTTAAGAATCTTTGAAAGATCTGTTTCAAATCTTTGAGATGGTCGCTTCGCTTCTTGGAGTACACTGTTATATCATCCAGGTAAATCACTACCGATTTATTGACCAAACCTTTAAACGCAATGTCCATGGCTCTCTGAAAGGTAGCGCCGGCATTGATCAGACCAAATGGCATCTTCCGATATGCGTATGTGCCCCACTTGGTTCGGAATGTGGTTTTCAACTGATCATCGGGATGCACCAGCACTTGATTGTATCCTGAAAATCCATCCAGGAGAGACATTAATTCTGAGCCCGCTACTGCCTGTAGTATTTGCTCCATAGGTGGGAGGGGAAAATTATCCTTCTGACAGGCTTTGTTGAGATTCCGGAAATCAATACAGATTCTAATATCTCGTTTTTCTTCCTAACAGGCACCATATTGGATACCCATTTGGAGTGTTTGACGGGGAAAATTATTCTGGCTCTCAACAATTTATTTAGCTCAGTCTTTATCTGATTTTCTAAGTTGGGGTGAATTTTTTTGAGCTTCTGCTGGACAGGTTTTTCATTGTCAATCATAGGGATAGTGTGTTGAATGATAGAAGTGTTGTATGTTTTCAGCTCATCGTAATTCCACGCAAAAACGTTTTTTAATTGTCTCAGAAGACGGATATATGCTGATTTTTCTTCAGGGGCCAGGCCGTGGCCTAGATTAACGTTTTGCGGCTTCTGATCGGTTCCTAGGTTCACTAATTCATAGTTCAGAGTTGAACTGTAGAGTTTAGAATTGGAAGACCTTTTAAACCGACTTTTCAAATCATACAAATCTTCTAACTTAACCACCGATTTAGGTATAGCATTATCAGTGCTATTTTGCTGAATTTGGTGATCATGATGGTCTTCGTCAATTATTTGATTTGAGTAGGATCCTTCAGAAGTGAGGAAATTTACGATGTCTGGATCGTCATTGAATACCCTCCAGTTGGTGATGTTGTCAGGGATGGATGGTTTAAAGATTAATTCTATTGAAAACCTATCGGGACTAAAATCTTCAGAGGGAATCAGTCTAGAGGCTACGTTAGCTAACAGGTTTGCGCTCGCATTTTGGAGTCTTGGGATTGACGAAATATTGAATGCTATGAAATGTGAAGTCAGATCTTGTACTAAAGATTGATAGTGCTTTAAATTACTTGACAGGCAATGTATGGTGTTACGTACCTGTTTGACGACAATTTCGGAATCTCCAAAGACTTGAAGAGACTTAACATTCAAGCCGATTGCTTTGTATAGGCCTTGCACCAAGGCTTCGTATTCCGCTTTATTGTTTGTGCAATCGAACTCAAGTCTGCATGTAAGCATGGTCTTGTTCCCATCTGGGTTAATCAGAATGCATCCTGCTCCTGCTCCCTCGTTAGATTTAGAGCCATCAAAATATAATTTCCAAAATAAAGATGTATTTACAGAACTATCTAAAAAATTAAAACACCTTGAATCATCAGTTTGGGAAAAGTTTTCAACTTGGGACACAACTGAATTTTCTAAGTACGGTGAAGTGTGAGCATTGAAATTGCCGAGGAAAGAATCTACCGAGTAATTGCCTATGATACTGTTGTTGTATGCTATTGCTTCGTTCTCTCCTTCCAATTCTGTCACTATGTACTTTTGGTGCAATTCTCGTTCAACCTTTATTTGATTGGGTTTGCCATTGTAGGGTAACCACATGTGCGACCAGTTGGTTGAGAAATATCCGTGGAGTTTCTCGGACCAATCCCTGCTAAGAATTAAACCATAGAATTCAGGGATATCAGCTACTAGAATGTCGATAACCTGACATACTTTCGGGTTAGACGACAATCTTATGGTCACCTGGTTAAGTTCACCAATCACTTCGACTTGAGATCGATCAAGTTGAACTATGCGCACTGCAAATTTCTGAGGTTGAACATTCAATTTGGCACATATTGATCTGGGTAGAATATTCGTTGAAGCACCAAAATCAATCAGGCAATTGTGCACGTTTTTATTGAAAATTTCATAAGTGAGGAGAAAAGGAGGAGTATGGGATCTTGACCTTCCTCCAATCAAGGCAATGTCATTCGGATCAATCTTATTGATCATGTTGGTTGGAGGTCTTCCCATGTTGTGGGAAGCTACAGCTGTAGGTAAAGATGTAGTAGGCACGGCATGTAATTCCTTCATCATTATTTTCTGTTGATGTTTCAATTTGCTCAATTCGTAAAGAGTGATATTAGCCCTAGTCTTTTTCATGTCATCGATAATGTTATACTCCATTTCATCCGACACTATCAATGTTCTTGATGGAGGTGCTTGATCTGATTGGACTGGGCTAAATTGGGTCGCTCTAGCGGTTGTTTTCTTTGTTGCGACCTTATCTTTTGTTGCAGGGCTTGCGCCCTTCTGTTTAGGGGTAGTTTGGGGAGGATCAAGTTGATTTTTGCTTCGTGTGCTAACCGGAAATGCTTCTTGATCCTCTTCTTGTGGGAGGATGAAATCCCACATTCCTTGAAGTTCCACAACTTCTTCATCATCAGTCTGCCCTTTAGTGGTATTCTCTTCTTCTTCTTCTTCTTCAGATTCGACGTTTGAGACAGCATTGGGTGGTTTCACCTCCATGGGAAGGTTTCTTTTAAAAGATCTGTAGGGCTTTTTTGAAGAAGTTTCTGCTACTTGCTTTCTTATATCAATCATCTCGTTGGACATGGCCTTTAACACCTTTTGTAATCCTTCCATATCGAAAGGATCTTTCGTTTGCTTCTTCTTGGTGTCTTCTTTGAAAGAGATTTTCTTAGATTTGCGTTCTTCTATTGCAGATCTCTTTTCTAGGGCGACTACGCGTTTTTCTACTGCTAACGCCTCAGTTAAGTTTTCAACTAAATTCGTCTTGTTTGCCCTATCTACGAAGATAGCCAAGTTAGATGGTAAGGCCGTGATGTACCATTCACATCTTACTTCCTCGCTGGGTTGAGAAGCAGCGGGAATCTTGTTGAGGATCTTATTGAACCGTAAATTGAAATCTTTAATGGGTTCTCTAGCCTCAGCTTTAAGATTAGATAGGTCATTGATCAGTGTCGCTGTTGATCTGTTATCGCCAAAATTGGTGAGGAATTGACTCTGAAAAATGTCCCAACTTGTGATGGACCCGGAAGGTAACGAAAAGTACCATGACCCGGCTGTTCCTTGCATTGTGTAAGGAAAAAGTCGGACGACAGCATCTTCGTTGGTAACTCCGTTGAGATTAACAGAAAGCATGAAATTATTGATATGCTCCTCAGCTAGCATGCCTGTTTCTGGATTGAATTTAGGTAGCCACTTCTCAGAATGGGCTGGTATTGGGCTCAGGGGTGGAGGCATTAAAACCGCCCTAGGATTGTTCCATGGAGACTGGGCCATCGTTGAGCCGCTAGTTAATGAGAGTGCAGAAGACGGTCCCTGATGCTGAGAAGATGAAGGTATTATGATCGTTGATGATTGAAGAGGAAGTGTGGAAGATGGATGAGTGATTTGGGATGAGGATGTGGGTGGTTGACTTCGCGGTGAGGGTGTTGAAATGGACGAAGTGGATGAAGAGTCTCACGGTCAGACTCTGGTGGTGCTTTCCTTGCTCTTTTCCTAGTAGGAAGAGGGAGTTCACTTGGTTGAATACCAAAATTTTTCACTCTTCAATCTGGTCAGAGGGTGAGCAGGATTGTACTACGAAGTCACGCTGCTGTTAGATTTATCAGACCTATGAGAAAAAATAGAGAATCCCTGGAGTTTACGAATCAAAGTTTGAATTTCAGGGGGTTCAATAATGAGTTGGTCTGATATATTGGAGTAGGTAGCAGCGGTGGATACTCGAGCGACTGTAACTCCGGGTTTAACCGTAGTGGAGAAGTCGGGGGAGTTGATGAGGGTGATTTACTCTCAGAATGGCATTTCGATTTTGACTGAGTTGCCATTCATAGTTCTGGCCCTCCTTCTAGCACCAAATATGTTGAGGGCCCCGAAATCGGGTCAACAACAAGGGGGATACCCACCCGGTCGGGAACCTGGTTGGCGGCTCCTTGCCCGTTTGGTGTAGCGGGTCCGACTGGGGATGATGGGACCAACTTCCCAATCTAAAAGATGTGTGTGTGTGTGTGTGTAGATTTTGAAGATACTAATCTAAAGGTAATTTTAAACTAATTTAATTCTAGACTCTAAACTGACTCTATGCTACTGTAATCTAACAAAAACAACACATCTAATCTATACTAACCCAGGGTAAAATTCTTTCATTATGCGATCTAAAAAGATTTCATACAAAAACTGGTAATAAAGATCATTCAGCTATCATAAGAATATAAATCAATTAAGATGAACCATTCTGCATAAAAAGTTAGGCAAAACAGTTGTGAACAGCATATCGCATAATCAATTATTCATATGTCAAGCACAAACAAATGATTCCACCGTACAAAAGTGCCAAATGGTAATCCAGACATTCATACATTAACATATAAACAAATCAGCTGTATATCACTCTAAGAATATGAACAAAAATTAATCAAGAGATAAAAGTACCATTTATGACTGATTTTCGCTCACAAACTTCAAGCAATAATGATTTATCTCTACTTACTTCTAACATCTACTAAGAGTACAGAAGTGCAACATCAGTAGCAGACATTAAAATGCAAACATAAATAAATCTCGATCCATCCATTCATCAAAAACCCCCTCCGAGGGTGCAAAAGTGCATGTTCTGAGGACAAGTTTTTTGACAAATTTCCGGACCCTTCTCCAAATGCCATGAGAAGGGTTAAATACTACTAACTAACTAATCTTAATTACACAAATTTAGGGAACGGCTTCAAATGACCGCCCTTTCACTAAAGCAAATTTATTTCTAAAAATTGAATCTAATTTCTAACCGTTTCTGTATCTGCTCCTTAGTGTTGTAAGCAATGTGAGGTTCGCCTGGAAAGAGTCGGCTGGTTGTCTTTTCCTTTTACTCGGGCGATGAAAGTAGAAATAACAAAAGCTGGCACCTCTTTCTGACAACCTAGAAGATATTTTTGAAAATCTTCCTCTGGTTGGGTGTTTTTTGCTGTGTGTATACTTAGTATAACCCAGATTTCTTTCAAACTGATTGTGATGTTGCTATTTCGGTTTCCGGCCGTGTGAATGACTCAATGAGTTAGGGATTTCGTTGCCTGAACTATCTTATGTATTGAAAATTGCTTCCATTCTTTGTTCCAGGCTTTTCTGAAGCATCATCCCTTTTCAGCGTTTTTCTTTTTGCTTTACCCAATCTGAGCTTCAGGATCTTTTGCAAACATGCTGCTTTTGTGCGCCTTTGACTCTGAGTCTTGGATAGTCTATTTTCATCAGTGTCTGTGGAGTGATACTCTGGACTCCGCGGCTCTGCTGCATGCGGCATTCATTTGCGAAGGCATCTCCTCTCTGTTCTTCAAGTATTGGCGCTTTCCCCTTTTCCTTAGATGTTTCCTGCATATAGATTTATATCAGTTACTGCCTTACAGCTTACGCAAAGGAAAAGAGACATGATGAAAAGATTGACATGAAAGCTTTAAACTCTAATGAATGCATAATCATGACACTCATAAGGACTTGACTCTTCGAAAAACGCAACATGATCATCTTTGGATACTCAGGCGTGCAATCATTAATTTCCCTTAAGGTGAGCGCTCGATTTTGGGTTTACAGATCATGCCGAAGAAACTTTGCGATGAGTGGTTTCTGCGATTCGTATTGCAGCAATTAATAGTTTCATTCGTCGCAGATCGCAAATCGCAAAATCGCAGTTTGTAGGATAGCAGATCGCAAATCGCAATATCGCAATTTTCATTTGCTTGTTGTGTGCTGCTTTTGCGACGTTTGCGATATGCGACGTCGCATATCGGCCGTCGGCGATTCCTTTTTTATTTTCTTTTAAGGGCGCTTTCAAAATATGCGATGCGATGAATTTAGCTTTTAGGGAGTTAAATACAAAAATTTGGATAAAAATATTTTTGGGATTTTTTGTTAAGGGTCCCCCTTTGCTTGATATTATTGCTAATACTAAACAAAGAGGGGGGTTGTTGGTGACCACAACAGGCTGGTGGGAATGTGGATTTTCAATGTAATGGGTGGTGAGCTGGGGAGGGTGTGGCTAGGAGATTCAACTATTACAGACGACCGAGTCTTTTGCTTGGGTAGAGAAGTAGGGAATTCAGAAATTTTTCTTTTCAGGCTAGCTTTCTTTAAAATAGGGACAGTGGCAGAAATAACAGCTGCTTTAGCTGAAGCCCTAGTTTTTCTTCTTTTTGGTGGGGTTTCATTTTTCTGCTGCATTTTTCGTTTGAGCAGGGTAATAGGGATGTTATCATCAGAGTCATCGGTAGAAATACCAAGTATGGGAATGGATGGATTGGTTCTATTGGGGGATGGAGTTGTTTCCGTGGGTATTTCTACTGTTGATTGTACATTTTCAGCAACTTGTGGGGGTGTTTGCTGGAGGACTTCTTCGGGCATTCGTTCTGGAATGTCGTCTATTTGCTGAGGGATTTCTTCGGGTATTTTCTCAGGAATGTCCTCTGTTTGCTGAGGGATTTCTTCGGGTATTTGCTCAAGAATGTCCTCTGTTTGCTGAGGGATTTCTACATCTTGCTGAGGTATGTCTTCAGCTTGGTGAAGAATTTCCTCTTCTTGATGAGGAATTTCCTGTTCTGGCTGAGGGATTTCTTCATCTTGATGGGGATTGATGGGGGGTGGGGGGTTATTTAAGGCGAGGCCTCTATTTATCAACAATTGAGCTAGACGGTGGTGTTTCAAGGAAAGAAGCGGACGCTTTGCATTGACAGTGTAACGTGACATATTTTTAAGACATCCCAATAGATAATATGGCATATTTATCAACTGACCATTCCTCAAATGATTCAACAAGACGAAATCGTGCTGGTAAATTACCTGGTACCGGCCTTCGCACGTCAGGTATTGCTTCACAAATTCAGCAACTTTCAGCCACGGTTGAGGCAATGACTGAAGTGCTACGCCTCTGCCCTTGGGTTCCACCTGCTCGCCTGGTTGAAGAAAATCCTGCTGCGCATTAAGGATCAAGTGCTTCCTACTGAACCACCGTATGCCATTAGCTGGTAGCCCGGTAACTTGGGCTATGACTTCCTCCGTGATTGGGATTTGAACTCCCTAAACGACATAAAATCCCTCTGTTAAATTGCATGCAAACTCGAGGACTTGCTGCGCGTCAAAGTCTGGAAGTCTCCTAAAATAATCTAGCCATCCCGCTTGCAGAAAGATTTGATAAACCTCGGGATAGAGCTCAAGAAGTGTTGTTGTGCCAGGTTCGTATGAGATGAGATTTCCTCCCATAGCTGCTGTTTCAGTGAAATTCCTAGTTCAGAGCCGAGCTTCCGAGTTCAGTTCAAAGTAAACCGTTGCAAATGGTAACATGCCGTGATAGGATGACTTTTACATATTACCGGGAGAGTTAAGGCGGCGGCAGTTGGCGTACTATGCAATTATGAGAGCGCTATTGGTAATCCCCCCCAAAAGCTATGCGTAAGTGATATGATTGGAAGTACAATTATTCGGTAGTCCTATCAACATCTCCACATTAACTATTATTTAATGTCCATACATAATCATGCGTACCTTTATGTTTTACCTTTTTGGTTGCTGCGTCGAAAAGTCTTGTCTTATCTTTTGCTGGATCATAATGATTACAGCGGGTCTAAGAGTATGAGAATACCGATGATTTTTAATAATAATGACGGGAAGTAATAGTGGAGTATTGTAATCATCATAGGAAGTGGTTTATTTTATAAAAAAAAATTGTTTCTTGGGGGGCTGAAGTGGAGAGGCTGGTGCTTTTATAAATGAGAGAATTGCTGAAAAAGGTATTACGGGATCGGGAAGTGGTGTTGCAGCAACGGGGACTGGTGTTGCAGCCACTGGAAGTGATGTTACATCAACGGGAAAAGATGTTGCAGCAACGGGAAAAGATGTTGCAGCAACGGGAAGGTGGTGTTGCAGCAACGGGGATTGGTGTTGCAGCAACGGGAATTGGTGTTGCAGCAACAGGAATTGGTGTTGCAGCAACAGGAATTGGTGTTGCAGCAACAGGGCTCCCAAGTCCGCAAAGTGATTCCTTTGAAGCTTTTGTTCTCAGCTATTTTCCACAGCTCAAATCTGCAAAATACTGAAATGTAATATGGCAACCCTTGGCAGGGATTATTAGTTAAAAATAATATCTAATCTAAAAATGCATAAATAAATAGAAATTTAAGTGCCTTGAGGGACAGCAAGTTCCCCTGGAAAAGAATACTGTTTAATTGTCATGCAAGTGGCTTTAAAATCTTCTTTAGAAACAGGTCGGTGATATAAACGGAGTCGATATTCATTCACTAGTAGTGGTGTTCTGCTGTCATCAATTGTTAAAAGTCTGACTGTCCCATTTGGAAAAACAACATCCACTTCATAAGGCCCTAACCACCTTGTTCTTAACTTACCTTGGAAATTCTCGAAATGGGAATCATAGAGTAGAGCCCAGTTACCTTTCTGGAACTGCTTTTGCTTGATGGTTCTGTCATGCCACCTACTTCTTTGTTGTTGTATCATGGTTGTTTGATGGATGGCATCCAGTCTTTTCTCGTGCAATTCTTGAAGTTGCTGCAACCTGGCTGTCTGTGCATCAGTCAAATCAAGGTTAACAGCTAAAGCAGTTCTTAAAGTTTTGATTTCAAACTCTACAGGGAAGATAGCGTTCTTTCCAAAAACTAATTCATAAGGTGAAAAGCCCGTAGTATTCCTCCAAGTAGTTCTATAGGCCCATAATGCCTCGGGCAACCTTTGAAACCAGTCCCTTCTATTTTCCTATATTGTTTTTGTTGGGATGGCTTCTATGACTTTATTAGTGCTTTCTACCTGCCCATTTGCTTGGGGGTGATAAGGTGTAGTTGTTTTGTGCTTAATATGATATTTCTGAAGCGTATTTTTGAAGCCATGAGAGTTGAAAGGAGGTCCTCCATCCGTGACTAATTCTCTGGGCAATCCAAATCTAACAAAGATTTCTTCAAATAAAAATGTTAGTACTGCTTCTTCATTAGCTTTAAGGAGTGCCTTAGCTTCTACCCATTTAGTCATATAATCTGTGCATACTAATATGTACACTCTTTGATTGGATGGGGGATTAATGGGACCTATAGAATCTAATGCCCATTTCTCAAAAGGTTCAAGAATTACCTGGGGATTGAGTGGCATTTCATCCCTGTGATTAGGCTGGCCCATTCTTTGACAGCTATCACAGGCCTTCACATGTTTCCTGGCATCTTTGAAGAGTGAGGGCCAATAATAACCCATTCTCAGTACCTTGTGTGTTGTTCTTTTATCTGCAAAATGCCCTCCACAAGGGCCATCGTGACAAGCTTTTAGTACATCATAAATTTCATCTTCACCAATGCACCTCCAGATTTCCTGATCGATTCTTGTATGGAAAAGACACCCGCTTATCCAGTTGTACCTAGCACTTTGCTGGATGATCTTCTTTCCCTGTGTGATAGGTGTGATGGTAATTTTCCTACAACTAGATAATTGGCAATGTCTGCATACCAAAGTGAGTGAGCAGATACTGCAAATAAATATTCGTCAGGAAAGGAATCATCTACTGGAGCATTTTCGTCAGTTTTTAATCGAGAAAGGAAATCAGCAACTACATTTTCTTTTCCTGGCCTATCTACAATTGTGATGTCAAATTCTTGTAATAATAATAACCATCTGGTGACTCGGGCATTTGTAACTGATTTATTCATCAAATATTTAATGGCCGAGTGATCAGTATGCACAAAAGTAGTGTAGCCAGTAATATAATGTCGAAATTTATTGATAGCATAAATGACTGCTAGGAATTCCTTCTCAATGACTGTATAATTCAATTCAGCTGGTGTCATATTCTTACTGATAAAATAAATGGCATAGGGAAGATTATTTTCTTCCTGGCCTAAGACAACTCCAATTGCAGTGTCTGAGGCATCAGAGGATATATGAAAGGGTAGTGCCCAATAAGGTCCTCTCAAAATGGGAGCTGTAGACAACTGATGTTTAAGTTCATTAAATGCTTTTTCACAATCATCAGCCCACTTAAATTCAACATTTTTTGTTAATAACACAAATAGAGGAGAAGCTATTTTGGAAAAATTCTTAATAAATCTTCTATAGTATCCAGCATGTCCTAAAAAGCTTCTTACATCAGTTTGTGTTTTGGGGATAGGGAGGGTCTGAATTACCTGTATTTTAGCTGGATCGACTTGAATTCCTAGGAATGAGATGAAGTGGCCCAATACAATACCTTGATTCATCATCATATGACACTTTTCAGTGCTTAAGGCAAGGTGTGCTTCTATACATCGCTTAAGTACTTTTTGAAGATTCTGTAGTGCATCCTCAAAAGTCACTCCATAAGGAGTAAAGTCATCCATAAATATTTCTAATGAATCATTTAGCATATCAGAAAAGATCCCTATCACTGCTCTTTGAAATGTTGCTGGGGCATTACATAGCCCAAATGGAAGTACCTGGAAAGCAAAGGTCCCCCATGGGCTAGTAAACGTGGTCTTGTCCTGGTCTTGGGGTGCAATCTTAATCTGATTATATCCACTAAATCCATCCAAAAATGAAAAGAATTTCTTACCTGCCAAATTATCTAATACCTGATCAATGAATGGTAAAGGGAAATGGTCTTTCTGGGTGGCTTTATTCAGAGCTCTGTAATCCACACATACTCTCCATTTGCCATTTTTCTTGGGTACAATTACAAGTGGGGAAACCCACTCACTATCAGATATAGGGTATATAAATCCTGCATTCAACAGTTTTTGAAGTTCCTCCTTCACAATTTCCCTTAGGTTGGGATTCATCCGCCGCTGGGGTTGACAGACTGGCCAGGATCCCTCTTTAATATAAATACAGTGAGTGCATAGCTCAGGAGAGATCCCCTTCATGTCTGTATAGTCCCATGCAAATGCTTCTTTATTTTCCTGGAGTAACTTTATTAACTATTGTCTTTAATTATCAGTTAATTTAGGATTTATATTTAATGTTTTGCCAGGCTCAATTTCTATTGTTGTACTTTTGGAGGGGCTGCCTACTGTTGTCTGGAATAAATTTTCATCTTTCAGGTTCTGCTGAGATTCAGATTCCAAGATTGCAGTGAAGTGATTATACATTTCTGGGCTGACCGAAGAAGGTTCAGAAATGAAGCTGCTGATTAATTCATCTTCGGTAGAGTCTTTGAAAGTTAAGGCTTGTCCAATAGTCAATATAGGTTGGGTTTCTTCGTCCTCATAATCTACCCATACAGAATTGTCATTATTAATCATGGGTGTAGCATGAGGATAAAGGGTAAGCTGTTTGGTTTCCTGCCCATTAGAGATGGTCATTGATCCTGATCTACAGCTGATGAAAGCATCTGCTGTAGCCAGCCAAGGTCTTCCTAGAATCAGCGGATGACCCCCCAACTTTGTTTTAGTTTGTAACACCACAAAGTCAGCTGGGTAATTCCAGGATTCTACAGAAATTATTAAATCTTCAATGACCCCTTCTGGTTTAATTGTAGAGCGATCAGCCAATTCTAGGATGGTTGGAGTCTCCCTAATAAAGTTTTTTAACTGAAGAAATTGTGATGTTTCAAGTGTCATAATATTTATTGCAGCACCTAAATCTACTAGAACTTTAGAGACAAAGGTTTTTCCAACCTGGACTGTTACTGTAGGGTGACCAGGGTCACCATATTTCACAGGATGATCTTTTTATGTCATTAAAGCAGTCAGTTCTCCCATCACATGAACTGTGAGGGGGTCCTTAGCTTTTCTTCCAGGTTTTTTTATGCAAATATCTCTAACAGTCCTAGCATAAATGGGAACATCTCTTAATGCTTGCAATAATGGAATTTTAACGTATAAATTCTGTAGTTCGCCTAAAAGGTTAAAAGTAGGTTGCTCAAGTGTTTTAGTGAGAGCCAGTCGTTCAGGAAATGGCGGATCTGTTGTTTGATCATTGTTGTTAGATGCTGATTCCACTGTTTCAGCATTATTGTTAGCTGGTTTTTCTTTTGTAACTTCCTCTTTATCAGAGTCAGTAATGTCATCAATGATTGGTTCAACAATTCTCCCTGAGCGAAGGTGGATATCGTTACATTGCATGGGGGAGACAGGCTGATTTTGAATATCAATTGCTTGCAAGGCTTTATTATTATTTGGGTTGGGGTTGGGTTGCACAGGCAGCTGCAGTCTAATTGCCTCGTTATTTGGAGGAGTATTGGATGGTAAGGAAAGAGACTGTTGATGTTGAGGAAATGGCATCTGTTGGGCTGCCCATTTTGGATTCCATTGATTAAAATACGGTTGTTGGGGAGCCCAAGGATTCCATATGGTAGGATCAGGAAAAGGGAGATTTGGTTGCTGCATAGGTGGAAAATTCATTGTGTTAAAGGGTGGGTACTGCATTTGGTTCATGGGTGGGTAATTTGTTTGAAAAGGAGAGTGATTATTCCAACGACTAAATGCTGTGTTAGAATTCATACCTTGTCTTTGTGGCCATTGCCTCCTCTGTGTCATCAGGTACACTCCCTCAGCTTCTTCTTCAGTTGACTGCAATGCTGCTTTAATTCCAGGCAGAGAGGGGCATTGCTGGGTCTCATGGTCCTTTTCGCAGATCATGCAGATTGGTACCTTATCTAGTGGGCATTCCCTGAGTGGGTGTTTTTCTCTCCACTTGGAACAAAAAATAGCTAGGGCAGCTTCTGCTTCTGCCTGTTTCTTCTTTACCTGCAGGTCATCAATTTGTGAAGCAAAGGAGCTTAACATCTCAGTTTTAAATTCTTCTAACAAATTACCTATTTCAGCCCTTGTTGCTCCTCCACTTGCTGACTTCTGGACTCTTGAATATGCATTGTCCCTGCTTTTTGATCTGCTCACTGCTCCTCTTGAACATCTCATGCAGAGGTTGACAATTTCATCAAATGGTTCTTTAGAAATGTCCCCTTTTCCTAACATATTCAACATTTCCAAGCAGTCATCTCGTACCCCTTTCAGCAATATTGTTTTCAGAATATCTTTACTCATGTTAGGGTGGTCAGACCGCTGCAGATTATACTGCAGTCTTTCCACAAAGTCTTCCAGATTCTCGTCCTCCTTCTGAACCATTTTAAACAATTCTTCTTTCCTTTCTCTTGTCCATCAGTAATCCTGATATTTGGCCAGAAAGCTTTCTTTCATCTGATCCCAGGTAGTGATTGCCTGAGCTCCCAAGCTCATAAACCACCTTAACGCATTCCCTTTCAGTGTTGCTGGAAACAGTTTTAGTTTCTGATTAGGGCTCACATAATCATAACTCATACATAGTATATCGAATTCAAAGAGGAATTCATCCGGGTCTTCAGAGGATAACCCATGAAAGTTGGGTAATGCTGAGAGTGGAATGTTCTTCATGGGGGTTGCTCCTCTCGGGAGCTCCCCAATAGGGAACTCCAGGGTAGAGAGTGAGTTTTCCCCTCTTCCTTCTGCTCTGTTATCCTCCATTGGTATTTTTCCTGAATCACTTGCTTTATCTTCTATATCTTCTGTTTCTTCAGGTTCTTCTACCAGTTCCTCAGTATATTCTGGTACTTCCAGCTTCCTTTCAGGTCCTAGTACTTCCTCTGTCTGTCGATCTGTTTGTGAGGAATGTTGGATCTGAGGCCTCCGGGAACTCGTCCTCTGTGATGTCTCAGCCTTGGAGATAATTTCGTCAATAAAGGTTTTTCTTCCTCCTCCACCCTTGCCGCCTGTGAAATTAGGTTTCCTATGTCCTCTCATGCACCTGTTATTCTTAAAAAGAAATCATTAATGCTTTTAGAAATCTCTAGTCGCCTTCCCCGACAACGGCGCCAAAATGTTGGCTAGTTGAATTGTTTATTAATTAAATAGTCAAGTACCACATTAATTTGTCAACTTGGGAAAGTCTTTTATTTCAAAGGCTACTGCGTACTATATGTACTTAATTTTTAAAATCATTAAAGAGTTGTAGTAAACATGATTCTGTTTCTCACTCTATGTTATAACAGTGCATTGCAAAGGTAAAATGAAAGCAGTTAACTAAGAATACAAATCTAAAAAGAGAAGTGATGGATGCTCTGTTAGCAGAGGATCAGGACCCTATCCTCCAGGTAAGGACGCTCAGCACTTGCCCCTGTAACTAGATTGATAATACACACTGCAACTCTAATTCACCGGTGAAATATCCTTTTATAGCTTCAATCAATTAACAGAACATAGTACCAACAAAAAGGAAATCATCAGAGGTAATGCTACAGAATCCAAAACAGAGTACCAGCAAAAAGAAATTACCAAACACACTTACACACTTGATAGAAAAGTAAATGGGTGAATCTTGTGAGGAAGGTGGGCCCTGTCCCTCTCACAAGATTCCCCAGAACACAAATGCTAGATTAGGTGCTCAAAACAATCTTCTATTCATCTGCCAAAAGATCCAGTTACAATAAAAGTTCAGACTTTGCTGTTCTCTTTCAAAATTTCCCTTACAGACTGTTTTTCTTTTTCTCCTCTCTAATGTAGATGTCTCCTCTTTATAGAGGAGACATCTATTACAATAGACTGTCATAGTTCATTCAGTTAAACCTTTCTGTCAAAAATAAGAAATCCATCCTTGTTACAGGATGCTGTTACAACAATGTGACAGTGTATCCTTTCTTGGGTCTCTTACTGTTACACAGCTGGTAACCGAACTTCAACCATCTTCTTGGAATCCTCGCACTATCTTTTGCCGCTTCCCCATTGTTGCTTGTTTAGTAAACTCATGCTGTTTCTGATGTTTTTAGCAACTGTAACCGAGTTTTTCCCTTTTTGGACAGTTGCTGATCATGTTGTGTCAGCATGGACTTCTGGCGATCTTCTGATAGTTTCCATTTGTTATTTCCGGTATTCCAGTTGTTGCAAAATAACATTTCCCTGTTTTAGATAGTTGCTTTTGCTGGCTGTAGCAACTGCGTAGTTGCTGTTTCTGGTGTTGCAGCAATTGTGTAGTTGTTGTTTCTGGTGTTACAGCAACTATGAATTATAATTCCTGCAGACTTTAGACAATTCAACTTAGCAACTTGGTTAACTTTTCCAAAGATAAATATAAAGATAACATGAATATGTAATGAATGATTAAACACATAGTCATGCGGAGAGTTACTTCATACCTTGGGGTAATTAGGTCATTATGTAATCAAAGCTTTCAAATTATGAACTGAAAAAGGGTAATATTATAGCAAAAATACAAGGTCAAAATAGTCAATTCTGAGTCCCAACATCGAGGAGGTGTCTAAGTAGAAGTAATTATTTCTTTCTTCTGTTTGTAGTCTCCAACTTTCTTTTCTTCTACTTCTAGTCTTTAATTTTCTTCCATTAGTTCATTTCTACGAAAGTAATCTAGCTTCCTTTCTTTCATTTGTCATTAGTTGCTTTCCTTTCCATTCTACAAGTACTTTCTAGCTTTAAAGAAAATCTTACAAAAACCAACCCAAAAACATTTCCTTTCATGCCTTGTAGGAGTAGGGACAATTCAGGTAAATTCTTTTTAAATACCCCCACTGCATCCAATAGTCAACCTTCTCTCTTCTTCGGTGACTGGGAAGTGGAAGAAACTTTAGGTGAGAAAACTTACATATTTGAATAACCTACAAGGGAAGAGGAAGAGGAAGAACCCATTCCTACTGAACCAATGGCTGAAAACGTAAATAACAGAGGAGATAGTGAGAAAATTGAGAGTGCCTTCCCCATTAGGGAAACCAATGGGGACACTAAGATGAAGAATATAAGCCCCTTTTCTCTACCTCATTTCCATGGCCTGACCACAGAGGACCCTGACACTTTCCTATTTGAGTTTTTTGTTATATGCTAAACCTATGACTATACAGATGATGAGAAAAAGTTAAGACTGTTTCCATCTACCCTCAAGGATGTAGCATTACACTGGTTCATGGGTTTACCTGGAGATAGCATCACAACTTGGGCTCAGATGCAACAGATTTTCAACAACAAATATAGGGACTACTGTAGGTCAAATGATACTAAAGAAGATATTTTTAGGATGACCATAGGCCAGGATGAATCCTTAGAAGACTATGAAGAAAGATTCCAGCTCATCTACAAAAGGGTCAGGTGCACACTTGACCTTGAGTCACTAAAGTTGGTCCTACTTAGAGGGTTAAGGGAAGTTCCTTCAGAGAGCTTACATTTGATAACAGGAGGAGATGTCTACCAATTACCCTATGAGGATATTAAGAATGTCTTTAGAAACCATTCTAGGGTAGTTAGGAGAAAGGGTAGGGGTAGCCAACCTATGGCTAGTACATCATCCTCTAACTTATCCATCAAGGGTGAATTTGGAAATATGCTAGAGGATTTCAAAAGTGATATGCTACAAACCCTTGCCTTTAATTGGACACCATGAACATCAAAAGGAAGCAAGAGGAAGCAGAGAGAGCATTGGCCATATTTTGTCCTAAATGCACCAGGAGGCATCCTAGGAATGATTGTCCATTGAACTGTATTAAGATTTGCTCAGTCTATGAAGAAAACCACTCCACAGACAAGTGCCCTTCTTTACCTAGACTCAAAGTTGTATATCAAGGGGCTGAAGGGGTCCATGAGCAACTTTTCTACATTGACCAAAGGAGACCTCCTGAGCTTAGACCATACCATCAAGGTATGCAAGGGCCATCCCATGCACACTACAACCCCAACCAAGCCACAACTAGACCTTCTTAGGGACCCCCTACTCATCCTTCCTGGTCTACACCCCCTCCTTGGTCCTATGCATCTCAGTATCAATTCTAGTCAGCCAACCAATCATTTCAACCTTATGTTCAGCCACAACATCAGTGGAATACCCCACACCAAGGGTGGAGGCCCCAATTCAACAATGTTCTAGCCCTAATGCCTCCACCACCTACCCAACCACAACTTTTTCACTCTACTCCACCTAAGAAACCCTAGATTCTTTCCTAGCCAAATCCAAACCAAATAATATGCAGGATCAAAAAACATACAATGGAGAGACATCAACCTAGCTTATGCTATAGAAATCTAGGAGATCAACCTAAGATCTAGTTGAATTCTCCCTGATACCAAACTCACTCTCCACATAGGGAGGTTGAGGAAGAAAGAGAGGAAAGCCAACTTAAAGTAAATCCTCCATTTCTTGAGAGATTAACCCAACCACTCCAGCCTACCCCAAAAGAAACTGAACTTCTGGGAGAATTGAAAAATCTATGTGTAAAGATACCCCTTCTCCAAGAAATAAAAGATGTTCCCATTTACAACAAGATGATTAAGGGGAAGTGCTTCAAGCATCCAGGAAGAATAAAAAGGGATGCCCCCACCATTAATGTCATTGGGCAGTTGTCTGACTTAATGCTGGGGTAGGTAATATGTCCAAAATATTTGGACCTTAGAAGCCTTGTAGTGCATGTGCACATCAATGGCACCATTGTCCCACACACCCTGATTGATCTTGGTGCCGCCATTAATGTGATGACCAAGGACACCATGCTCAATCTTAACCTCCAAGGGTCATTGAGGAAGACCACAATAGTTTTGCAACTTGCAAACCATTCCAAAGTCACCCCTGAGGGAATCGTGGAGGATGTGATGGTCTCCATTGATTCCTAGGAATACCCTACAGATTTCCTAGTTCTACAGCCTAAGGCTAAGCTTACTGGTTACCCTCTCATCCTTGGGAGGCCATGGTTGGCCACAGCTAATGCTTACATTAGCTACAGAGCTAGGAATATGACTGTCAAGGATGGGCATATGTCCAAATATTTATTCCTATACCCTTGTGCTGAACCTTCCCTAGAGCATGATTAACGTTTATTCTACCCAAATTTATGTTTTAGAAGCAACCACAGGAGGAGGAAAGCAACATGAGGATGACTTGATTGAACAACTACTCCAAATTCCAACTCCTTGTTCATTACCATTAGAAGAATAAGTAAGGGAAACCGAGCATAATCATCCAATTGACTTCTTCTTGGCAAATTCCAACCCACTCCGTGTCAAAACCATAAAACTTGGCCTAGGGAAAACTTTGAAAATTAATCCATCTTTTTCTTCTTTAGAAGAGGAAAAGCTATGCAACATGTTGAGAAAAAACTTAGAAGCCTTCGCTTGGAGTTATAAAGAAATGAAGGGAGTACACCCCTCATCATGTACTCACCACATATACATCAAAGAAGGTTGTAAGCCAATCAAGAAACCACAAAGGAGGATGAATCCAACTCTTAAAGACATAGTCAAAGAAGAACTGCAAAAACTGCTAGATGCAGGATTCATTTACCCTATCTTAGACAGTGAGTGGGTCTCTCCTTTAGTGTTAGTTCCCAAGAAAAATGGTAAGTGGAGGATTTGTGTTGATTATATGGAGTTGAACAAAGCCACAAAGAAGGATCATTTCCCCCTACCCTTCATTGACCAAGTGCTAGATGGCCTGGCAGGGAAGAAGTTCTTTTCTTTCCTAGATGGATTCAGTGGGTACAACCGAATCAAAATATGCCTAGAAGAGCAAGATAAGATCACATTCACCTGTCCTTGGGGTACTTTTGCCTATAGGGTCCTTTATTTTGGCCTATGCAATGCTCCTGCCACTTTCCAGAGAGCAGTCTTGAGTATTTTTTATGAATTAGTACATGATGCAATGGAAATATATACGGATGACCTTACACCTTATGGCTGTGATTTTCAAGAAGCCCTAACTAACCTAGGCAAAGTATTACACAAATGCATTGAAATGAATCTATCTCTCCATCTAGAAAAATGTGAACTCTTAATGACTGAAGGGACTGTGCTAGGTCATTCAATATCTCAGCAAGGACTGCAAGTGGACATAAACAAAATAGCAATCATCCAAAGGGTCCCACCTCCACAAAAGTAGAGAGATGTCAGGAGTTTCTTAGGGTTAGCTGGATACTACCAAAGGTTCATAAAGAACTTCAGCAAGTTGGCCTATCCTTTGTTTGGGTTTTTGGCCAAAGATTCTGAGTTTATATGGTTAAAGAGTTGTCAAGAGCCCTTAGACATTCTAAAGGGTAAGTTAACCATTGCACCAATCCTTAGAGGTCCAAACTGGGCCCTCCCTTTCTGTATTCATGCTGATTCCTCACACAAAGCCATAGGAGCAACCTTAGGTTAGGAAGAGGAAGAATTACCCTATGCCATCTACTTTATCAGTAAGAACCTGTCAAAGGCTGAGCTAAACTATATTGTGACTGAAAATAACTCCTGGTTGTTATGCATTCATTAAAAAAGTTTAGGCATTACATTACAGGCTATCAAACCTTTGTGCATAATGATCATTCCGCAATCAAATATTTAATGAACAAACCAGATGTGAATGCTAGAATTATAAGATAGTTGCTTTCATTACATCAATTTGATCTAACTATTGTTGATAAGCCTGGTAGGGAAAATGTTGTTGTTGAATTTCTATCTAGAATGAATCTTCCTATAGGTGAAGAAGGAATGGTGGATGACCAGTTACCATATGAGCATTTGTTTGCTATTTTAGTTCTCTCCCCATGGTTTGCTGATATAGCAAACTATCTAGTATCAGCACAGTTCCCACCAAAATTTCCCTCCAAAGAAAAGAGAAAGATAGTCTAAAAGAGCGTCCCCTTCACCTAGATTGGGGGAAATCTGTTTAAATTTGGCCTAAATCAAATCTTAAGAAGGTGTTTAAGGGAAGAGGAAGTCTTTGACATCCTTCTGGCTTGTCATGATGGGCCTTGTGGAGGTCACTTTGCAGAAAAGAAGACAACATTCAAAGTGTTGCAAGTAGGCTATTATTGGCCTACTCTTCATCAACATGTGAAAAAATACATTATTCAGTGTGATCAGTGCCAGAGGATGGGAAAGCCTACTCCAAGAGATGAAATGCCCCTACAACCTCAAGTGACTTTTGAGCCATTTGACAAGTGGGGCATGGACTTTATTTGAGAAGGCGATTAAGGAAGCAACAAAAGAGAAGGTGGTTGAGTTCCTAAGGGAGAATGTATTCTACAAATTTGGGTACCCTAGAGAACTAGTCACAGACCAAGGCAGCCAGTTTACCTCCAGCATGATTGAATAACTACTGATCCATCACAAAATAAAGTGTAGGACCTCTAGTCCTTATCATCCACAAGCTAATGGGCAAGTGGAGGTGAGCAACAACAAGAAGGATTGGGCAGAGAGACTAGTTGAGGCTACCTGGGCCTATATTACAACATGGAAGACCACCATTAGGTTTACACCCTATGAGCTAGTCTATGGGAAAAAGGCTTTGTTTTCCATTGAGTTTGAATATAACACATTGAGGATGGCAGCCCGACTATATTTTGATCTCAGTCATGCACAAAAAGAAAGGTTGTTACATTTAAATGGCTTGGATGAATTTAGAATGTAGGCCATCCTACATACAGAGATAATTCAGCTTCAGAGGAAGATCTGGCATGAAAAACATATCAAGGAGAACCAATTTCAAGAGGGAGACTAGGCATTGTTATATGATTCAAGGTACAAATAATTCAAGGGCAAGCTAAGGACAAGATGGATTAGACCTTATGTGGTGGAAAGATGCCATGACAATGGTTTAGTGCAAATCAGAACTATTTGTTATAGACATTTTTGTGCCTTACAGCATGAAGCATGAAATGTCCATAATCTAAGGGATCCAAAGTCCCTAAACATGTTGTTCCTACCCCTAGAGGAACAAGGCCAGCAAACCACAGCACTGAACAAAAGTTCTCCACCTGAAAACACTCAAAAACAAGGCAATTCTGGATCATGTCAACTGCTCCACTGAGCATCTGCGCTGAATGTCAACTGCTCCACTGTCTACCTGCGTTGAATGTCAACTGCAAAGAAGGCTACCTGCGCTGGGCGAGTTTGGACATGTGGCACAGTCATTCCTCAAGGTGTCAATGCCCAGGAAGCTTCCAAAATGACACTTGGATCAGGGAATTCGACTGGTGATGAGTAAGAGGTTCTAGATCTCCAAGTGGAAGCAAGAACCTCCAAGTGGACTCAAGAACTGAAGAAGAACTGGAGTAGGAGAGGACACTAGTCACATCTCAGGCTGACTCATCCTCTCTCCAAACTCCTATATATGGATCTCTCTCCCATGAGATCCAGGGGGTTGGAATCTTGTGAATGTAAAGAATTGCTGTTGGTTTGAGTTTAGAACTATTGGGTGATTTGCTTTGAAGGAGGTGAAGAGGAGATTTCTTTCTGCTGGGAAGGTGATGCTGGATTGGGCCTCTTATGGTTGTATCACTTCCTGAACCTTACTTCTTCCATTAATAAAGCATTTGAGGTTCTTCTATATGCATGTGTCTCAATGGTGTATTGTTATACTTGTGTATTTGATTTATTCTAATCCTTGAATCAATTATGAATGTATGCTTCTTGTAGTTTCCCTCTCTTGCCATTTTACAGGATCTTGGTGTAGCTGGGCCAGTGAAAGAGCAAGGAGCTGGGAGCAAGCAGCAAGGAGAGAAGATTGGATCAACCATTAGCGAAAGACATCGGTTAGTGGATCTCTTTCTCCCCTCTTTTACATCTCATAAAGAAGTAATCTCAGATAGCTTTGCTTTGATTGTTGCTAAGGAACTATCACCCTTAGAGTGGGATAGGGTCATTCCGTATTGGATACTTTTCCCAACAACAAATTGGCGACTCCACTGGGGATCGTATCTTGTTGGTTGTTTGTGTTTTTGCTATTCATTTCCTAAACATAGGGAGTACCGAATCGAACTGCATTTGGATCTTTCAAATGCAAAGTAGAGGGCAGCTACTCTAGCTCAGTTTCTGGGCATGTTTATGATTTGAAGAGCTGATCCACAAGGACTCTGAACAGCTCTTAGTGATAGCTTTTCATCCTCCTTTGAATCATCCTTTAGTGTGTACTTGATTGGTAGCTTTGATTTGGCCAAAAACTGTTGATTTTTGAGCAATCTGTGACCCGGAAACCAAGAGAAACGAGAGTTTCTCTCTTCATTGCAGGCACTGTGAAGGCAGTCTGCATTTCATTGCAGGTCCCGAAGGGGCTACCTGCACTGAATGTCAAACTGACAGTGTTCTACCTGCGCTGAACCAGTTAGGCCTTGTGCAACTGGGGTTCTCTGCTGTCTGTTGCCCTGTTTTCATCCCTGTTTTTGCAGCCTGTTATCAGTCAATGTACCTATCTGAAACCACCTTTCTTTGCCACTATTCCGCCTCGGTTGTATAAAGAAACTGTATTTGTTCTTTGTGTATTTCTTACATCATTTGCAGTTTCCCATAACGAAAGTGAACTAGTCTTGCTGTGGCCTCTTAGATCTAGACCTGTGATAAGTGTCGTTCTGATCTTAAGAGTTAGTTTGTTTGCTGTTCATAGCTGATTGAGCTTTTGCTTTCGTCATATGGTTTGAATTTATGTATTTCTAGTGTTGAAACAAGTAAATCTTAAGGTGTCTTTTGATTTTGGACTAAAGCTTGTTTATTTCACTTGAAATTGAATTCAAAGTTATACAACAGCTTTCTTTTTGTAGTACATCAACATTAAGAAAGAGAAAAGAAATACCTGCATTGTGCATTTTGCATTTGATAAGTTTGCATGCTGGATTTAGGGAAAGTGCATTAGTGTGTGCTCTATGATCTGTGTGAAAAGATGATGTCTTTCTTTTCCCTCAGTAGTTAAGATTTTCATAAGTTGAAAGATTGTAAAGCTTGCTTATCATCTTAGACTGCATTTAGGAATTTGTATCATACATCTCGTGGTGAACCTTGAAAGGAAAACTTTAAAAAGATCAACTTAAAATAAACTGAATGAACCTAACAACGCTTTGCAACATAACGCTCATTGTAGAGGTCTAGGTAGAGACGTGTTCCGGCGTCATTAAACGTAGTGACTGTCGATCTCTAAGAAGGTGGGTGATTCCTCCTGAGGGACGATTGCACTAATACGGACTTGTGCTCCCACGTACCGTCGCGTATATATTGGGAGACCCCTATAGGCATATATCTTTTATCCTTAGGAAGCCGTGTCGGCCGCCCTACTGATCGCAATGCAGTGAACACAGCATTCACGAAGATCGACCACCCGTACCGTAAAACGTATTCTGTGGTTTTGCGAAAAGTTTGGCACACCCTCTGCCTAGAACTCCAGAGTAGTTTCTTTTGGCCTTTTTCAAACTCTATAACTGAAAAAGTCCATCCGAGCATTTGTCACTTCGGGCTCGTTAAAACATCGAAGGAGACTAGAGTCATCTTTAGCTTTTTCTCGACTCTTTAAAACTGAAAAAGCAAGTTGTGTCTAAAAGCGTCTAATAAAATTCATTCAGTTCGGAAACACAAATTTCCCCTTTTAATATTTTGGTTGATCGAGTAATCCGCAATCGTGGAAGAAAGTCAATTGAAACCCCGTCGTTCGCAGAGGCTTACGAGTCAATCGTCTTTGTCTCCGGAATCGAAAATAGTACGGACAAAGCGAACTCGTTTAACCGGTTCAAAATCTCCTATAAAAGTTAGAACTAGTGTTCCAACTACATCTGAGATTCCGGTTACTCCAAACATTTCTGGAAACCCTGCCTCTATAGAAGAAGCTCAACAGCCACAGAAGGACAGTAATACTGATCCTAGTCTGGGGGCAAATACTTGTATAACTGAACCAGTTCCATCTGTAATCGGTCCAGAGAGTTTTGTTCCTCAAACAACTGTCGCTGTCGAAACAACCACTTCTTCGGCACCAGAAATATTTTACGGACCTGACGGTCTTCCTCTTCCACCGGGTTTGATTGCGATAGAGGAAATTGCAGAGGATCCGCAAGCAAGTACTCCAACCCATTTTGGAGTCGGGGTCACTCTATTTCCTTCATCTGAAGTTAATCCACCACAAGTGGAGGTTCCTGTAGAATTGCTAGGCAATCTATTGGATAGACTTAAAATGTCTGAACAACCGTCATCATCTAGGACTGTGTCAAATGACACAGCGACAGCAGAAGCCCCTGCCGTCACTCCAACAATGTTTGCCGGCATACCATCTGTCCCAACTAGCTCACAACCGCTAGAAGGAGTCCACCAAGGGACTATTTCGACAGTATGGTCTGTTCCAGTTTGTTCATCCGGAGTAATATCCGGCAACTCTTATGTTGAGACTCGCCAAGTTGATCCATTTGGAGGTCAATTTGGGCAATCCAGTCCCCAAGGACAATCAATCCCCTTGAATTTCGGATTGCTACCGTATGGGGGGCAGTATGCCCTTTCATTACCCCCTTCGGGAGGGTACCCATACGGGAGTTCACAACGGTATTCAGGTTATACTGGAATTGCATCAAGTAGTTGGGTACCTATGCTACCTCAACAACCAAGGGTTGTATATTCTATGCAACAGTGTGTACCTATGACGAACATCCCAACCACACCGGCTATTGTAACAGTGTCACAAGTTCAAGCGATACCTGTTGCATGTCAACCTCAGATTTCTCAGGTTGTAATGCAACAGCCGCTTGACCATGGGTCACAACCACAATCGCCAACTGGTGGGGCGACACAGGTCCAAACGGGTACAATTACCCCACACCTTGGTCCAATGGTTAGCATAGCACAACAGAACATGGCTTCACAACCGTGGCTAGTGCCAATTCCAGCAGGTGTACCAAGGTTCTGAGCAGCAGATCTTTGCGAACAGTGGACAACCGTATATCCAAAACGGTCAAAACCAACCACTTTACAGTGGTCAAGTCCACCAACCGTATCAGTCATACCAACATCAATTACATTATGCTGGTATGCAAAGGCCCACTGCTCAAGCGATCCCATCGTACCCTGGTTATGCTTCGCCTAACCTGAATCAACAGTTACCATTCGTGGCGACTTTAGAGTTACCCGATTTACACTGGTTAACCAACGATCCGATTGCTTATGCCCCTTGGTGGCCAGCGATTCCTCATAAACTTCCATCTGACATTCCTAAATTCAATGGAAATCCAGGAGAAGACCCATCGAATCACGTGATGACTTTTCATCTGTGGTGTTCGTCAAACACCCTAAACGACGATTCGATAAGGCTTCGCCTTTTTCAGAGGACATTGACAGGTCCAGCGGCTAAATGGTATATTGAATTACCTAGAGCCTCGTTCGACAATTTTAGTTCCCTAGCCACGACTTTCTTAACCCATTTTCAATTACCGATAAGGTATGAAACAGGAACAGAAATATTAACCAACTTCAAGCAGACAACTGCCACCCATATATCTGATCATATACATGAGTGGCGTCGTCGTCGTAGGATGGTGAAAACATACGTTCCCGATCAGCTGTTAGCTGAATGGTTTATAAAGTCGTTACTTCCTGCTATAACGGAAGATGTGGCAAAGGGGGGAGTCGTAACAGAGGAGCAAGTTATCGCTCGTGCACAGTATTTGGACTTAGTTTATACTCAGTCCGGCACGCTCTACGACAAAATACCTGACGCTCCTAGACCGGAATTTTCAATTCCTCCTCCTCCTAAATCCAATAGTGACTCTCATGCCGGTGATGGCGTGATTGGCACGGCAAACGCGAAATCGATAAAGGCTTCGTCAAAGAAAGCCCGTAAGAATTCGGATCAAAATGCAAAAGAAGAAATTCTTGCTTCGGAAGTAAATGCCGTATCAGCAGATAAGGGCAAAGAAACCAATCAACCAGGAAGCAAGAAGAAACAAAACAAAGGGAAGAAGAAAAAACAGAGTGAGTCATCTCCTGGAAAGAATTCTTCGAACCCTCCTTGGAAAGGGAAACCAAAAAGTCCATGTATGATATGTGACGAAGAGGATCACTGGACAAGGGATTGTCCCTACAAAGCTGAGCTTAAAAGGTTCTTTAAAAGTTCACAAACCTCGGCTGTGTTGACTGATCCGTTTCCCAACCAGGGTCAAAATCTGGTTGATAGTGGAAATGCTTCCCCGTCGCAAGTGCTTATGTTGTCGGTTTCAAAACAGCAGAATGATGCTTTGATTTCGACAAGGAACAAAGATTACGGGAATCCGCAACTATCGAACGACAAAGGTAAAGATCAACCAAGTAGTTCGACAACAACTTCAACCGAAGTTGTCCCACCCATAATTCCTGAATTAACAATCAAACCGCCAAAGGGTGTAGTACACAAGTCGACATTTAATCCTCGCGCCAGAGCGGCGCAGCATTATAACATAGTGGAGGATTTGGCACAATCGCCATCCGCTATGTCGACTCTTGAGGTACTACAAAATTGTCCATCCCAAAGGCAGGCTTTGTTATCAGCTATTGGTGGGGTTGATCCTAAGGATTCCAATCTTGTATCCTTTGATCACAAAGGATACGATCCTCAGTTACCAGCTCAATTAGCTTTCCTTATTCAAGTGAAAGCCCTCAACAAAACTGTTCACAGAACAATTATTGATGAGGGAGCATCTACATGTATTATGTCGATGAGTTGCTGGAAAACTTTGGGATCTCCAACCTTGTCGCGATCTTCGACGACATTAAAAGCTTTCGATGGAAGGACTTATACCCCATACGGTATCCTTAATAACTTGAAGGTTGAACTAGGAGGAAAAACAGTAGAAATTGATGTTGAGGTCATTGATGGAAATCTTGACTACAACATCCTACTGGGTAGACCATGGATCTATGCCATGGCAGCTGTTGTGTCGACTTATTTTAGGAAGATCGCATTCCCGCATGAAGGAGGGATTACGGTCGTCGACCAACAGAACTTCCTCCCTAATGGTTCACAAGTTACAGGAAGCATTCCCATGATCCATGAGAGCAACCATTCGCTTCAAGATATCGGAGTAGGATTATTGAAAGACCCCACATTGATGGGAACTTTCGCGCTACCACCTCCTATTTACATAGGAAATATACCGTTTGTAGCAACCTGCAACATGATATCTTCCACGAAGGTCGCAAAAGACAATGTCAACATGGATCATGCAATTGTTTTGCCCCCAAGCCCTTTAGAAATATTGTAGCAATCAATGTTTCAAGCATGGGAGGCGAACCCAAACCAACGCTCGTCAAGCGTTTGGGTAGATAGGTCTAGAGAATATGGTACCCCATTAGATCCTTGGTCGAAAGTACATGGGACTGACGAAGGAATCTTACAATCAATGTTGATTGAGGGGGCACCATGGAATGATCACCACCATCGTTCCCTTCTTCCAGAATATGAAGAAGATACTCAACGTGACCTTTATCACCCTTCAGTTTTTGAATTCCTAACAAATACTGTAAATACGGTGGATTCCGAGCGAAACTTATCCAATATTGAAGAGACTATAGCCATAAATATCTCAACTAAAACAAATGTTGTAAAGAATATTTATGTCGGCAAAGGTTGTTCCCCTTCAGAACTGGAAATATATAACGCTCTTTTTCGCGAATTCAGAGATGTCTTTGCTTGGTCATATGATGAAATGCCAGGCATTGACTCGAGTATCGTTGAACATGAAATTAAAATGTATCTTGATGTCAAACCAGTAAGACAACGGCTTCGGCAGGTGCACCCCAAGAAAGTCGCTGCCATTAAAGCGGAAGTCGAAAAACTTCTCCATGCTGGATTCATCTACCCGGTTCCTCTAACCGATTGGGTATCGAATATTGTCCCTGTTATGAAGAAACAAGGGACGATTAGAGTGTGTGTCGATTATAGGGATGTAAACCAAGCTTGTCCGAAGGACAACTATCCTACACCCTTCATCGACCAGATAATTGATGAATGCGCCGGATGTGAAATCTTTTCATTTATGGATGGATTTTCCGGGTATAATCAAATAAATATCCGCCCACAGGACCAGTCAAAGACTGCATTTATTTGTCCGTGGGGCACATTCGCTTATCGAAAATTACCCTTTGGTTTGAAGAACGCAGGGGCGACGTTTCAGAGGGCAATGAATTATGCCTTCCACGACATCAAGAACATTGTTCAACCTTATCTCGACGACCTTCCGGCTCATTCGCGAAAGCGGACTGATCATCCGCAGCATTTAAGAGCGATATTTCTACGTTGCCGACACTACAAGATAAGACTCAATCAGCACAAATGTGTGTTTTGTGTCGGTTCTGGTCATTTACTTGGCTTTGTAGTCTCTAAGGATGGGATTCGTCTCGACCCCTGCAAGGTTCAGGCAATCATTAATTTGACTCCACCTTCAAATTTGCTTCAGATTCAGAAACTCCAAGGGAAAGCGAACTTTCTGAGGAGGTTCATTCCAAATTACGCAGAACTTGCTAAAGGTTATACTCGTCTTTTGAAAAAGGATGTACCTTTCGTCTGGGACCAGGTGGCGCAAGCTTCCTTTGATGCTCTGAAAGATTGTCTAGTAAAAGCATCATTAATGTATGCCCCAGACTATCAAAAAGATTTTAACCTGTATCTGGCTGCAGCAGATACGACCATTGCAATGGTTTTAGTTCAAGAGGTCGATGGAATTGAACATCCTATCTATTATTTAAGTAAAAACTTAAATGATACAGAAAGTAAATATTCTTATGTTGAAAAACTAGCGCTTGCAGCTGTTCAAGCGATTCAAAGGTTTCGACATTATGTCCTCTTTCGGAAAACTACCATCTTGTCAGATTGCAACCCCATGACTTATATACTGTCGCGACAGTTGCTGGGGGGAAAATATTCAAAATGGATAGCGATCCTTCAAGAGTTTGATCTGGAATTTGTAAAATCCAAATCAAAGAAAGCTCTAGTTTTCGCAGAATTATTATGCGATCTCCCATCGTCGTCCAACGATGAAACATCAGAAGAGTCAATCGTGGACGAAAGTTTGTTTCTGATATCTACAAGCGATGAGTGGTATGAAGATATCATAGTTTATCTCCAAACCCAAAAATTCAGGCCAAACACCTCTCACTCTGAACAGAAACGTATACGATACCAAGCAAAAGACTACATGATCGTCGGTGATACACTTTACCGTCGTGGTATCGATACAGTTCTGAGGAGGTGCCTTACCCATGAGGAGGCCGAAAAAGCCCTGAATGAGTGTCATTCAGGTGCGTGTGGGGGGCATCAATCTGGATATGCAACAACACAAAAAATCTTACGAGCAGGATACTTCTGGCCAACCATGTTCAAAGATTGCATAACCGCAGTCAGAAGTTGCCATGCTTGTCAAATTTTTGATAGCAAAACCAGAAGACCACCCGCACCTTTACAGCCCATAGTTGCTGTTGGGCCTTTTTCCAAATGGGGCATCAATTTCATGCAATGTAACCCCACCTCGACCGGGGGGCATGGGTATATTATAGTCGCTGTTGACTATTTTACCAAATGGGCCGAGGCGATGCCTACATTGGATAACACTGGTGAAACAGCTGCCCTTTTCTTTTTCAATCATGTAGTCGCCAAGTTCGGCGTACCACAGGCTATAGTGACAGATCATGGGTCACATTTTCGCAATCACATGATGGTCGAATTAGCTGCCAAGCTAGGGCTATCTCACGACAGCTCTACCCCGTATTATCCGCAAGCCAACGGACAAGTTGAAGCAATCAACAAGGTCCTGAAGCGTATGTTGCAAAGGATGATCGGGGTTCATAAAAGAAGGTGGCACCTAATCCTGTACTCAGCCTTGTGGGCTTACCGAACGTCGGTAAAGAACGCAACCGGGTTCACACCTTTTCAACTGGTGTATGGCCTGGAAGCAGTCTTGCCAATTCAGTGCGAAATTTCGTCGCTTAAACTCGCAATTGATCTCCTCCCCGGAACTTCAGAAGAAGAGGCTCGTTTCTTGGAATTAATCCAATTGGATGAAACCCGTCGTGATGCCGCTTTGGC
This sequence comes from Pinus tabuliformis, assembly GCA_031772625.1. Lineage (NCBI taxonomy): Eukaryota > Viridiplantae > Streptophyta > Pinopsida > Pinales > Pinaceae > Pinus > Pinus tabuliformis. The sequence goes on along the minus strand of CM062816.1, from coordinate 1,926,947,086 downwards.
TAACGAAGCCCATAAGAAACGAGTCAAGGCTCAGTTCGACAAAAGTGTCAAACCCCGTGTCTTCTCAGAAGGTGATTTGGTCTTGCTTTATGACCAAGAATCCGATAAATTGGGAGCAGGTAAATTCAAATCCTTATGGATGGGCCCCTATATTGTTAAAAGAGTGTTAGCAAAAGGAGCCTACGATTTAATGGATTATGACGGAATTCCACTGGCGTAGCCCCGCAACGGGCTGTACCTCAAGCGTTACTATGCTTAAATAGTAACCTGCATGCTTTTGTTGTATTTTTTTTTCGCTAAAGTATTTGTTCTGGTCGAGTGATCCACCTTTTTCATTTGTGGTAGATGTCGAACCTTCTGGAGACATGTGTTGGATATGCCGATGGAGCGAGTCGTAGTTCGCGGAGCCTATCCTCCGCAGCCTGGGCCATTTTTTATCCAAGCAGCGAGTTAGTAAGTTTCAGAGGTGTGTGTATTGGGCAATCAACGAATAACATCGCTGAGTATAGCGCGTTGATAGAACTACTCTCTGATGCCATCACACGTGGCATATGCCGACTAATTGTCAGGCTAGACTCACAGCTCGTAATACTACAACTCAATGGTATATATTCCGTTCGCAATCCAGCTATTTATCGCATGTTCCTAAGGGTTAAGATTTTGGAAAGACAATTTGATTCAATTCAATACCAGCATATTTCCAGAAACTTAAACACATTAACCGACTCATTAGCAAATTATGTGTTAGATAGACATTTGCGACATTTGTAAAAGAGACATATCATCAATGATTGTACATATGGATCATATAACTCAACCAGAATAAAACTCGAAAATAAAAATATATATAAGCTATTTATAGTTCATACATAATGTTCTGTAACCAAGACAAAAATTGGTCATATGACCTAAAACTCAAAAGTGCTAGGGGGCACCCTAGCCTAGTGGTGCTCATGATAGCACGTCACGGCCTGTGCAATCATGCGCAAGAGACGAGTCCATCGTCTAGGCACGCCAGTAGTATGCCGCTGCAGCTGTAAAGGTAACTCATCGATCCGTACATCCGGAATACCGAGAGTAAGGCTCTCAACCTGCTCCTGCACAGCTGTAAGGGTCTCAGTATCGTCAAGGTCGCGAAGAATAACTCTCCCAGCAGGCTCCACTGCCGGGGCAGCAACTGGCGGTCTCGGACGAACTGCTGGACGAACAGGACCAACATCTGCATGCACCCAAGAGTATGATTAAAAGTCTTGATAGAATAAAGCACAGAAACATTATGAATAAAAATAGTAAACAGTGATATGGTCAAAGAATTTACCAATAGTGCCCCACTGTTCGCCATCCGGTAGCACCAAATCTGGATCACCTCGGAAATCCATACCCACATATGGATACTCAGAAAAGACCATCTCCTGGCGCTCGAACCACCTGAAGAAGGCATCAGTAAAAGTAATCTGAGGTTGACCAGCATGCCTAGACATGTGATCAACCCACCTCTGCATGCGTGGCTCGGTCGGAGAAGGCAAGTCGAGTATGATATACTGAGGCTGCATCAGTGGGATTTTCTCCAAGGCGAAGGCAGTCAGAATAGAACCAAATCCAAAGTTCTTCAGCTTCCCATCCTTCACCTTGGTCAACTGACTTTTCATCTGAACAAGTACTGCATCACACCAGTTGAATACTTTCGGTTGGAGACACTCCAAGGCATGCTGCACATAAGATCTGTTGGCAACATGTAGAGCTGCGCTACCGGCCATCCTACCAATGGTATACAGAATGGACCTGAGAGACCTGTTAGTAATCTCACGGATAACAACCTTGCCGTCTCTGCTCGGCTGGGAACCTTCCCTGCAATACTGGCGGACATAATCTCTCACGGAGTCAGTCCCCCGGGCTGAACCTGACAAAGAAATGGGGGCACCTCGCCTTGACAATCCAGTCAAGAAGTAAATGTCCTCTATGGTCAAGGGGATGGACTTTCCCCTAATCTGGAATACTTGGTTAATGGGATCCCAAGCATCAAGCATATACTGCAGCAAAGTAATCTGTGCTCTCATGCTAGAGATACGGAAAAACTTCAGCAGGCCACAGTTCCGCAGCGCGTTCACCGTGACAGGGTCATGGAGGGCAATCATGTCCTCTTCTTCATGTTCTCGTTCTCGCCATGTAAGGGACATTTTGTTCAAAGATCCCTGCAAAACAAACAAGAGAAGGAGTAAGTTCCTGAGTTTGATGAGAAACTGGCGAAAATTCATCAAAAAATGAGCTGAAAACTCAGTTTTCTGAGCCCAACGCAGGTAGAGAGTGTCCCACCTGCGTTGAAGGTCAGGCTGCCTTAAGGCAGCTTGACATTCAACGCAGGTTTCGAATGGGAAACCTGCGCTGAAGTTAGGGCGCCCTGGCAAAACCCCTGAGGCTCAGAAAAGCTGGGAAACATGCAAAAAACTGAAAAAGGAAACCATGAAAAGAAAGAGCTAGGGTTTAGCTCCTACCTGGTCCAGACAGCGCTGAAAATCATCCGCAGAATCTCTCGGAATCAGCTAGTGAAAATCAAGGGGGAAGAGGCACCTCCAGAGCTCCAACAAACCAAATGCAAATGAAATGGTAAAATGAAAGGTAAAAACACTTTTTAATAGCTTTTTACGTAGTTCAAAGCAAAATATTAGGGTTTTCATCTCATGATTATGTATTTCTAACAAAGTTTGTTGCAGCAATTGAGAATGCAGTCATATCCTTGAAAAGAGAAAAGCTATTTATGGTAAAAATCAAAATTTGACTATATAAATCGAGCAGTTTTAGCATAAATTTCATGCTCGTTAAAAAATAAACGCAAGATCCGAGCAGTTTTAACGCGGTCTTCATGCTCGTTAAAAAATAAATATAAGTATTGAGCAATGTTTCCTCCAGAGTTTAAGCTCATTTTTAACTAAAAAATGAACCTATCCCGGTAAATAACCAATGTGATCGTAAATTTATCAGCATAAAAGCCTTGGTCGTGTTTGCACCTACCACCTCCACTTTCATTTGGCCGATCGTTCACCTCCATATGATTGTTTACCCATTTTGAGGAACAGCTGCGAAGAGTGATTTCACCTAGCCATCCTTGTGACACTGCCGTGATTGGAAAATTCCAACCTGTACCTGGAATCAGTTGTTATCCCTGTTTATCACTCGTTCCTCAAAAGACGAGTCTTCTTTAAGCTCTTTTCAACTGACTCGTAAAATATGAAAAGATTGCCAAGTTTTGGCCTTCCAGCTCGTTAAAAGGACCGGAAGAGCTATCCCTCCTCTAGATTTTAATCTTTTTGGACCGGAGGGATTATTGCACAAAAAGGTCGAGCGCTTGTTTTATTCGGCTCGTTAAAGTTATCGAAAACTCATCCCTTTTGTATTGTTTTATACTTTTTCGGACTTAAGGGATTAGATGACGAAAAAGGACCTGTGGAGTTAACTTTATGTACCTTTTCAGACTCTCTAAAAATGAAAAGGACCGAGTTTTCCTTGTCGTTAGACTCGTTAAAATGATTAAATAGCGACAAACTTGTCTTTAGACGAGAACGAGTTTCCCTATCGCTAGGCTCGTTAAAACATAGCGATGGGCTTGCCCGAAGGGCAGGTTATAGAACAAGCATATGTTATCCTCCTCAAGCTTGACAAAAATAAAGAGGTACTGGTCAGAAATGACTGGGGAAAAATTGGGAGAACCTCAAAGCTTTAATGGTAGCAAGTCGCTCTTGAACATGACACTTTTCCTCCGTACCACATCGGGTTGGGTTGTCTCATTCACTGGTCTCATCACCATGGTCTCGCCAAACCATCCACATTTGGAGTAATGCTACCGATCCATCGCATCAGTGTCATTATATGTTCAAGAGATTTTTTTCAGAAAGAGTCAACCGTGTCCCATCCACTACCATACATCATCTTTCATCCTTTCATGACCGCCACCCTGAATCATATTTCACAGATCGTTTTCACCTTCATCACAATCATTAGCTCCGTTCCGTGTCACTGATGTGGGATTCATTAAGGCCCTCCTTTGACGGATCGCTTCTTGTCGACTTCAACTCATTATCCAAGAAGTTGATCTAGGAACAACCCCCTCAGTACTTTGAAGCTTGCATGCCTCAATGGCAAGTTTCTCACTTCCGGCGACAGGTATACATCAATGACCTTCGACCAGAAGATTTTGCGTGGTGTTCGACGCCAAGTCCTTTATTCACACCACGTGAATTGTACTGCAGTACCTTGAGGGTCATTATCATTATCGGTGATTCCTCTCGCGCTTGTTAACGGTTTACATCATTGACCGGTAATCAAGCGATGTCTTTCCATGTTCGACTTCAGCGCAATTCTCACATGGATCGACTTGTACTTAGAGTGAAGATCGGACGAGTTTGAAGACCCGAGATCTAGTTTCATCCATCCGGGCTGCGATATATATTCAGGAAATAAAGACATTGACATGTGCAGCAGATGATCATCCTACTCAAAGGATGATAATTCAACAGAGAATTATCAGTCTACCATCAGACGATTGTCTGTTCTATGTACAGAAAAATGTATTTATAAAGCTGAGCATGGGAATGCCCGCCTCAGCTAGATCATGAAAGCAGTATGAAAAATAATGTATTGTATTGTATCTTATTACAGGTCACCTCTCAGCGATTGAATGAACTTCGGATCCTCCTGATAAAGCATTTCACCCGATAAACGACCTCATACTTTAGGGAGAAACTATTATAGACATTTTTGTGCCTTACAGCATGAAGCATGAAATGTCGATAATCTAAGGGATCCAAAGTCCCTAAACATGTTGTTCCTACCCCTAGAGGAACAAGGCCAGCAAACCACAGCACTGAACAAAAGTTCTCCACCTGAAAACACTCAAAAACAAGGCAATTCTGGATCATGTCAACTGCTCCACTGAGCATCTGCGCTGAATGTCAACTGCTCCACTGTCTATCTGCCTTGAATATCAACTGCAAAGAAGGCTACCTGCGCTGGGCGAGTTTGGACATGTGGCACAGTCATTCCTCAAGGTGTCAATGCCCAGGAAGCTTCCAAAATGACACTTGGATCAGGGAATTCGACTGGTGATGAGTAAGAGGTTCTAGATCTCCAAGTGGAAGCAAGAACCTCCAAGTGGACTCAAGAACTAAAGAAGAACTGGAGTAGGAGAGGACACTAGTCACATCTCAGGCTGACTCATCCTCTCTCCAAACTCCTATATATGGATCTCTCTCCCATGAGATCCAGGGGGTTGGAATCTTGTGAATGTAAAGAATTGCTGTTGGTTTGAGTTTAGAACTATTGGGTGATTTGCTTTGAAGGAGGTGAAGAGGAGATTTCTTTCTGCTGGGAAGGTGATGCTGGATTGGGCCTCTTATGGTTGTATCACTTCCTGAACCTTACTTCTTCCATTAATAAAGCATTTGAGGTTCTTCTATATGCATGTGTCTCAATGGTGTATTGTTATACTTGTGTATTTGATTTATTCTAATCCTTGAATCAATTATGAATGTATGCTTCTTGTAGTTTCCCTCTCTTGCCATTTTACAGGATCTTGGTGTAGCTGGGCCAGTGAAAGAGCAAGGAGCTGGGAGCAAGCAGCAAGGAGAGAAGATTGGATCAACCATTAGCGAAAGACATCAGTTAGTGGATCTCTTTCTCCCCTCTTTTACATCTCATAAAGAAGTAATCTCAGATAGCTTTGCTTTGATTGTTGCTAAGGAACTATCACCCTTAGAGTGGGATAGGGTCATTCCATATTGGATACTTTTCCCAACAACACTATTGATAAAGAATCTATTCCATTGCTACTTAATGGATACTGATTGAAAATGTACAGGAGGCCTTTATCAAAACAAGAGTTCATAGACAATATCAATAAGATAGTGATGATGGTGGAGCAAGTTCCAGCTCCTCCCTCATCAGGACATTAAAAAAGAAGAAAGAATAAGGATTCAAGTGAAAACTTCCATGAGGCACTTGAGTCCCATATTTGGGTTGAAAACCTCATGAGGTAGCCAAGGATGAGAAGAAATGAAAAAGAGTAAGAAGATCCCTGGGTGAAAACCTTCCTTGAGGCGCCCAGGGTAGATATCTAGGGTGAAAACCTCTCTAAGGTAGCCTAGGTGTTTTTCAAAAAAATATATAAATAATAGAAAAAGAAAGAAAAAAACATAAAATTGTTATTTGCAGGTGGGTGAAAAAGACAAGAAAGGAGCAAAGAGAAGATCCAAAGGTAACCCTACCTCACATATATTCATCTCCTCCACTCCTTACCACACATCCCTCCATCAATTCTATTGTTTTTCACTTCATTTCTTCAATTCAAGTAAAGATTGTGTTTTCTAACATAATCATCTCAACCATTACCATCATCCCTACATCCATATACACTCTTACGCCCTCTATCCATTCATTACAACATCCTCATAGAACCATCTAACAACATGATCAATAAATTCTAAGGGAGATACCAAACATTGCCAAGTGGTAATCCAGGAGCTCCATAACAATAGCAACATCAAATCCAGGAGCTCCACAGCAGCAGTAGCATTAGATCCAAGAGCTCCACAACAGCAAAAACAACATCAGATCTTCAATCACAAACACCTACAAAAGCTAATAAACCATCAACAGATAGCAGAGGAGGAAGAAGAATGACCATTAGCAACACCTCTGATCTTTGACAACTACAACATGGCATCAAAACCATAGGTAATTATCCCACTCACTCACTCATATGCATCATTTGATCAAAAGTGGTAAAGGTTAAGAGGTAGTTGATTTATAATTGAAAAGGTGGCAAAAAGGAAACTCCTTAATAAGTCAAAAGAGAATGCAAGAGCCCATAGATACAATGTTATTATGGCAACCATTTGAGAAAGCTTGAAGAATTAAGATTTGGGGTAGAAACACCAGTTCACCAAAGACTCAGCATACCCTATTTCTTGATGCAATCACTCATAAACTCTAGCAACAAAGTAAAGGAAGGAAATTCCCAGCAGTTAATTCACCATGGGTTGATTAGTATCCTCATTAAGGATTCCCTCCAAAGCCTCAAGATCCCCATGACATGGTCAGTCTTCAGAAACATACCAGCAGAGGATGAAATCAAAACCCTCACCTATGATGTTAATCCTTATGTTAGTGAGGAGGAGGCAAAACAAGAAGAAGAAGATACAGAGCTAGATGGCGATGAGATGGGTGAAGAAGAAACTAATATAGAGGAACATGCTGAAATAAGACAAGGAAGATAATGTTGAAACAAGAGGAGGAAACAAAGGAAGACACTGATGCAGATGCAAAAGAACAACAAAAAGAATAAGATAAGAAAAGCATAGAGGACAGCTACAGGAAAAGGATAACCAACTAGCATGTATGGCCAACCTCTCCTTGGAGGCCATATAGTGTAGGATGCCAGCTAAATCCTATTCTGTTTACCTCAGAGAAAAATGGCTGCAATTTCATATTAAAACACTAGCACAGAGGGGCACCATGCCATTTCAGGACTATAGGTATTTTATTTATCTTTGTGATCAAAGTGCACATAGGGCCAAAATGGCTAAATCTTACTTACTTAACATGGCCCTCACAAACATGAATATTTGATCCTAATGCATAGGTAGGAGATCTACAATTAATGGTCTTGGCATCATGGATGAACCATGAGAAGTCAATGGCTGCTGAGATGAAAAGAATATTGGCTAGAAAGCAAAATGAGCCTCTTTTTCATAAAATCTAAACAATCAAATCCCCTTGCCCTAATCAGCACCCATAATATCATGGAAAATGATCCTTAGCTAGCACCTAGATATCTTGTTGCCCAAGAGCAAGCAATTTCACGTTTTGAAAATATGTTTAGGCTGCTAAGAGATGATAATACAAATTCTTGCTAAAGGAAATGGAACACATTTCCACACAACTTGAGAGAATATCACTCCCCTCAAAGGTTGAGAGAGGCACTCAACAAGACACCTATGTATAAGTAATCAATGCAAAGGTTGAAGGTCAATTGGATAGGCCTAAAACTTAGTCCACCACTACTCTTAGGGATGCTAGAAGAGAGAAAAGAAGAAGAGGAAAAGAGGCAGTGGGAAGAAGTAGAAAGGAAAATAAGCTTCTATAAACAAGAAGAAGAGACCATTGCAGAAGCATGGGATGTCAGAGAGGCTACCAGAGTCATGAGGAACATGGAAATTGACTAAGATGCTTAGAGGATGAGCAACACTTTCAGTAGGGGGACGATGATGAGCCTCATCATTGAGTAATTATATGGGCCTTAATTGTCCTTAATTTACCTCCTAACTTAGTCAAACCAACTATCCTCACAACTTATTGCACACTTTTTATTATATTTTGTTTATGAGATGAGTTAGAGTTGGATATTTTGCTTTGTGGTATAATGTGCATGTAATGCAGGAATAAAGGATAAAAACAAAGAAAAATGTAGGTAAAAAGGGTAAAAGCAAAAACTATGGCAAAGACCTTGGTAAAACTAGAATGGGACAAGGGAGAGTAATTATAGGAGGTAAATCCTCCTCATTTACTACCCTTCCATTCGAATATTCCTCCACCAACTCAGAGTGTAAAAAACCATCATTTCGAAGGCTAGAAGATAGCTGATCAAGTGAAAAGTGTTAGGTTCCTATACCAATAGGAGTCATAATTTTGAATGGATAAGGTTAAGCCTTGTAATATGTACATACCTTTGCTTTCTGCAAATGTTTTCCATATTGAAAAAAAAATGAAAAGAGGGTATGTCCTAAAAGAAAATTAAAGGACAAAAAGAATAAAGAAAAAGGTCTAAAAAAGTGAAGAATATGAACCCCAAAAAACAAAAAATACCATAAAAGTGAGCAAGCCAAAATGCCACACCTATTTATTTTTATGCATAATAAAAGATTGTGTGCAGCTTGGGATCCTTGCCAAAATCCATGATAGTCAACATGTTTAAACTTAGCTATTTCATGTTTTCAATTTCATGTCTATGGCTAGAGAATAAAAATCTGGCCAAACAATGTAACCTTGGCAGATAATTAGATAGGTAGAGTAAATAAAAGGAGCTCAACTGTTTAATCTGAGCCCTTGGATGTAATAAGGTTAGATTTAGTTAGCTTATTATTGAAAAGAAAAATAAAAATATTTGATAAGGGTTTGCTAGCTCAAATGCACCCTAATAAAGTGAAGTAAATATGGTAGGAAAAATAGATGGGTAAGTAGGAGAAAGGTTGCACAAGTATGATGATTGATTAGAAAAAAACATATTTATCATTCTCATCATAAAAGTTCTAGATATGAATGAACGATCAAGCATGCAAATGGATTTCAAAGTAAATTAATTAACTTCCTCCATTCATTTCACCTTTTACTTAACTAATCTCCCATAAATAAAGTTCAAAGTACTTAAAACCTTTAAGTCAAAGAGGCTTAGAGAATTTCTCTAACTTTTGGAGGGACAAGACCCTCGGCTCAATGATTTATGGATATCAAGTACTAAATTCCCCTCATAAAAATTCATCCCCTCCTTTAGTTCATTCATTTTCCTAAATAATGTTTCTTTCCTAAGGATAAAACACTTTTTGCCTAGGAAAATAATTTTTCCCCCCACATAAAGCCTTTTCATATAAAAAACCCACCAAAACACTTTACCCGAAGTATACATTTCCCCGTATATAGATAGCTCCTATGTATTAGTTAACCCTACACCTTAGTTTAAATATAAACTATAATATATAGTCAACCCGACGAAAAACCCACTAACTAATCGATCTGCAATTATGTCACTCAAAACCTCGATTAAATCCTCTGCTAATTGCCCGATGTCTTAATCGCACCTTAATCCATCATTAACCCGATACCGCTACACGTAAGCTCCCATGGGGCCCCCCACTAGCCTCCGTGCAGCTTTCCCCATTCGATCACTGTGTGATTGTCTCCCTCCACATCCGATGTCCCTTATCTATATCAGGCCAACCTGACGTCTGCCCCTTACTTGGCCGAAAAAGTGGTTTTTCCACCAACCTCGGATGCTACGTGTTAGCCGATGAATGGAATCAGGCGGCCCCTCCCAAATACTGCCCGCCCGCTACACGAAAAAATGACCACTTTTCACCCCGTACCCGCCAAAACTAACTTTTCACGTATAAAGCCAAAAAGGCCCAAATCATTTGTTTTCATTGGAATTTTAACTGTAAAACTCTGTACACATGCATGCCACCTACAAATGTCAAAGCCATCAACCCACATCCAATTTCACTCCAAAGACATCACAGACCATCCATACAACCTTACAGTCTATATAGAACCCCTTCAACCATTTGCAGTCGCTAGCCACCCTGTTCAAAGCCATTTTACCTCATTTCTAGGTATTTAAACCAGTATTCACCCAACACCCTATCAATTTCAAAGAAACCAGTGATTAAGTATACTTAGTTAAGCTAAAAATTAATCAAAGAAGCTTAAGGACTCAAACCTACTCCATGTTGAACGCCTTTTCCCTAAAAATAGAAATTACCCACCATACACAAATCCACAAGAATTAAGAATGGCCGCCCCAATTTCCATGGATGTAAGACTTGTCAGCACTCCCCATCTAGACTTGGACCACCTTCCCCTAGCCGAAAAATATTTTCAGATAAAGGACACCTATGTCCAAGAATCCATGATCAAAGTATACTGCAAAAGTAGGGATAAATACATGAACCATGCTGATGAAATTGGTCTTTGGGAGTCTAATTTGCCCAAATACCAGTTCCCCCAAGTCCACATTTTCCTAGAAATTGTCCACTACTGTCATACCAATTATATTCGTAGTTAAAGAGAAATCATGTCCCCAAGCCAAACAATACTATTCACTATCACTACAAAATCTATAAATGAGATGTTACAACTCCAGCTTGGCCAAAACTTGACTCCTCTTTCAATTGGAGCCTTATTAGACCAATTCCCTAAGCTTACTACTGCAAAATTGGCAGAAATGTTCCACAATTTCATAATAGAATAAAAACTCATCCTAAAGGATCCTCCTCCATATGTAGCTACCATTTTCTCCTTATGGGGGAGAAATATTGTGGATATGATATCTAGTGTCCTAGGTTATACCACCAGTGAAAACATTGATGAGATTGCCCTATCTTTCATGTCCATCTATACTCTAGGGAAACCTCCTACTGTTATATATGAGTATGCCAAATTTATAGCTGATAGGATGATCAGTTTACTAGAATGAGAAATGAGAGACTCTTCAAATACTCGTCTATTTTGTACCATCTTTTCCTATATTATCAGTCAGACAAGTTCCCATTCACTCTTCAGAAGCTTGACACAAAAGATCACCCCAGATTAGTCATTTTTTGGACTCCAGTGATCCATAAATATCATTCCCCATATCCATATGCTGACTTCAATGACCTATTTGTGCATCCAATTGTCACAATGCTAACAAGAAGCCCTCCTCCAAGAATTAGTGCAAACATTAAAAGGGTCCTTCAATTGTCAAAACAAACCAAGGTGGCTAATTGGTACTTGTACCAGAACCATACAAAAATCAGAATCTATGGTTGCATGATAGCACCATACAAACTTCCAAGATACCTTCCAATGAGGTTATTTGGCCTAGAATACTACAGACATATTATTAACGCTGATGAAACAAAATTTGTCAATGCCAAAAACAAGGCCAACTTCAAAATAGAAGACCAACTAGGCCCCTTCATATGCAACTCTAGGGAGGCAAGCCATGAAGCGGAGGCTATATTACAAAGCATGAAATTTCAAAGGAGTTTTGTTTGTAGATATGACCCTTTGGAATTCATATCCAAGAAGAGACAAAAGGTCAAGCTAGGTCCTTTCATCCACCATCCCATACCTGAGATTGAAGCTTAGGCCAACTAATCAGAATGGGTGGAAGGAACATTAGCTGATCAGTACAACACCAGGATATATGTTGAGAATTTTCTAATAGCTCTAGAAAAACAACTTGATGAGGGTTCTTTGCTACAGGTGCCAGAATAGTGTGATAGGCCAGAACAATCAGAAGAACCAAAAACTACTTCAAGTGCCCATCCAGTCATGCAAACTTCTCAGAATGAGGAGAAGGTCCCAAAAAGGAACATAGAAGGGGTTTCCACTTCAGGGATGCCCACTTCTGATTTGTAGCAAGAAACAAGAAAGAGGTAAAAGCTCAACCCAGCCTCTGAGCAAGAATTTACTGAAGACTCGGTAGAGGTTACCATCACAAAGGTTGAAAGAAGCAAGCCCACCACTCCATCTAGGAGTATGCAGGAGCCCTCCACATCACAGACTCAGATGTTGATGAGAAAGAAAAGTGTTGAGGTATCTTCCTTTAGAATGCCTACAGACAAAGACCAAGATATTAAGGAAAGATACAAAGAGATCAAAGCCAGAAATGAGAGGCTTAAGGCCTAAACATATGCCCAATATCTAAAGACCCCCACTAATCAAACAAGGCTAATGTCAGACTTTGATATCAAAGAGGGGAAAATGTAGATGACTTTAATCAAACCAACCACTTAGCAGCCAAGAGCAGCATCAGATTTCAAAAAGGTGGATTTTGAAGTACTGGCAAGGGATATTCATCCCATTGACTAGATTGAACTACACAAGCAAACATGGGAGATGATATACTCCACATTAATAGGGAAGGCCATTGCTACCCACCAATTACATAACTCCCTAAACAATATATCATCACAATTTCAGTTGGAGAAGGCCTCCTCACAGGCCAAGGATACCAGAATCAAGTCCTTAGAGGACTTGGTGATTGAATTGGGATAAGATCCCAAAGATGTAAAAGCTATAGAGCAGCTGATTAAAAAGAAAAATGATGACATTGTTGCACTCAAGAAGAAACTAAAGATACCATAGCTACATCACCCACAACAAAGGAAGTCCTAGAAGCACAGCAAGGACATGAAGAGCTCATGGACTTGGTCCTGAAGCTAAACGATCAACTCAAGGAGACAGAGAAGGATTTGGACACTTTAACTCAGTCGAAGCAAAGTGACTTGGTCAAAACTTCTAGAACTGTCATCCCCACAGTATCTACAGCAGTTCCTTCCACACTGGTAGCATCGTTGGCACCCACAGCTCCACCTTCCATAACATTGCCAATAAAAACATAAGCTACAACTACAATAGGTACACAGGGAGAGAAAGTAGCAGAATTAGTCAATGCCATGGAAGAGATGTCTATCTAGGCTACAGAGATGAAGAGACTAAAGGAAAAGGTACCATGTCCAGAAACTGATTATAAACTTTCCCAACTCCAGCAAAAAGAAGAAACACAAAAGGCACTGAGAATGGGTGAGAGAATCAAAATCCTGGAGAAGGATTTAACACTACAGAAACCACTAGGACAAACCAAAGAAATGCTATGGGCCAATATAATTGACTCTGTCAATGATATTTGGCCATAAATTCAAGTTATATCTGAGCAAACAGAATAAGTGAAGATAGCTACTGAAGATATCCAAAAAGTAAAGGAAGAACTGGGGGATAAACCAGAGGATGCCAATCGACTCATCCACTTCCTAAACAACAAGAACAGATATGAGTTCCATAAGCTTAACATACAAGATAGTACTGAGGCCATTCTGGAGATTAGGAAGGTTCTTTCCAAAAGAAACCTTATGCTTAACTTAGAAGAGAAGTGCCATAACATGCAGGTTGCCACTGATAGGTTCATGTCTAAGTTTCAGATTTTGAGGGACAAGGGTCTTCCTAGTCCTATGGTCATCAATGAAAAACTCATGCCCCAGCTAGACTATGGAGATAGACTAAGAAAATTGGCTAAGGAACAAGCAAGTTCTTCAACCATTAAAGCCCTGCTAACTGGCAAAGTGTTGTATGACACATTGGAGAACTTGTTTTTCCTAGAGAACGAGGTGAAACATTTGTTCCTCACTTCGCCAAATTTTGCAAAGTACACAGAGGCAGATGAAATCTACAGAAGGATGATGAATGATGCAGAATGGTGGGAAAAAATGACAGATTTACTGAAAGAAATTTATATTAGAAAGTTACTGCGCAGGAAATGAAGGCAACTAGTTAAAACAGGTAAAAGAAGAGAAATAGGGTCAAAGAGTAGCAGGGTCAAAGAGTATCAGTTAAAATATGAAAGTAAAGAAGATTCCAATGTAGAAATGCTACAAATAGCAGCCAGCTTAAACGGCTCCAAATCAATTGAAACAACCAACAACACCACAATAAAAGGGATAGCATGAAGTATTTCAACATCTATCTCTATCCTCATGCAAGAAGTTATTTTTATTCCTTAAATTAAGTCTCAAGTTGTTTTGAGATATTTTCTAAATATCTTGTATATATACTTCATATTTCAAAGTATGAGGGGTGGATTCTTATACTTTCAATAGAATTTTGTTCAAAGACTGTAAAAGCTTTTGTATCACTGACTGGGTCAGCATGTTGGATTGATTAATAAAGATCAAATATTTCAAGGGATTCATGTGTAAAGCGGAGTACAAATGAGTAATTTTCTTGTGTTGTTTTATCTCCCTTAAAGTTGTTTCATAATCTTAAATGTTTCAGAAGTCGGAATGTTTAACTTGAATATTATTTCAGAATTTTCTTAACTGCACTCTGTCTTACTGTTATACATTCTTAATGTTTTCTTTTAAACCATCTTAGCTAGGGAATTCTTAACTGCTCTTTAGCTTTCGTAGTTTCTCCTCTGGTCTATAGTAAAGGATTCTTAATTTCCCTTTACTCATGATTCACTGTTATTCCTCCATCTTAGCCTCGGTCTGAATATTCTTGATTTCCCTCTCACCCCTATTAAGACTCATTTCACCATTTAGTCCAAGGTTTTTTACTTCACTATGCAATCTTGCCCCTTGACCATTCCCTTTAGTGGTTTAACTCCAACTTTGTTGCCCCTTATTTGACTCCATTTCCCAATGGCCTAAAGGCATCAACCTATGAGCCTGTTTTAAGGATCCATCACCAAATCTTCATACAAATAAAAAACCCCCAGAACTCTAGAACTAGCCTGATATCTAAGGAAACATAGCTAAATTATATAGATATATTTTTTTGAGCCATAGGTTGGATACAGCCTATGCTTAAAAGTTGGTTTGTGGTTACCTTGAAGCCTTCCCTTCTTCCAAAACTTATAAGGAAACGTTTTGAGTGATAACATAGTGGTAACCATACTAGGGAAGCAAACCTCAGTCTCCTAAAACTTTAAGGAAATCTTAATCATCATCTTGAGCCCCTTAAAGTCAGTTTTTATAAAAGTTTAAAAATTTACACTAAAAAACAGTTAAAATTTTATAATTCTGGCTACCAGGAAAACTCATTATACCGGGGTCAACCCGGTTCCAAACCTTGTTGTTATTGTGGATGATCCAGATAGAATTATAAGAAAATCTAAAAAAGAGGAGAGTTCATCTGATAAAACACCATTAATTAAAGCTAATTCTTGTCCTGATGAGTGGTTGTTTTTAGAAGATTTACCTTTTGATGTGCAATTTGATCTCTCATTATTTAGAACAAAATTTGAAAGTGTGCTTAATGAAACTGTTCTAGATCCTGATTTTATTTCAGACCTTGAAGTTCAAAGAGCTAATAGATCAATTGACAAATATATTCTGAATACTCCATTATCATCCATTAATACTGCTCTAACTGTTGAACTTACTACTCAGTCCTCCAACATTATTAATACCCCTTCCATCACTACCACACCATCCATTATTTCTTATACAGTTCATTCCACTAGCCCATTCATTCCACATCTCCCTATACAACCTAGAATCTTGTTTCCACCTATAGACACTCCCACTTCACCCATTAGTCCTTCGAGTTCACTTATAGATACTTCCATTTCCCCTATATTCACAATTGTCCCTTTTATCCCAATTTACCTTATAGAAACCCCTTCATCCACTATCAATGTTTCAGTTTCATTTGTAGATATTCCAACTTCAGCTATTAATATTCCAAATTCCACTGTTAATACTCCAGTTGCAATTGGCAATCTTTCATTTTCAACTGTAAGCACTGCTAGCTCATCCATCTCCACCTCAACCCAAAGTAATCTTCCCTTATCTCTGATCCAAGCCAAGGTTTTAGCCATGGCCAATAGATATGCCCTTTCGGTGTTGTCTGGTCAGTTGCATGACCTACCTCAGGACTATCAAAGTAAAATTCAATTATTTGATGCTACGGACCTATACACTGCCCAACAACATGTTAATAGAATGAACGATTATTTTGAGTTACATGAGATAGATGATGTAGATGTAAGAATGAGTCTTTTTGCCCAAACATTAGCTGGGGAAGTTAGAGCCTGGTTTATAAACCTAGCTACTGGTAGTATTGTAGATATGAAAAACTTTCATAGGATGTTCTTCGAGAGATGGGAAAGGAAGAAAAACCCATCACAGATACTTTATGAGTATGAAAACATTAAGAGAGGTCCTAAAGAATTAGTTCAAGACTACTGCACCAGGTTTAATAGCACTTACAATGCCATTCTTGCCAACCTTAAGCCTCCTCTTGATCTCGCAATGATGAAGTTCCCTGACGGTTTTGATCTAGATATGGCCTACCAACTTAAGGAAAGGGAGCCTGCAACCCTAGAGCAAAGCCAAACCAATGCAGTAAAAGTAGAGGCTAATCTGTTAGTCAAAAGAGCCTGAGTGAAGATAGAAAGGAGATTAGCTTTTGCTGATGAAGCTTCAACATCTGATGGTAAAGTAGACCTTTTGGCCAAAACTGTAGAAAGAACCATGGATAGAATTGACAACCTAGATAGAAAGCATGGGATAATCAACAAGTACCCCCAGTTAGGAATGCTAATTTCAGGAAAAACCAAAATCAAAACCAAAACAAAGGAAAGAATGGACCTAATCAAAACATTAGACCCCCTTTTCAAGAAAACTATGTAAAATCATCTGATCCTGATGATCGAGAACAAGATACCCAAATCAATCTAATGGGATTAGATGACCAAAACCCTGTATTTCTCTCCCAGGATGAGGAAGAATTGCATATGTTACAGTAGCTTCAAACCCAGTCTAGAGATTCATTTGACTATAAACAGGGATATGACTCTACCATATTTGAAGTGCACAAACAATATAATTTGAGAAGTAAAAAGAATGCTGGTCCGCCTAACAAAACTAAGAAAGCAATGGGAAATCAACCCAAAATAACAAATAAAGTTCCTATTTCGGAGGTACTCCAAATCCTCCCTAGACCAAACCAAAATCCCCCTAGTCCCATCATTGAAGAAATAACTGTCAACCCACCCTTGGTTGAGTAGCCATCCACATTAGTTCCACTTAAAGAACCAAAGAAAAACACCTATAATACCATATTTGAAAGTCCCCATAAGGAAATACAAAGTAAACAAAGGGAAGATAATTCCACTCAAAACCCTATTCCAAAGGTTTACAACCCTTCCTCATCATTCAATTTGGGAGCAGAAATATCCAAGCTGAAAATTTCAGTCGCTTTGACTAAACTAGTTAAAAACAGAACTTAAAAATCACAGGTAAATCAGACCCTGAACATTGCTAAAAATTAAGACTCAGTTGATTTGTTTGATGATAAACCATAATTAATATTTGGACTAGATGTTAATGGCAAACCGCAAGAAGGAGGAGTTCCACCTTTTTACATTAGCCTTAATATTCATGATAAAATACTACACAATACCATGTTAGATTCTGGGGCTTCTCACAACCTAATGCCAAAATCAGTAATGGAAAAATTGAAACTAGACATTACTGTTGGAAACAATACTGAGAGGGGGGGTGAATCAGTATTATCAAATCAATTATTTTTTATTTTACAATCAGATTTGTATATGCTACTTCAGCTATGGGAAACTGCATATATACGCTACTGTGTCTAAAGAAACCAGCGTATATAAGAAAACTTAAGATTCATTAATTGTTGATCTTTAATCAATGCATCAGGACTTCATTAATCATAAGAACAGTAAACAGGAGCAGTAAAACAGAACAGATCATCACACACATGGACACAAAGATATAAGGTGGAAACCCAATGTGGGTGAAAACCACCTGCTGCAATTAGTCTCTATCTTCTTTTAAATTAGAAACTTCTTTTTACAATGATTCTGTACTGGTGCAGTATTATACCAGTACGTAGGCTGCTACCTGCAGAAGGCTACAACCTTCTCTCATTCTCCAGCTTCTTCTCGAATGGAGGTACAACCCCCTTAGCTCTTGTACTAGCTGAGGTACTAGTACGTAGGCGCTGACCTACAGAAGGCTATAACCTTCTCCTTTCTTTCGAGGACCACATTTCATAAATTTTCAGACTGGATCCATGAATATCATCAATCAAACATCAAGTATATCTGCATCAACCAATCTCCTTTGCACCAAACAAAACTGAATGAAATAGTCACCTCTCTAAATGTTGTACCCAGAAAACAATAACAGTAACTAGACACCAATTCTAAACCCAGAACACTGCATCAATAAACATAAGTAGCTAAAACATATTACAAGAGACATACGCCACTTCAATGTGTACAACCTATGTGCATACGCTTCTGAATTAAGGCCAACCAGCATATACGCTATTCTGCATTACATAACCAGCGTGTATACAGACATTTTCTTTGCTGAACCTGCGTACAGATCTATAAAAGATAATTTATCCTTTTCACTTATTCAGACATCAGTTATGCCCAGATTATCAGATTTATAGGTCAAGTCATGCGTCAAAATAATAGATCAAAATCACACAAAGATACTCCTATTTAAGCCTTAAGATCTTGATCCATCAATAGTACTTATCCTTCTTCTTGCGCTTATGTTCCTCCTTGATTCAGATCCAGCTATGCACCATAACCCAATGACCAGTATTCCAAATCTAGTTCTTTATGAGATATTCAATGCTTGAATTGATACGTTGTCTAATGATCTCCTTCCCCTTTTATAGTCTTATGCCTTACACAATACCATGGTCCAAAACCATAAAGAATCAATACCTTGGACCAAATACCTGGGTTCAACACTTCAGATGAGATACCATGGTCCAAAACCATAGGTCCAAATACCAAGGACTAAATACCATGGACCAAAAATAAGTTTTCCTGCACGTACACACTTTTTCGTCCATGAAAGTGCATGCATATGCATACGCGACTTTTGGTCGGCAATCTCGCGTGTATATGTGACTTCGTCAAAGGGAACCTCCGTATACCTCTTTTTCTTTCATCCTGAGAGCCTAAACAATGATCTGCCATCTAAGTGAGTTGCCATCAAGGAAAACACCTGTGTCATAGTGCCAAACCTATGTCATAATGCCAACAAGCTCCCCCTTTGGACTTGATGGCAACCCCAAGTCACTCAAATTCATTCTCCCCCTTTGACATCAAGGGCAGAGGGTTATGCTCCCCCTGACTATAGGCAAGGTCTACAAGAAGATGCTCTCCAAGAAGATACATAACTTTATACATCATAAATGACCTTCCTACCACCAAATACTCATACATACATCCATCTCCCAACCAAGTGGGGATTGACTCATCCACCCAACGAAGTGGGGATACACCAAAAGTTTACATAAGATAAACAAGAACAATACATTATCCATCCCAGGCATAGTGGGGAAACCAAAGTAGGCCATTACATGACCCTTATAAGAAAAGAAATACATGATATAGAAATGGAATATCTACAACCAGAATATGATAGTTATCAACAACTATCATCAACAACATCTGTCAATCGTCATTTAGTCCAGCAACCATGTTCTCCTTCTGCACTTGTTTCCCCTGAAACCAAAACACTGTGAACTTAAACCAAGATCTTCTAGGATAATGCCAACAATGCATTATTAGAAGAATATGTATGCTCCCCCTGAACCTGTGCCAGATGGTCTTTGTCAGACCCATATCAGACTCCTTTCATCCTGAGCCTAGCCGATTGTTTGTCTTCAAACCAACATATACACAATTGTATCCACATAAACCGACGTATGTACACGGATTTGCCTCATTAAACTCATGTACAACCACTTTTCTCTGAAATAGACAAGTTTCAACAGCAAGATGATGCATCAACTACTCCCAGCTTCTATCTGGGGTATTCAAATGTCTCCTTGGGCAGTGGTTTGGTGAGTATATCAGCAACCTATTCCTTGGAGGGAACACACTCCAATTTGACCTTTTTTCTCAAGCACTTGTTCTCGAAGAAAGTGATATTTGATAGGTATGTGCTTGGTATTTGAATGCATGAATGGATTTTTTGAAATACTAATTGCACTTGTATTATCACATAAAATGGAGATAGGTGGAGTACAAGTGATTTGAAAATCTTGCAAAATTTGCATCATCCAAAGGAGTTGTGTGCAGCAAGATGCATCAGCCACATATTCTGCTTTAGTTGTAGATAAATCAATTGAACTTTGTTTCTTGCTGAACCAAGATACTAATCTGGAACCCATAAAGAATTTACCACCACTAGTACTTTTTCTGTCATCCACGCTTCCTGCCCAATCTGCATCTGTATATTCATGAAGTGTGAGATAGTATCTCTAGGATACCATAGGCCATAGTTTTGTGTCCCTTGAAGATATTTGAAAATTCTTTTAACTACCTGAAGGTGTGCTTCTTTTGGATTTTCCTGGAATCTTCCAACTCTTCCCACTGCATGCATGATGTCTAGTTGGGTACTAGTCAGGTAGAGCAGACTAACAATCATGGATCTATAGGTTGGTTGATGAACTGCTGCTGAATCATCATTTGCGCTGAGGCTGCATCCTATTACCATAAGGGTAAATATTGGTTTTGAATCTTCCATGCCATATTTCTTCAAGATCTCCTTGAGGTACTTGGTTTGTGATAAAAATATACCGTCTTTATTTTGTTGGACTTGTAAACCAAGAAAATATGTCGGCTCACCAAGCATGGACATTCCAAATTCTTTTTGCATCACCAAAGCAAAGCTTTGACTCATGGCTTCTTCATTGCTACCAAAGATGATATCATCAACATACACGACAAGTATTAGTAATTTATCATTATCAATTTTTACATATAGATTGCTATCTGTTGATCCTTTTGAAAAACCTCCTTGATGGAGGTATTTGTCCAGACAATAATACCAAGCCCTTGGAGCCTGTTTAAAACCATAGAGTGCCTTCTTAAGTCTGTATACAAGTTTTGGATCATTTCCAGGGATGAATCCATCTCGTTGCTCAATATACACTTCTTCTTCCAAGTATCCATTTAAAAAGGTAGATTTCACATCCATTTGAAAAACTTTGAACTTTTGAAAGCTAGAAAGAGCAAGGAACATTCTTATGGCTTCAAGTCTAGCAACAGGTACAAAAGTTTCTTCAAAGTCTATACCTTCTTATTGAGCATACCCTTTACAAACAAGTCTGGCCTTGTTCCTAATAACATCTCCATTTTCATTTAGCTTGTTTTTGAATATCCATTTTGTCCCTATGACATTCTTATCGTTTGGTCTAGGAAGCAACTCCCAAGTGTTATTCTTTTCAATCTACTCAAGTTCTTCATTCATGGCCTTGACCCAACATTCATATTTGCATGCTTCTCTTACATTTTGTGGTTCAGTGGAGGAGAGAAATGCTAGATAGCTTGAGGCTTTCGAAATAGTTCTTGTTTGTACACCTGCCTCTTCCTGCCCCAAAATTTGAGGTTTCTGGATGATTCTTCTGAACGTACCTGGATGGAGTCTTTTCTTCTATCCTTATCTGTTCTTCTGGTGCCTCATGGGTTTCTTATTCATCATAAGTCTAACTTGATGTTGAAGGATAGTCCTCATCATCTTCGAAATCTTCAGATTTTACCTGCCTAGGAATGTTTCCTTCTTCATCAATCACTACATCTATACTTTTAGCAATTTTTCGAAGTCCTTTATTGTAACACTTATATCCTTTGTTGTGGGGAGAATAACCAAGGAGAATGCCTTCATGTGCTCTAGTTTCAAACTTGCCAAGGTTTTCATTAGTGCTTTTGATGTAACATTTGCTTCCAAAAATTTTGAAGTATTTAACCGTGGGAGTCTTACCATACCAAAGTTCATGAGGAGTTTGAGTGTTGTTCACCCGGACATTTGTCTTGTTGAAAATAGTAATCGCAGCAAATGCAGCTTCACCCCAGAAGGTTGTGGGAGTTCCAGACTCATCAAGCATAGCACGAGCCATTTGTCGAACTGTTCTGTTCATCCTTTCTAATACTCCATTTTGCTGAGGAGTCCTTGCAGTAGAGAATTCCCTTATTATTCCATGTTCTTCACAAAAATTGAAAAAATCATCTGAGGTAAATTCCCCTCCTCGATCAGACCTGAGGCATTTGATTCTACGATCTGATTCGTTTTCAACCAAGGCTTTGAATGCTTTGAACTTTTTGAAAGCTTCGTCTTTATGCTTCAGAAGTCCTATCAAACACATCCTGGAAAAGTCGTCAATGAACAATATGAAGTATTCTTCTCCTCGAGGTGATCTTTTCCTAGTTGGACCACATACATCAGTATGGACAAGTTCAAGTGGCCTACTAGCTAATCCTTCCTTCTCAGGGAAATTATTTCTGGTTTGCTTACCAAACTGACATGATTTGCATACTGTATTTTCTAGAATTCTAATGTCAAGGAGATCACGAACCGCCTGATATTTTCTTGCTTTCCTTATTTGAGAGAAGCTTAGATGCCCCAATCTTCTGTGCCATAGTCAGTGTTCATCATTCTTGCTTAGATAGCATTGTTGTTGTCCTCCCTTGAGTATGTATAAATTATTTGGAGTTCTTATGCCTTTGATCACTGTTTCTCCTGTATCAAGCTCATGAACAATACATCCATTTGATCGAAATATTACCTCATTTCCTTGATCACACATTTGACTGACACTCAATAGATTATGCTTTAAGCCATCAACATACATAACATTTACAGCTTTCACCTTTTCTTTCAAAAGAACAAAATCTTTACCTTTTATGAATGCAAGGGTGTCATTTCCAAATGAGACCTTCTTTTCCTTTTCTAAGGCACTATATGGCTGAAGTTTTTCTTTATCACCTGTCATATGTTTCGAGCATCCACTGTCGATGTACCATTGATTTTATTGTCCTTCCACATATAAGGCTATACCACATCTTTTTGGTTTCGGTTCTTTCTTTCTCCATATTTTGGGACTCAATGAAGCTTGCTCCTTTTGGGTTGTTTGCTGAAACATACTCCTACATTCAGAACCTTCATGACCAAAGTTGTTACAAATAGAACATTCTATTTCATTTTGAAGAGCAGAAAAGTTATTGTAGGTCCTTTTCATGATTCCAGTCACACTCCCTTGATTTCATGCTTCTCTGGTCATGATGGTCTTGTAGGCAACACATTCAGCTACTTTGTGTCCAAAGTTATGACAAGAGAAACATTGTCCATTAAAGAAATTCCTGCGATTATCAAACCTTCCATCCAGGTGATTGTAATTTCCATAGCCATTCATTATTAAGGAAAATTGAGAATGATTTACCTGTGGTTGGTTGTAGCTTCTATTCATCCTTGAAGAATATTGCCCTCGATTTACTTGGTGATCTCTGTTCATCTTTGAAGTAAATTGTCCCTGATTTGCCTGGTGATCTGTGTTGTGCCTTTGCTGTCGATTGTCAACCTGTTCACTTCTCCTTGCCGCTTCAAGATAACTTTTAGAGGTAGATGGATTCTGTGCTTGAGATTCTTCTTTATTATAACCAAGACCTGTCTTGATTAGAGGAGAATGCTACACTTTGATAATCTCATCCAAAGTTTCAGATCCTTTAGCAAATCTAAGATTAAGAGCTTTTTTTTTCTCAGTATCTTTTCTAAGTCCCACAATTTCACATTCTAACTTTTCATTGTGTTTTTCCCTTTTAGCAAGTTGGAATGTCGAAGTATCTATAATCATATTTTTTTCTTCTAAACAAATTTTAAGTTTAAAAATTTCTTCATAAAGACCTTCTTCATCTATAGCATCCAAGAAATCATCATCTTTAAAAGCCATCAAAAGTATATAATCATTACCTTGTTCATCTTCATCACTATTTGAAAATCCATCACTGTCTTCATGTGTATAATAGCTCTTCTTACTAACATTCTGTTTTTTGTTCCATCTAACTGGTTCCTTACCTTTGTCAAGCTTATCTTTATGAGGACATTTGGTTGCATACTGACCGACTCTTCCACAAGCAAAGCATTTAAAAGGTAGCTGACCTCTGAATCTTCCAGAACCCCATTGAAGGTTCTTGAAAAAGTTTGATTCTTCCTCTCCTTCTGACATATGTCCTAACTCATTGTATTCTCCTTTTCCTAAGGCTTTGAATGTAGATTCTCTCATGTCTGATGGTCCCACTTTTCTCATTTCGAAAGCAGTTAGTATTTCGTGCAACTGTGATATGGTAATTCTTTGAAGATTCTGCTTTTCTTCTATGGCTGAAACTTTTGATTCAAACTTATAAGACAAAGATCTTAGAACCTTTTCAACCAAAGTAGCTTCTTTTATCTCTTCACCCAAGTTTTTCATACAATTAACAATCTCATCTATACATAAGAACTAATTAGCCACACTCTCATCATTGTGCATTCTGAGATTTTCATATTGGATTTTGAGAGTTTGTAGTTTTTCATGTTCTACCTGATCATCTCCTTCATATCTCAGAACGATCTTGTCCCATATTTCTTTTGCAGTTTTGAGCTGCATAACCTTGATGAATTCTGAATGAGATAAACTCCCTAATAGAGTATTAATAGCCTTTGCATTTGTTTCATACTGCTTCTTACCAGCCGTATTTGTAGGAGTTGCTGATGGAAATTTGTATCCTGTGTCCACGATATCCCAAACTTCTGTACCAAGAGATTGAAGATAGGCTATGATTCTTACCTTCCAATAGACGAAGTTGCTTCCATCAAAGATTGGTGGCCTGATAGATGCCTCCTTTTCATAGTTTCTCATGATGATAGATCTTCCTTCAAGTGATCAAGCTTCTTCTGAAGGACCTACTCTGAAACCAATTGTTGGAAATAATACTGAGAGGGGGGGGGGGGGGGGGGGGGGTGAATCAGTATTATCAAATCAATTATTTTTTATTTCACAATCAGATTTGTATACGCTACTTCAGCTATGGGAAACTGCGTATATATGCTATTGTGTCTAAAGAAACCAACGTATATTAGAAAACTTAAGATTCATTAATTGTTGATCTTTATCAGTGCATCAGGACTTCATTAATCATAAGAACAATAAACAGGAGCAATAAAACAGAACAAATCATCACACACATGGACACAAAGATATAAGGTGGAAACCCAATGTGGGTGAAAACCACCTGCTATAATTCATCTCTATCTTCTTTTAAATTAGAAACTTCTGTTTACAATGATTTTGTACTGGTGCAGTCTTATACCAGTATGTAGGCTACTACCTGCAGAAGGCTACAACTTTCTCTTTTCTTTCAGGGACCAAGTTTCATAAATTTTCAAACTGGATCCATGAATAACATCAATCAAACATCAAGTATATTTGTATCAATCAATCTCCTTTGCACCAAACAAAACTGAATCAAATAGTCACCTCTCTGAATGTTGTACCCAGAAAACAGTAACAGTAACCAGACACCAATTCCGAACCCAGAACACTGCAACAATAAATAGAAGTAGCTAAAACATATTTCAAGAGACGTACGCTACTTTAATGTGTACAACCTGCGTGCATACACTTATGAATTAAGGCCAACCAATGTATACGCTATTCTGCATTACATAACTAGCATGTATACGCACATTTTCTTTGCTGAACCTGTGTACAGATCTATAAAAGATAATTTATCCTTTTCACTTATTCAGACATCAGTTATACCCATATTATCAGATTTATAGATCAAGTCATTGGTTGAAGGGAAAGTACCCCTAGGGTCCTTTGGGCTAAGACTCTACCAGACTAAAAATTGCTTATTCAAAGAAACATACACACAGCCATCATTTTTACTTTTAAGCAAATTCTAATGTTTAGGGTACGTACCTAAGGTCCTACGTTCGAGAAGGCCTTTAGGGTCCAAACCCTTCTTGGAGTTCCCTTCTTCTTCCCTTGATCTGCAAGACAAACAAATCAAAGAACACAACAGTACATATACAAATACTTATGTATAAACCATCTTTATGCTATAAAGTTAGTTATAAAAATCTTTAAGTAACTACTTGCATAAGAATTCAAAACAAGAATCTCATAAGCATAAAGAAATATTGTTTCGGGAACAAAGACGTGTTTCTTTATATATAAAGGCAAATAAAGTACATATAACGGAAAGATATCACCTGAACACCTTCAGCAGGCTCCAAGCAAAGCTTCCTCCCGGATTCGTTCCAGCCTCAAGCCTCCAACTAGAGCTCCTTCCAAGTCTTACTCAATGATGATATCAAGGACGAATGATCACCAATACACATGGAAACAAGGGTTTCCTATGCAAAATGGGGGAAGTGCAGAAAGCACCAAGGACTTCAGACCTGGTCTAAGGGGAAAATCTCAGCATAATAATCTTGCTCTCATTTCTCTCTCCTTTTGGCCTTCCCTTTGATGTCTTTTTATACCCTCTCCAAAGTAGTTTTTTAGTTAGGAGTTGGTTGGGAACAGTTGGGCCACGGGCACTAACAGGTGATCCAGCAGGTAAAACCCGCGATCTCCGCCCGAAAAAGAGGAATTTAT
Source organism: Pinus tabuliformis (assembly GCA_031772625.1). Taxonomy (NCBI): domain Eukaryota; kingdom Viridiplantae; phylum Streptophyta; class Pinopsida; order Pinales; family Pinaceae; genus Pinus; species Pinus tabuliformis. Next base: position 1,926,920,353 of record CM062816.1, on the reverse strand, counting down.
TATTTTTTTAAGTGTTTTAATAGATACACGCGGGTTGGGTATGACAGACCCGCGTGTACACGCGTTTAACTCAGGGCAATGTCGCGTATAGGGAATAAAACACTGTTTTTTAAATTTTTGGACCAGGTCTGGAAGGAGGGGTTGCCCTAGGCCATGAGTGCAGCATCACAAACCATAAGAGTGAGATTTGGAGCTATAATAGATGCCCCCTAATGTATGAGGTCAGAAGGGGAACATGATGGCCGAAATATATTAAGTAAGTACAAGGAAAGGAACTCTGCCGAAAAACCGAGGAGGACTTCACTAGAATTCAGCCTGCCAAGCCACCGAAAAGAGATCAGAAAGAAACACTGTCTGAGGCGGGCATACCCATGCTCAGGAAAAGTAAAGCATGTCCGCATATCAAGTGCAAGCGGATCCACTAAGTATACAAGTATAAATGACTGGGAAATACATAATGGATCATCTGATCATAATGAGTAAGTACATGTCTGAATATCACATATAAGACTGTCAATGATGCTGAAAGATGCAACGGATCACTGATATCAAAGACTGATCCCAAAAAGGTACCAACTAAACATGATGGAATAGGATGGTACGACACTGCGAACTCAGGTGCCAGCATATAGAATGTCGCCGTAACTGACTGCAACATATAAGGTGGAGTGGTATCAACTAGCAGCAACAGGAGCAACTGTCAAGTGAACCAATGAATGCTGATACAACCTGAGGTCTTCACCGACCGTCGTGGTACATTTCTACACCATGGGAATAAATGATCTGAAGTCGACCATGTGAGAAATCGTTTGATTACCGGTCATTGATGTATACCGTTAACAAACGCGAGACTACTCACTGATAATGATAATGAGCGTCAAGGTACCCAGTACAATCTAACAAGTGTGAATAGATGAGCTGAAGTCGAACACCTGTAAGAATCTATCAATCAGGAGACAATGATGGTTTCCCACTGTCGATAGCGAGGAATTTTCCACTAATGACTGCAAACCCCAAGGTACTGCCAAATGGACTCTAGATCTTTACCCCAGAGCAATGAGTCGGAGTCGATAGGGAAAGATCCGCTAGAAGGAAGGCATTAAGGCATCCTCCATCAATCTAGCGCGAGTGTAACCCGTAGGCCAATAATGTGGAAGGAATCGGACGAAAAAGATGTAGTAACCCAACCGAAGTACGTTTCCAGCGTACACAAGATGTGGCTAGCACACGGCAGAAACCCTCTGAACCAACCAATAATGAAAGCCGACACAGAGGCGAGGTATCCACCAATAGGGTCAAATGGAAACCAAGGTACTGCATGAATCCCAATGTGTGATAATGTATGCTGATGTCGAACACAAGGGAAACCACTCAGTCAAAGACCCATGATACTGATCGATGCTGAGCACAAGGTGACCTATCAATAATGAAAATAGGGCCAGGGTGCGGCTCTAGGCCTGTCCTCAGAGCAATGTGTCGTCGTCGATAAGGACAAGACCCGCCAGCAAGAAGTCAATGGGGACCTTCTCAAACCGGCACGAGTAAAGGACCAATATAACTGATGTGATGATAGACATGACACTGACAACTAGGGATGGCCGACTGAAAAATGAGTCAAGAGACACCGCAGAAAGGCCGACTCAGGCTAACTTCCCTTGAACAAAAGCACGACTCAATGTGACTATGTGGCAGCATATGATGAATCTGTATAAGTTCGTCATGCAGGAGGCACGAACGAACCCTCCATATGATTGGAAGAGATAACCAATCGGGGGAGAACTGAATCGATAACAAGGTTATGGCGTACCTAAGTCAAACTAAATCCCACCCATGCGGAGGAGACTTTGTTTTGAGTGCTTTGTTCAAGGGCGACACGACTGACTCTAGCTGCCAACAATAAATGGAAATAATGTCCCTGTTCTCGCTCTTTTTGGAATATTTAATTTTTTTGTCTTTTTCTGATAAGCCAGAAAAAGAATAAAAGAATGCTATGGTACAGTGGAAAGAACGAGTGTCGGTGAAACAGATGATCTAGTTCCTGGGAAAGGAACGTTCCTATTCTCAATGCAGGGAGGTGAAAAACTGGTCAGTGACACTCAGAGGTAAGTTCCTTCCACGGATCTGGGTATGTCAAGCTGCAGAAGTCAAGGGTATGCAAGGTTGATTTTGCAGACGTCATGGTCAAAATTTGGCTTAAACACGAGTCCAAGTGAAGCCGGCTATAGGCCAAAAGGTGCAAATGGTCAACATGCAATGCAGAAGTACAACTCAACACACATAGGAGCCTCTAGGGTATAAGGCCAGAAGGAAGCGAAGAAGCAAAGAGGAATGAGTCTTCAACGCATAAGTCATGGCGGGACTACAGAGGACTGCCGAGCCTACTCAAAACGAAGCAGCATGGGCAACAAATGTCAGTGAGGTGCTAACTAGGATGCCCATGTAAAAGGATGGCTCTACCATCATGTCATGATTTAAAGAATCGGCGAGTGAAAATGGCTTACGAACCATAACATGATGGGGTCGACCCTACGACAGATGTATCGGTCAAATGGAGGCTAGTATGCATAATGCAACGGAAAAATGGTGTCCCTAACCTATATGCCAGTGAGAACACGATACCTGCCATGACGGGTCAGCAGTCATGGAACCGTCTCGAACCGTCGAAAAATGTCCAAAATGTCCTGAAAAACAACCCAATCTCGACATTCCAAGCTCCCAAGTTAAAAGTGACATGAAACCAAACAAAATAAAATTTTGAAAAAATTTGCATTTTCAAAACTTATAAAAAGAAATTTTGGACTTACCATTTTCACCGTTTGACTTGGAGAGCAAAAATTGTGGAGCAAAAGGAGCAAACTTCCCCGTGACTTATTCAACCGTTCAAACTTGCCGAAAACTTCCAGGTAAGCACTAAACTTGTCTTGCAATTAATTGTGATAGTTTTTAGGAAGTTTAATTAATGTTTCACCGTTAGACTTTTTCAAAAAATTGCTCTGCGGCGCACACGCGGGTTGGCTGTATAGAACTCGCGTATACGATGGCCCTACACGCGACTGTATACAAGGGAACCCGCGTGTGCGCAGCAAACTAATTTTATATACAAAACTAACGGATGAAAGTGATTTTTTTCTTCCAGGATGACTGTCACATGGCGTGAAAGAGAGCACTCAGCTATAGATAATGAAGTTATGAACAATGATGAGGCATTAGACGCCCTACGGGGATGCGGATTGTTAAAATTCTTCAAGTTGCCAAATATGAAAGCAAACGTGCGTCTGCTCGAGAGACGCATTGATTATTGGGATGTCGAGGAGGAAGCTTTTTTGATTGATCAGATGCCACTTAGGGTAGAAGTGGAAGATATATATTTTATCACGGGCCTTTCCCGAAGGGGAGAGGTAGTACACTCCCGGGACAGGACCCGGAATAGTCTCAGTGTAGACGACTATGTTCAAATTTACTGCCCAGGTCATCGGAAGGTCGGGAGCCAGATCTCTATCCCACACGTGGAGAGTTTTTCACTGCGGATAATCTTGTTCACCATAGGTCGAGTGAACGGATCATCCTCACTACATCAGGCATCACGGGTCAACATGAGCGTAGCAGTGGACTGTCTCACCACGGTGTTTGACTGGTGTACTCCTCTACTTGCCAACATGAAGGAACAGCTTACTTCTATCAGGAGGGGACAGACCAAGAACTTTGGGTACAGAACCATTTTATGCACTTTCTTCTTCGAGAAGGTTCCCGCACTCCGCCCCAGGGTAGCAGTTCCCATCAGTAGTCCACGTGATCCACGCATGGGCCGGTGGGCTGACTTGATGAAATGTCTGGGGGGTGGGGAAGTACCTAGGAATGCATTCGACGATGACTTTTTTGCTTGGTGGGAGCAACAGATCATCGCCATAGATGACTACCCCTATGCTGGGCTGGATTTCCGAGGAGATCCTGATCTAGTGTTACCACCGGATGCAGCATGGGGCGAGATTGGTAAGATTTTGATTTTTATGATTATATGTTTTTTTTGGATTTTTCAAATATAATGATAAATTTTGAAAAATATTTTTTGATGAGATTCAAATGACTAATATGATGATCATGTTCTAGACATCGGGCCCGTGCGACCAGATGGATTCCCGCGGCATGGACGGCGTGGCCGAGGAGCCGAAGAGGCGGCTGCGGATGCGGAAAGGACCCTCAACAACGTCCAGCGACACTTGGCGAGACTGAGCTGCCAAGTACCGATGGCCGAGATAGAGGACCTTCCTCCAGATATGCAGCGTCATGTGGTTGGGATGCCACGTGACTGGGTTCGTGTCTTTCGGCGCGTGGCCAATGCTATAGTTACTTATTTAGCTACTCATCCAGAGCCGAGGCATTAGATATGCCTGACATGATTATGGGCACTTGAGTCCCAATTTTGTATATTTTTGGACACACATATGTACACTCGAGACGCTTTGCGATATATATATATATATATACAGTTTGACTTTTTGATGCATGATTTTATGATGATGAATGATTGATATGCCAGTCCAATGCTTGATTAGCGATAGAATCAGCTAACCAATTTTGAGATCTTGGAATGTGCAAATAATTAATGTAAATAAATGATCTTTGCAACAACCTCACCCTTAAATATTGGCGATATAATAATGGATCTCTAACCCGATAAATGTTATTTAACTGAGACACTATCAATTGAGAATCAAGATATACTACCAACGAGTCGATCTCATAAGAGATTGCCTCGGATAATAAATTGATAACAGCTGTATATTCGGCCATATTGTTCGAAGCAGGACCGATACACACGCCTCTCGATATCATCAACTGACCAGTTGGGTAATAAAGTACCCAAGCTGCGGAAGCAAGATTCCGAGTGTGTCGACTAGCACCATCGGCGAATCCAAAATAAACCAAATCATCCATCAACATCTGCCAAGGCAGACCAAAAAGTGCTGATATCAGGAAACGCTCGATAATATATGTACAAATACACATAAAATACAAAGAAGCCATTGCCTGGTAAAACTAAGCAAAATACTTCTTTAAATAGAGCCCATTTCGGGGCTCTGCCAGCTTGTTTCCTTCGAAATCAATTAACTCATACAATCCTTTTTCTAAGACTTGTTTGATAATGAAAGGACCGTACCACATAGGCTTGAATTTGCCTGCCCCCAAGGCGTCCTTATCTTGGTCATAGACCAAGACAAGGTCACCTTCAGAAAAGACACGAGGACGGAGAGACTTATCATACTGAGTTTTGACCCTTTTCTTATGGGCCTCATTCATCGTGGCGGCATCTCGACGCTGCTCATTGAGATGTTCCAGGTGAACTAGGCGCTCCTCGAGACTCGAAGTCTCAGGAAGAAGCTCGACAGCCAATTTCAGAGATGGAATTTCACATTCGACCGGAAAGATAGATTCCATCCCGTAAACCAACTGAAAAGGAGTAAAACTAGTAGCCGTTTTGACGGAGGTTCGGTATGCCCAAAGAGCCGGATACAACATAATGTGCCAATTGGACCGATTTTTATCGATTGTCCATTGGAGTATCGTCTTAAGAGTTTTATTGACTGCCTCGACCTGTCCATTGGCCTGAGGATAGTAAGGAGATGAATGCTCCTGACGAAAACCTAATTTAAAAGCCAATTCGGACATTATCTGATTTTGGAAATGACTGCCATGGTCGGTGACAATCTCTCTTGGGATACCGAATCTTGAGATAACCTGATTGAATAGAAACAAAGCTGCCGTGTCACTGTCGTTCTTATAAGTAGGCATGGCCTCAGCCCACTTCGTGAAGTAGTCTACAGCCATGATAATGTACTTGTGATTCGCCGCTGAAGGTGGATTACAAGTCGTAAAATCAATACCCCACTTAGTGAAGGGACCGACGGTGACAACGGGAAAAAGGGGAGCTGGATGCGCGCGCATCTTGCAAGTAAAAATTTGACACGGGTGACAGCGTTTGACCGCTTCCACACAGTCCTTAAAGAGTGAAGGCCAAAAGTAGCCGGCACGTAAGATGCGCTGGGCTGTAGCAAGCCCGGATAGATGAACACCACAAGCTCCACTGTGGCAATCATTAAGAACAGACTCCGCTTCCTCTAAGGTTAAACAACGTCGAAGAATTGAATCAACCCCTCGACGGTATAATGTGTCACCAATGATAACATAGTTTTTAGCCAGGTGACGTAACTTGCGACGTTCATCCTTGGAGAAAGTAGAGGGAAACTTCGAAGTCTGGAGATAAACAATGATATCTCCATACCAAGGGTCTTGTGAAGAGATGAGGAATATATGTTCGTCGGGTAAACTTTCCTCATAAACAATATCCTCTCCACAAGGAATCTCAGAAATTAGCTCCGCGAAGACCATAGATTTCTTAGACTTGGCGGACAAGAACTCGAGGTCGAATTCTTGTAAAATGACTATCCATCTATTATATTTGCCCCCAATCACTCGCCTACTGAGGACAAATTGGAATGGATTGATCGCCGCTAAGACAAAAGTTTTGCGTAGCAAAATATAATGACGGAGCCTCTGGACAGCATGGACAGCTGCCAAGGCCAACTTCTCAACCGGAGAATAGCGGAGTTCAGGGCCTATTAAGCCTCGGCTCAAATAATAAATCACGTGCTCGACGAGAGCATCGTCTTCTTGAACTAGAACCATACCAATGGTAGATTCTGCTGCAGCGAGATATAAAAGGAAGTCTCTACCATAATCCGGTGGACTCAAAAGCGGGGCAGAGACTAATGCCTTTTTCAAAGCATCAAACGACCGCTGCGCGAAGTCGTCCCACACAAATGGAACTCCTTTCCGTAGCAAACGCATGAACCCTTTAGTGATCTCGGCATAGTTTTCTATAAACCGTCTCAAGAAATTGGCCTTCCCTTGAAGACTTTGAAGTTGACGGATTGAGGACGGGGGAGGCAACTGAACTATTGCCTCAACCTTGAAGGGATCAACCCGAATCCCTTCATCGGACACTATAAACCCTAACAACCGACCGGATGTAACCGCGAAAACGCACTTATTGGGATTCAACCGGATCTTATAGAAACGACATCGCTCAAAGACTAATCAAAGATGACTAGGGTGATCTGTTCCCTTTCGAGAACGAGCAGCGAGATCATCTAAGTATGCTTCGATGACATGTTTGATGTCATGGAAAGCGTAAGACATGGCCCGCTGAAAGGTGGCTCCAGCATTTTTAAGACCAAAGGGCATCTTTCGATATGAAAAGGTACCCCAGGGACATATGAAGGCAGTCTTATGCTGATCCTCAGGACGAATAAAGATTTGATTATAACCTGAGAAACCATCCATAAAGGAGAAAATCTCATTACCCACACACTCGTCGATAATCTGATCAATGAATGGCGTGGGGTAATTGTCTTTTGGACAAGCCTTGTTTAAGTCCCTAAAATCGATGCATACGCAGATTGTTCCTTGCTTTTTGTCCACAGGGACTGGATTCGAAACCCAATCAGTAAGAGGAACAGGGTATATAAAACCCGCCCTTAGCAGCTTCTCAACCTCAGCTTTGATAGCCGCTGCTTTCCTAGGGTTAACCGGCCGAAGCCTTTGACGAATCGGTTTTGCGTTTTCGTACGTCTTGATCTCATGTTGGACTATAGAAGGATCAATGCCAGGCATTTCCTCATAAGACCAAGCGAATACATCGCGATATTCCTTGAATAGGTCGGTATAAATTTGAATTTCTTCAGGGGAACACTCAATTCCGATGAAGATATTCTCAATGATGTTAGGATCCTTAGAGATGTTTATAGGTATCGTCTTTGAAATTACCGACATATTACCTTCCGCACGTGTGTGTGTTGGAGCCAAAGGGTTCGACACCGTACAAACATCACTACCAACGAGCTCGGAGAATCTAGATTCTACTTCCAGCAATGGAGGAAGAAAATATGAGCGATGGTGTAAGTCTTCCCAAGGTCGATCTATACCCATCATTACTTCGAGGATTGCTTCTTCAGAAGGTAGAACCAAATCTAAGCAGTCCAAGGCAGAGGTAGAATCAAAGCTCCAAGCTGGCGCCACATGACCATCTAACTCCTCTTCGGAAAAAGGAGTAGAATGGTTATCTGCAGAGTCTACGATAGACTGATATCTAAGCTCAGCTGCAGATATAGGAAACGCCATTCCATTCACTTGTCCTTCAACTAATGTGGTGGTAGGTGAAGGCAAGGTCCAAGGGTCGGAAAAATAATGAGTTCGAAAGAACTCTTCTCGAGAAGACTCCTTGGATGATGAAATAGCATTGATTCTTGCAAAAGGAGAGGGAAGATCAAACGTACCCATCAATGAGGAATACATCCCTACTCCTAGATTCTCAGTCGGCGGGCGAGGGTTATCCACCAAAGGAACAGTAGAGTCGGAGGTTGCTTGAGGATCGATTAGAGAATAGTCCAATTGATCAACCTTAACGATTTCCCCTCATGAGGAAAGCAAATGACACGAAACAGAGTCGATACGACAACTTCCATCTCGTACACCCAGTTCCTTCCTAATAGGAGATTATAGTCTAGGTTAGCATCTACGACTTCAACTTCGATATTAACGACCTTCCCTTTGATGTCTTTTTATACCCCCTCCAACACATATAGGAAAGGCCGGGATAATCCCATGCGGCTTGTGAGAATGGCCATGAAATGCAGTTAAGACGGTTGGTGAAGGAACGGCCGAAGGTGAACCAACAACCTTCCAACATGACATGGACATGACGCATGTGGAAGCTCCTTCATCTATAACGGTGCAAAAAATATTGATTTTCCGGTATGTTGACTTTATCTGAAAAGCCATATGATGAGGGAGTCTCTTTTTGACATTTGACATGTCAAAAGAGAGCACTAAAGAGTTAGCTGGATCGACTGCTCCAATGGCGGAGAGTAAAGCACTTCTCTGAGACGGACACGATTGGAGAACTTCCAAAGCAGACATAGCACACGGGCTTTGAGCCAAATCCTCCACAATGGAGTAATTTTGGGCGGCCCTAGCATTAGGGTTAATCGTCACGCGTTTGGCGGAACCTTTCGATATCCTAGGTATAGTCTCAACAAGCGGTCGCTCAATATGAAGGTCATTACTTCCGGGAACCGTTTTATCCTTAGATGTTTCGGCTTCACCATAATCACGTGACCGAGTAGTCACGTTAACGTTTGAACCCATCATAAAAACATTTGATGCTTTTTCCCCTTCCTGGTTGCCCCCTGAGGAGGTCCCAGGATTCGAATTCTCGCCAGCAAGAAGTTGCTGCCCTTGGGGAAACGGGTTAGTTAACACAGCTTGCGAACTAGAAATCCCTTGCTATCCTAACAAGCACTGAGCATCTTCAATTCTAGGGCAAAGATAAGTTAGATGGTCCCCACTGCATAACTTGCAAGGGAACTTAACTTTCTTTCTCGACTCACCTTTACCACCACCAGCGTTGTTGCCAGATTTATTTGCATCGGGCTTCCCATCCAAGTTCTTCTTCTTACCACGTCCTTTCTTTTTCCCATTGGAATTTTGATTTCCTTTGGGGTTATTGGATTGGACGGTGTTAATGGAAGAATTTTGGGAGGCTTGAGGATTAGACATTGTGACTTGGTTGTTAGCAGCAGTTTGTAATGACAACTGCTGCAATTGATTCAACAAGTTCACTGTAGTCGAGTCTACTGACCCCACGATACCATCCGCGTGCGGACCTGGCTTTGGCTTAGCTAAATCAACCTTAGATCCAGGAGCATCTGGCAAGTACTTTTGGAGGATCCCAGACTGAGAGTAAATCAGTTCTAACTGCTGGGCCCTGAAAATGGCTTGCTCCTCAGAATAGACCCCAGACATGGAGACATCCTTTGAGATCTCGGGTTGCAAAGACTTCAAAAACCACTCTAGACGGTACTCCGGAGGGATTTCGGCTTTAATGAGCCTTTTTCTCCGTCTCCATTCCTGAATGTGATCAGAAATGTGGGTTGCCTTATCCTGACGAAAGGTAGCCAGAAGTTCAGTTCCGGCATCATAGCGGACGGGAAACTGGAAGTGATTCAAGAAGATATTGGCTAAGTCTGCGAACGATGTAAAGCTGCCCCCTGGCAACTCTATATACCATTTAGCCGCATTACCAGTCAAGGTGCGCTGAAAGAGTCTCAACCTAACCGAATCTTCGATGAGGGAGTTGGATGAGCACCATAAATGGAATGTGGTTACATGATCGCCCGGATCTTCACCACTCTTCCCTTCGAATTTTGGAATGTCCGGAGGGAGTTTGGTTGGGACCGGAGGCCAGGCTGGATTGTATCTGATAGGGTCGTTCGTTAGCTTAGTGAGATCTGGCAAGTTTAACGTTGCCAGAAATGGAAGCCTAGGAGGACCTAGGGGATTCCACCCAGACTGGGCAGAACTCCCAAAGTTCTGAAAAGATTGTCCTGGGATTTGGGAGGCACCAGGCTGCCCGAAGTGACCAGTAGAACCGGCTGAACCAAAAGGCAAGCCTTGTGGTCCAGCAAAACTCGGAGTTTGACCAACTCCTGCCGTATAACTTCCATAGCCTGCAAAGTTTCCTCCTAAAGAATGGTAAGGAGTTGATAACCCCTGATATGGGTTCCAAGCCGAAGCAAGGGGAGGAATACTTTGAAACATGCTAACCGTGGAATACGGCCTACTTCCTTGTTGGCCGATAAATGGATTCGCAGTTCCTGCGCTACTAACCCCAGGGTTATTCCAACCTTGGAAAGGATTGCTGCTTTGTCCTATAGAAGAAAAAGGCATGGATCCTACCATTGGGTTGGAATGTGGGATATGACCACTTCCAAAAGGAAAACCCTGGAATGAAGCCGATCCGCCCATCATGGACGTAGCGGCACTGAACGGAACCGATGGAATACCCTGTGATTGGGTGCCAAAAAGGAAGGAACCAATACTAAAAGCATTGGTTTTGGTATTTCCACTTGTGGACGGAGTGGAGGTAGACCCCACCAAAGATGTGCTAGCAAACGATCCGAACAAGGAAGCGGAGGGGATGGAAATGGTTCCTCCCCCTTGCACCGATGTCAGGGTCTGCATAGTTGCAGCACTTGTAGAAGCCATGCTTCTAGTAGTGATCATAAATGGTAAGCGTGTAGCGTAACCTGGACTCGCTGGTCTATGTGACGGAGTCCCAACGTATTGCAATAAGTCCGGATAACTAGATGGCAGTGGAGAATTTGGAATCACTAGAGATTCTGAAAGTTCTTCTACCTCTACGTTATTCTTCACTTGAAAGCGAACTCGAGAAAGGACTGGAGTGTCCCTCTCTTGCTCAGAAGTGCCAGGCCTTGCTTGGCCGCTAATATCCCCGAGAGGAGGATCAATCCCCGATGCGTCAACCGGAGTGGGACGGGCCCCACCGGTAGTATCCCCTCTGCGCCTTCTAGGAGAAGGCTCTAAACTAGGTGGCGAGAGACCACGAAGTCTTCGAGACCGTCTTGGAGACCGGTCAGCCACTTTGAATTTTTTGTTATGATCTAACTAAAGACTCAAAAAATTAAAAGCTAAGCCGACTAGGAGCACAGAGCACACACTATAAAGTTCCTAAAGATACAGCCAGTCAAACAACTTCCAAGTATTTCCGCTCCGGGTGATTAGGACCAGACATCAAAATACGAGAAAGTGAATCAAAGGGCCTTCCGAAGATAGTTTGGGATGATGAGGGCCCAGTCCTATCAGCAAAGGTATCAGAGGAAGTTACGCTGACCTCCTAACAACAGCCTGCGCCGGTGCAAGCCCCCAAGCTTCGCAAGGGTTCCCTCCAGTAGTACTGTCGAGAGTGATACAATGTCGACCTCAGGTGCCACGGGATTCCCCTCCGCAGCCACCTATGCAGATCCCTAGGAGAGGCAACTATGGGTACCAACTTGTCGCAGAAGCCAGGCGGAACAGTCGTGAGGTAAGTTCAGACAAGTAGGAGAGGGGGTATCTCTCTTCCCTGTCTTCACAGACCCTCGTGCTTAACTCCCAGATCCGGAGCTTTCCTGGTCTTCCTAACGCTATTGGATTTACTCTCGTTAATCAGACTCTTATGTTTGACGTTTTACGTGGCCTTGGAGAGTTAACTCTCCACTCGCCTAATCCAAGGCCCTAAAATCCTAGACTTGTTGGTGTAATAACTAAAACAAAAAGTTCTAGTGGATTTTAATTAAGCGCTTGATTTTATTAGGCTGTTCTTTAAGTCACCAGGTAATGGAGATGAAACTTGTGGTGTTTTTATGGACGCAAAATAAATTAATAAAACTTAGCTACATGCACATGCACTTTTGTTTTCGATGAAGAGCAATTTCTATGAGGTTCAGAGGTACTTGTAATATAAACAAATTTTGTTTCCCTTTTCAGACTCCACACTCACAAAAACTAACAAAACTAAATATGCCTAAAAAGAGATGCAAATCCTACCCTAATGCAAGAACTATATGTGGATGCAAGATTCAAAGACTACTCTAAAAACAAAGAAGGAAAGTTGCTGCTTTACCAAATTTTGTCTTGCCACTAAAATGCTTAGATAGAAGATGATGTGTTACCAATCATTTCGTCCAAACAATAAAAAAAAGTTCTAAGATAAAAACAAAGCACTTTCACTTCGCAAAAAAGGAAATCAAATGAGAAGCGAGTTTAAGAAAGCGAAACTCAAAAACTTTCAAAATATTTTCTTTCAATCAAACCAAAAAGTCTTTTTCAAAGGAAAGCTCTCAAAAATACTGACACCAATGATTGATCAATGGGAAACCAAACACTTTTGTGAATTGACACCTTTCAAATGATGAAAACTCAACAAAAATAAATGTGTTTGAAATCGCTTTTGACAATCAAAAGCAGCAATGAAAGTCCAAAAGATCAAAAGACAAGTTTCAAGAAAATGGTAACAAACAACTTTCTCGAAACGAAGGAGCAAGTGGTCACAAAAATGATTTCGTTAAGCAAACAAAAAGTGTCATGAAAACAAAAATGGACACAAAGATTGAACCCAATCTTCCTACTCTGCCGAAACAGAGCAATCAAGATTCTTAAACAGAAATCTTGTGTGTCAAAAATCAATGACGCTTGCAATCAACGAAAACAAGACTAATACTCCTTATGACTAGAGAGAGTTCAGAACAAGATGCCCCCTGTCAAACAACTGTTACTGGAAAAGTGACTGCTTGACACTGACCCAAACCACCAGACAAATATTCAGCAAAAAGAAAATTTATAAATCTTGAAATTTATGTGATATGCGCGCCTGCAATTAAGTGCAGAATGCGTGTATACGCGACTGTAACTAAGGAAACCTGCGTATATGCGGGTTCACTTAGTGCAACTTGCGTATATACGCTTCTGTAATCCAGGAAAAGAGCGTATCTGAAGTCTTTCAAGAAAAATAAAAAAACACAGACTGAAAAACTGGAAAAGCTTGGAGTTCAAGAAAAGATCAGACAGTCAAAGCCAACAAATAGAGGGGCTGAGCCTTGATTGGCTTGAAGACTACCCAAACTAGGAACAACAAGAGTGTTGTCCCCAGTGGAGTCGCCAATTCTGGTTGAAGGGAAAGTACCCCTAGGGTCCTTTGGGCTAAGACTCTACCAGACTGAAAATTGCTTATTCAAAGAAACATACACACAGCCATCATTTTTACTTTTAAGCAAATTCTAATGTTTAGGGTACGTACCTAAGGTCCTACGTTCGAGAAGGCCTTTAGGGTCCAAACCCTTCTTGGAGTTCCCTTCTTCTTCCTTTGACCTGCAAGACAAACAAATCAAAGAACACAACAGTACATATACAAATACTTATGTATAAACCATGTTTATGCTATAAAGTTAGTTATAAAAATCTTTAAGTAACTACTTGCATAAGAATTCAAAACAAGAATCTCATAAGCATAAAGAAAGATTGTTTCGGGAACAAAGACGTGTTTCTTTATATATAAAGGCAAATAAAGTACATATAACGGAAAGATATCACCTGAACACCTTCAGCAGGCTCCAAGCAAAGCTTCCTCCCGGATTCGTTCCAGCCTCAAGCCTCCAACAAGAGCTCCTTCCAAGTCTTACTCAATGATGATATCAAGGATGAATGATCACTAATACACATGGAAACAAGGGTTTCCTATGCAAAATGGGGGAAGTGCAGAAAGCACCAAGGACTTCAGACCTGGTCTAAGGGGAAAATCTTAGCATAATAATCTTGCTCTCATTTCTCTCTCCTTTTGGCCTTCCCTTTGATGTCTTTTTATACCCTCTCCAAAGTAGTTTTTTAGTTAGGAGTTGGTTGGGAACAGTTGGGCCACGGGCACTAACAGGTGATCCAGCAGGTAAAACCCGCGATTTCCACCCGAAAAAGAGGAATTTATTATTTTTTTAAGTGTTTTAATAGATACACGCGGGTTGGGTATGACAAACCCGCATGTACACGCGTTTAACTCAGGGCAATGTCGCGTATAGGGAATAAAACACTGTTTTTTAAATTTTTGGACCAGGTCTGGAAGGAGGGGTTGCCCTAGGCCATGAGTGCAGCATCACAAACCATAAGAGTGAGATTTGGAGCTATAACAGTCATGCGTCAAAATAACAAATCAAAATCACACAAAGATACTCCTATTCAAGCCTTAAGATCTTGATCCATCAATAATACTTATCCTTCTTCTTGCGCTTAGGATGATTCAAAGCCAGCTATGCACCATAACCCAATGGCCAGTATTCTAGATCTAGTTCTTTATGAGATATTCAATGCTTGAGTTGATCCCTTGTCTAATGATGTCCTTCCCCTTTTATAGTCTTAGGCCTTACACAATACCATGGTCCAAAACCATAAGGAATCAATACCTTGGACCAAATACCTAGGTTCAACACTTCAGATGAGATACCATGGTCCAAAACCATAGGTCCAAATACCAAGGACTAAATACCATGGACCAAAAATAATTTTTCCCACACGTACGCACTTTTTTGTCCATGAAAGTGCCTACATACGCATACGCGACTTTTGGTTGGCAATCCCGTGTGTATACGTGACTTCATCAAAGGGAACCTATGCATACCTCTTTTTCTTTCATTCTGAGAGCCTGAATAGTGATTTGCCATCTAAGTGAGTTGCTATCAAGGACAACACCTGTGTCATAGTGCCAAACCTATGTCATAATACCAACAATTACTAGATGTTACAAAGACTTTTTCTCCTTCGATTCAAGTCAAGTAGAATGTCTAGGGTTAATCAAAGATTTGTGTATTACTTTAGTCTAATATCCTGCCAAGAGCATCCTCATGGACATTGTAGTGGTTGATATCCCACAAAAATATGGCATGCTGTTATCTATATCTTGGGGAGCCAAGCTTCAAGGATCCCTCCAACTGGATATGTCATATGCCACAATTTCTGTGTTTGGACAACCCAAGAAACTCTATAGAAAAACTTTCATGAAATACATGGTAAGCAACCAAGATCAACCTCAAAACTATCCCATATACTCCATGGATTCATATGTAGACTCTTTTATTATGTTCAACACTGATCGAACACCAAACAAAACTCCTAACAGTGTTGTTGCAGAACCAAAGGAAATTGCAGTTTCCACTGCTAATGAATATAAAGAAACTTCAGAATTGTGCAATAAAGAAAGTAATTAGGTAGCCAGAAATAAAAATAAATGGGATACTATGTACATGAAACCTTATGGAATTTAGAATTTGATGGCTCTGTAAATAAGTTAGGAGTAGGAGCAGCAGTATAGATTTATAATTTAGAAAACAATCACTCAGAGGGCCATGCATATAGGTTAAATTTCAGATGTACCAATAATATGGCCGAATATGAGGCTTTGATTCTAGGTCTCAAGGTATTTAGGAATTTAGGTGCTCAAAGAGTTCCAGTCATAGGAGACTCAAATCCAGTTGTAAATCATATTAAGGGTGTAATATGACTAAAGACACTAGATTAGGTTATTATAGAGGAACCTTTGTAGAAATACTCAATACTTTCCTAGAAACACAGCTCGCAGTAGTTCCTAGGAAGCAAAATATGCAAGCCCATAGTTTAGCAGTGTTTTCCAGTACCTGTAGGTTTCCCTTACAACCTAACCATCAGTACACTGCTGAGGTCAGGCACAGACCTTCAATCCCAGATAGTGTGCAAAGATGGCAAGTATTCTCGAATGATAGTCAAATAAACAACTTCTTAACTTTGGAAGAAGAATTTTCACATAGTAACAAAGACATTGATACATACATAGATCTTCACTTTAGGGATGAAGTAATAATAAATGAGCTAGAAGGTAATGAAGTAGAGAGTTCTAATCCCACTAAACTCACAAGGTCAGATATAGGCAACCTAGAACAAGTAGAGATTGATGAAACAATTAATGACAAAAATGAAGTGATTAATCTCAAGGATAATTTCTTGCCAAAAGGTTTAACTTCTCTAGAAGACTTATTTGATTCAAATGATGTTCCTAGGAAGCCTAAAATGGAACCATTAAAGTTTGATATTGAAGAGTGTCACATAGGCACTGAAGACAATCCCAAGCTAATCAAACTATCAAGTCACTCCCTTCAACAGAAAAGGTGAAATGCATTGAGTTATTGAAAGAATTTTAGGATGTCTTTGCTTGGAGCTATGAGGACCTTAAATCCTATGACACCATCGTCATCCAACACACAATTCATCTTAAAGAGAATCAAAAACCTTTCAAACAAAAGCTTAGGAGAATTAATCTTGTTTTATTACCTTCAATAGAAAAAGAAATTAGGAGAATACATGATGCCAAGATAATTACACTAATAAGGTTTTTTGAATGGGTCAAACATGGTCCCAACCAAGAAGAAAATTGGTGAGATCATACTCTGTGTAGATCTCAGAAACTTGAATAAAGCATCACTTAAAGACAACTACCCTCTTCCCAAAATGAACCACATCTTACAAAGGGTAGTTGGGTCAACCAGAATCTCATTACGAGATGGGTTTTCTGGTTACAATCAAATTTTGGTTCACCCTGACGACCAACCCAAGACTTATTTCACCACTCCTAGGGAACCTTTATTTATGTCAAAATGCCTTCTGGGCTAATGAATGCATGAGCCACTTTCTAGAGGGCTATGGATATGGCCTTTTCCAAAGAAATCCATGATTTCCTTGTAATATATCTTAATGATATTACTGTTTTCTCAAAATCAGACAATTAACATCTAGATCATCTAAGGCATTACCTTATAAAATGTAGAAATTATGGCATCTCCTTGAACCCCAAGAAATCTTTATTTGGATTGGAAGAAGGGAAATTGTTAGGGCATATCATTTCTAATGATGGCATAAGAATAGATCCTACAAGAATTGAAGCCATCTTTCTAATACAGCACCCTAAGAATATCAAATATCTACAAGCCTTTTTAGGAAAGATTAAATTCCTTAGAAGTTTTATTTCTAACCTAGTAGAGTTAAATAGAGCACTAAATAACATGTTGAAAAAGGATTCTTCCCTAAGTTGGACTGTCGAAACTAAGAAATCATTTGAAGACATCAAGCTAGCCTTGACAAAAACCCCGGTATTAGTTAGTCCCAAATTTGATAGGGATTTAATTTTGTTTTCCTTTGCTTCTGAGCATACAATAGTTGCAGTTTTACTACAGAAAAATGACCAAGGATATGAAAAACCCATTACTTTCTTTAGCAAAGCCTTAAGAGATGCTCCCTTAAAATATAACATAATGGAGAAACAAGCATTGGATTTAGTCAAAGCTATCAAATATTTTAGGGTATATATTTTGTATTCTCATATAGTAGCCTATGTTCCAAATTCTGTAGTCAAAGACATCCTGACTTAGGAAGGTCCTGATGGGAAAAGGGGAAAATGGATTGCTACTATCTTGGAGTATGGTATAGATATCAAGCCCACAAAGTTAATCAAAGGCCAAGGCTTAGCTAAACTTATGTTTGAGTCAAACCGTTAGGCCTTAGACATAAAATTTATTGCTGCACTAGATGAAAGAGAGGAGATGACGACTCCACCGATTAGTCAAGCCTTTGTTGAATCACCATGGTATGCTAATATCACCTACATTTTACAAAACTTACAAGCTCCTCCGGGATTATCTAGCACTAAAGGTATGTTCTTAAAAATGAAATCTTTGAAATTTTGTATAGTTGATAATGCTTTGTTTTGGAAAGATCATGAAGGAATTCTCCTTAACTGTTTGATAAAATATGAGGCTAAAAAAGTTCTACAAGACTTTCATGCAGGTGACTGTGGTGGACACCTTTATTGGAGAACTACTGCAGATAAAATATTAAGGGCAGGTTTCTACTGGCCAAATTTATTCTCTGATGTCAAGAAATTTATGACCTCTTGTAACAAGTGTCAAATTTTTAAAGGAAAAGGAAAACTTCTACCATTACCCCTTAATCCAATCAATGCTGAAGTACCTTTTCAACAATGGGGTTTATACTTCATTGGTGAAATTCACCCACTCTCTTCTGCACAACATAAGTGGATCCTCACAGCCACAGACTATTTCAAAAAATGGATAGAGGCCATACCTTCAAAACAAGCCACAAATACTACTATTATGAACTTCTTTGAAGCCAACATTCTATCTAGATTTGGATGCCCACCCAAGCTCATTACTGATAATGCAGCAGCTTTTAAATTCAAACGAATGATAGAATTTTGCAATAAGTATCACATTACCCTGGGTCATTCTATAGCCTGCTACCCTCAAGGAAATGGACTGGCTGAATCTTCAAACAAGATCCTGGTGAACATTATTAAGAAGTTACTAGAAGATAATAAGAAAACATGGAACAAGAAGTTAGTCAAAGCCTTATGGGCTGACAAACTAACCACCAAGAAGTCAATTTGTACATCGCCCTATTAGCTAGTGCATGGCATGGAAGTGTTTCTCCATCCTCTTTGGGAGTACCAGTGATGAAGATGCTCCAAGAACTGCAATCTAAACCAAATGATATCCAGAGGAGAATAAAACAGACTATTCATCTCTAGCAAACCAAAGAAGATGTCTACATCAGATCTCAACTTGTGCAGGAAAAGATCAAAGGGATTTTTTATAGAAGGACCAAGGCAGATGATTTATACTTAGGTGATAAAGTACTCAAGTGGGACTTGAGAAGGGAAGAAAAGGGTAAGCATGGGAAATTTGATTTCCTATGGAAGAGCCCCTATATCATCTATGCTTATAGAGGAAACAATGCTTTCTTCCTTATAGGACTAGATGGTACTAAAGAAGGAGGACGACCAGTGAATGGTCGAATGCTCAAACATTACATAGAACCTAGTTACTAATTATTTTTCCCATGTGTGTATATTTTATTTTGAAAAAGTCTAGTTTGGATTGGATGGTAAACCTTTAGAGTTGAAGCCCGGAGAGAAGGCCCTAAGCTTTTAAGGATTTATTATCATAAGTATGAATAAAGCAGGTGGAAAGGTGAAAAATCACAAGGTAACTGAAGTCAAATTCCAAGGCTACTGATCTCAAAGTTCTTGACATTTCACAAGGAAATGCCATCCCCAAGTGGAACCACTATTAGGTTCCTATACCAATCGGAGTCATAATTTTGAATGGATAAGGTTAAGCCTTGTAATATGTACATACCTTTGCTTTCTGCAAATGTTTTCCATATTGAAAAATAAAAAATGAAAAGCGGGTATGTCCTGACAAGTGGAGGCTCGGACGGCAGGAGAAACAAAGCGGCTAGGTTTTCCATAGTGAGCAGAGTTCGATTCTAATGAAGAGTGGTAGGGGAGGGAGCTCGGCTCCCTCCTACAAAGATGTAGTGGCCAACAGAAGTAAATCACCAACTGGAAATAGTGAAGACGGTATGAACTACAAAATCAGGGACAATGAAAAGGAAACAGATGGGACCAAAACAAAAGAAAACAACAACACAAAGGACAAAGAGGAAGAAGACAAAATTATTGGTTCAAGAGACAAGAAACAAAAAGGACCTTACAAACCAAAATTAGAAATCACTCCTCGAGTAATATTAAATGATCCTGCTCTGCAGGAGCACAGGGAACATATGGGAACCTACGCCATTATCTATAAATTCATGGGACTATGGCCCACTGAAAAGGCTTTACAGACGTGGATCAAGTATCATTGGAAGCCCAAAGGTAGCATTGACCTACATCTTGGGTCAAAAGGATTCTTCACAGTAGTGTTCTCTATCATTGAAGATAAAGACAAAATATTTGAAGGAGGACCCTATTTTTTTGCTGTTGAGGGTCTCTATATGAGACCTTGGAGAATGAACTTTGTCCCAGAGAGGGATACTTTCTCTTCGGTTCCTATGTGGGTAATGCTCTACTCTCTACCTCTTGATTATTGGCAAATGGAATCGTTGGTTGCCATTGGCAATAAACTAGGATGCTATGTCAAAGCTTCTGATGCCATAAGAAGGGGAAAATATACCTCCTTTGCTAGGATTTATGTGGAAATGGATCTATCAGGAGCACTTTCGGATGAAGTTATCCTGGAAGTTTTTAATGAGGAGTGGGTGTAGACAGTAGACTATGAACATATCCCCTTCATATGCTGAAGATGCCACAAACATGGGCATCTGTTAAGAGACTACCCTCTCAGCAAATAAGATAACAAAGAAAAACTTAATACATCGAAGGACACTTACAACTTTCAGAAAGTGGCTAGTAGAGGAAGGGGAGGAAAAAGGGATCAAAGAAACAAAATACTAAGGGGAAAAAGGGTAGTTAGAATAATTTTCATGTGCTAGAAGAGCCCGAAGAAATCACAAGAAAGAAACTATATCAGGAGGAAGATGCTAAAGAAAAAGGAGAAAAAGAGGACACAAATCATTCTCCAGACTTTGACTCCCAAAAAGAAGCCAGGAGAAGTGAAACAGAAATGGAAATGGACCAGGAAATGACCCAAAGTGAAACAGTTCTAGAATATCATGAACTACAAGAAATACTCGACAAGGACAACCTGGATCTGGAAGGATTCCTGATGCAAGGAACTAAAGGAGGAATAGATTCTCTGCCTCAAGAAGATTGCAATAGAATACAACAGTTGTTTTTAAGGAAAACACAGGAACGAGGACTAGAGAAAGGTAAAAACATCCACAAATAGGACAACAGAGGGGTGAAAACAATGAAACTAATTCCAAGATTAGCCACCAGAAATCCAGGGAAGAAGAGAGGCAAAAAAAAACAAAATGAGCTCTTGATGGAGTGTAGAAAGCTAATGATAGATTCAGTTAAGATGAAAGATCTAACCAATTACTCCTTTACAAATATTTAATTATGAAGTTCATATCCTGGAATATCAGAGGTCTAGGTAGTAAAAGAAAACAAAGAATGCTAAGTAATAGAATGAAACTAGCAATGCTGGACATAATCTTCATTCAAGAAATGAAATGCTCCATTCAGAAAATAAAACAAATCCATAACAAATGGCTTAGTAAATTTGAGTTTCTAGAAGTCAAAGCAGAGAACACAGCGGGAGGCATACTCACTCTTTGGAACCCCCAAAAAGTCAGCATTGTACATGCGGAGGCAATGAGAAATTACTTATCAGCTATCATTCAACCAATGGGGATGTCTAAGACATTCTTGGTTACAAATGTCTATGGTCCTCAGAGAATAGATGAGAAGCTTAGATTTCTGAACTCCCTGGTAGATCTCAGAAGCAGAAACAAATAAATCCCTTGGGTCATTGGAGGAGACTTTAACATGATGAATCTCTTTCAGAAAAAAAGGAGGCACCAGAATCCTCAGTATAGATTCAATAGGATTCCATTCTTTCACAGAAGACATGAAAATGGTTGACTCTGAAATGCATAATGGTCTTTTTACTTGGAACAACAAAAAAGGAGGTAATGCTTAGGTTGCCTCCAAGTTAGACAGATTTTTGATCTCCAAGAAGCTGATTTTCACAAATACAAAAATATCTACAAGTGTTCTCCCATTTGGAGGCTCAGACCACTGGCCGATTCAATTAGAAATCAAGGGAATTGATGCTCCCAGAAATAGACCCTTCAGATTTGAGAATATCTGGCTCTCCCACCCAGATTTCATCAACAACATTGAAAAATGGTGGTCTGAAGATCTACAGGTTCAGGGCTCCAAAATGTTCCTCCTCCATAAAAGACTAAAGCACATAAAAATCAAACTCAAAGAATGGAACAAGAAGGATTTTGGTAACATTTTTGTAAACAAAAAATCAGTAGAGATCAAAATGCAGGAACTAAATCAAGCAATGATCACAAAAGGTTTTGATAAAACCAAAAGTGAGCAAGCTGAAAAACACAACCTTGACTGGGAGAATTTATGCAAACAGGAGGAAATATTTTGGAGACAAAAGTCAAGAGTTCAATGGCTCAAAGAAGGTGAACGAAACACTCATTTTTTCCACCATTCCACCATAGCCAATAGAATGCACAATAGAATCTCCTCAGTATTTAATGAAGATGGGGAGCTTTAGACCTCTCACAAGAATATTGAAGCTGTGATGGTTCAACATTTCAGAGGCATCACAAATGAAAATAATCTAGACAGAGACCAACACATCAAGGAAATTATAAAGAATATTCCCAGGATGGTTACTAGAGAAGATAAATTTAACCTCAACAAACCAATAACTGAAGCAGAGGTCAGTACGGTGATCAAGTTCATGCAGAATGGCAAAGCTCCAGGTCCAGACAATTTTAATGTGGACTTTTTCAAATCCTACTGGAATGTTGTCAAATAGGATATTTTGGATGTGGTTGAAGACTCCAGAAGAAGCAGATCCATTATGAAAGCCCTCAACACCTCCTTCATCTCCCTGATCCCCAAATAGGGCTTAGTCCTGATTCCTGATAAGTTTAGACCCATTACTTTATGCAATGTTGTTTACAAAATTATTTCCAAGATCTTGGCCAATAGACTCAAACCTCTTCTTCCTTCGTTGATTTCTGGGGAATAGTCTGGTTATGTGGAAGGAAGGCAAATCCTGGATAACATTATTCAGGCCCACGAGTTTGTTCACTCTCACACTAGTAAAAAGCAGGCCGGTATGATCATGCAATTAGACATTGCAAAAGTGTATGACAAGGTGAACTGGATCTATATCCAAAAGGTCCTTTCTGCCTTTAGGTTTGACCATGACTAGATCAGATGGCTTATGGCTTTGGTTACTTCACCCATCTTTTCAATTCTGGTGAATGGCTTGCCCTCGAAGATCTTCACTCCTTCCAGAGACCTCAGGCAGGGAGACCCACTCTCTCCCTTTCTTTTTATCCTCATGATGGAAGGATTGGGCCGAACCATTAAAAATGCCAAAGTCTCAGGAAAAATCAAGGGCTTGCAATTAACGAACAATGGCCAAACCTTGACTCATCAACAATTTGTGGATGACACCATGCTGCAGGGTATCCCCATAGTCAAGGAAGCTACAACATACAAAAAAATCTTAAATGACTTTGCCTTGGCCTCAGGTATAGAAGTCAATCTCTCTAAATTAATTTTTTTTTATTGAAAACTAACATTGTTATTCAAAGGAACATCTCCAGAATTCTGGGCTTCCAAAGGGAGGTCCTCCCTTCAAAGTATTTGGGAATCCCCCTCACGGATAAAGCAATGCAAAAAAGTATCTGGGAACCGGTGCTCAACAAGATGCAAGACAGGATCAAAAGATGGACTTTTAGAGCGTTGAACCTTGCTGGCAGATTGATTTTGACGAAGGAAGTTCTTCAATCTATCCCTATTTTCTTTTAATCAGCCTTGCCAACTCCCAAAGGGGTCTTATAGGAATTTAGGAACATTCAGAGAGACTTTCTCTGGGGCAAGGAGGAAACCAGAAAGAAATGGGCCCTGATTTCTTAGGATAAAATCTGTAAACCCAAAAGTCATGGAGGCCTAGGCTTAGACGATCAGGAGATTCTAAGTAATGTTTTAGGAGCCAAACTCTAGTGGAGATGGGTTAAAGAACCAGGGGCGCATTGGGCTAAAACCTGGAAAGAAAAATATGCAAGCTCCTGGAAAATGAGTGATCTTATCAGAATGTCAGGGAACTTAAAAGGCTCTCACATTTGGAATAAAGCTTGGGATAACAGGAGCCTAGTACAAAACGATAACTTTTGGGAAATCAGAGAAGGAGAACAAGCTCTCTTCTAGAAAGATAAATGGCAACAAGAAATAATGTTGTTAAGGGAGGACTTCATGAGCATCAAGTAGGAAACTGATTTACAAGGACTAATAAATGTTAGGGATTTCTGGAATCTTCCTCAGGACACTAAGAAATGGAGAAGCCGGAGGAAAATAGAATGCAGAGGGGACGACCCCATAAAAGCAAAAACAGAGGAACTCATGAAAATATTAGAACAAAGGAAGATCCTGGTTACTGATGGGCAAGATCAGTTAAGATGGGGCCAAAACAAAGAAGGAATATTTAATATAAAAGAAGCAAAAAGAATTAACCTTAACCTAGATCCTTTCATTTTGGCTAAGTCCTGGCAAAAAATTTGGAGCCACCAAGGATGGATGAAGATAAAACTGTTTATGTGGTTAGTTCATCACAAAAAAATATTAACTTGGGAGAACATTCAAAAGAGGGGGGTTATGGGGCCTTCTAGATGTCAATTATGTGAGGCTCAAGAGGAGACAATGGAGCATATTCTCAACAACTATACCTATACCACCTGGTTATGGGATTCCTTCAACATCATTTTTCAACAGATAGACAAAGATAAAGGAAGAATTATTAACACCCTGAACAAGTGGAGAAAAAACTTTTCAGAGTATGAGATCCTTAATTTAGCCTGGACCTTGACACCAAGCTTCATCATCTAGAATATTTAGAAGGAAAGGAATAAGAGAATTTTCAAGGATGAAAAAACTACTCCTCTTTGCCTGATGGAATTGATCTTAAAGCAGATTAAGGAAACCATTTCCACCACTGTGCACAATTATCCCTCAAATCCTCCCACTGCGCTTGAATTGAGAACTCTCAAGCAGCCGGGAATGCATGAGATCATCCTCAAGGGTCTTAACAAAAAATAAAGAGTTTTGGAAAGGGAAAAGGAGTACTGGCATCCTCCACCACAAGGTTATCTAAAATGAAACACTGATGGGGCTTCAAAAAGCAACCCGGGGACTGCAGGTTATGGAGGTGTGTTAAGAGATGAAGAAGGAAAAATTATTTTTATCTCCCACTGTCATTTAGGCAAATCCACCAACAACATGGCTGAATTAATGGCTTTGGAACAATGTCTCTAGCTTCTTAAACTCAATCACAGCTCAAATGTTCTCATCGAAGCAGACTCCGAGATTTCTATAAATGTAGTTAAGAAAATCAGCTATGAACAATGCCTAAAAGGGTCTCAAAAGAATGGAGACGTATACAAGTGTACCAGAGAATCCAAAAACATCTCCAGAGTCTGTGAATAGTTAGCTTCAATCATGTTCGTAGGAAGGCCAATAAACTTGAAGATCTACTGGCCAACCAAGGAGTGACTAATCCAAATTGCAGAATTGAAATGAATTGGCAGGAGATGCCTCCGAGCAGGCGAAAAGCTCTCTGTGATGCTTAATCTGCAGAAGGCAAGGAAATTTTTGATTATTGGGCTTGAGGGGCAGGTTATGATTAAAGCACTTGATTCCTGTTCTCACACATTTCGATGGTCGGCTCTTTGACAAAGGGCTTTCTCTGCATGGTGATAACTTCCTTTGGGGCAAGGGAACTTATCTACTTCATTTCTTGTATGGAAACACAAGGTTTCATTTATAGTTACAGAATGTATCAGAAGGTAGCTACATTGTCAGTTTCAGCAGTTTGATTAGCTAGATTGCTCCCACAAAGGAAATTCCATGGCACCTTTCTTTCGGTTCGGAAAACCAGGCATTAAGCGGTTTTCTTATGATCACAAGGCTCTCAAATGGTAAGTGGTTTTGGTTTGTTGAGAGTGATTCCACTCGGCTCTCAACACGTGGCAGGGGTGAGGGTCACCTTACCACCTCTCATCGCACCTTTAAAACCTTGCATCTCAGCTCTCCGATATCTCTCCGCGCCATCCTTTTTGGTGGGGGAAATTGACGGTTAGATCTGTTCGGGCTAGTTTGGGGGGACATGAGTTTGTTTAATCTTTGCAAGTTAATGATGGGAGGTATGGCGGACTTTGACCTTGGGTCAACTTGTAATCGCGGGGACAATTTGATCAGTTAGCTTGTCCTTTAGTTTGTTTAGTGGGTCACATCCTTGATAGTACGATCTCGTTGGTTTCGTAGGCCTTGAGATTTTCAGGCCTTTTGTACTTATTGTAACTTTACTTTTGGGTTATTGAAATAGAAGGAAAGTCTCTTGCTTCAGCAAAAAAAAGAAAAGAGTGTATGTCCTAAAAGAAAATTAAAGGACAAAAAGAAGAAAGAAAAAGGTCTAAAAAATTGAAGAATATGAACCCGAAAAAACAAAAAAGACCATGAAAGTGAGCAAGCCAAATGCCACTCCTATTTATTTTTATGCATAATAAAATATTGTGTGCAGCTTTGGATCTTCACACAATCCATGATAGTCAAAATATTTAAAATTGGTTGTTTCATGTTTTCAATTTCATTTCTATAGATAGAGAATAAAAGTCTGGCCAAAAAGTGTAACCTTCGCAAATAATTAGATAGGTAGAGTAAATAAAAGGAGCTCAACTATTTAATCTGAGCCCTTGGATGTAATAAGGTTAGATTTAGTTAGCTTACTATTGTAAAGAAAAAGAAAAATATTGATAAGGGTTTGCTAGCTCAAATGCACCCTAATAAAGTGAAGTAAAAATGGTAGGAAAAGTAGATGGGTAAGTAGGAGAAAGGTTGTAGAAGTATGATGATTGATTAGACAAAAGTATATTTATCATTCTCATCATAAAAGTTCTAGATATGAATGAATAATCAAGCATGCAAATGGATTTCAAAGTTAATTAATTAACATCCTCCATTCATTTCACCTTTTACTTAACTAATCTCCCATAAATAAAGTTCAAAGTACTTAAAACCTTTAAGTCAAAGAGGCTTAGAGCATTTCTCTGACTTCTGTAGGGACTGGACCCTTGGCTCAATGATTTATGGAATTCCCCTCATAAAAATTCATCCCCCCTTCAGTTCATCCATTTTCCTAAATAATGTTTATTTCCTAAGCATAAAACACTTTTTGCCTAGGAAAGGCATTTTCCCCCCCACATAAAGCCTTTTCATATAAAAAACCCACCAAAACACTTTACCCGAAGTATACATTTCCCCATATATATATATATATATATATATATATATATATATATATATATATATATATATATATATATATATATATATATATATATATATATATCTATATATATATATACATATATATATATATATACATATATATACATATATATATATATATGTATATATATATATATATATATATATATCTATATATATATATATATATATATATAGCTCCTATGTATTAATTAATCCTACACCTTAGTTTAAATATAAACTATAATATATAGTCAACCTGACAAAAAACCCACTAACTAATCGATCTGCGATTATGTCAGGAAAAACCCTAATTAAATCCTCCGCTAATTATCCTGATAGCTTAATCCCACCTTAATCCATCATTAACACCGATACCACTGCACTTAAGCGCCCGCTGATCCCCCCACTAGCCTCCATGCAGCTTTCCCCGCTCAATCACTGTGCAATCATTTCCCTCCACATCCGATGGCTCTTATCCATATCGGGCCAACCTGACTTCTGTCCCTTACCCGCTCTAAAATGTGGTTTTTCCACCAGCCCCCGATGCTATGTGTCAACCGATGAATGGAATTGGGTGGTCCCTCCCAAATACCACGTAGCGCCCAAAAGCGGTGCGATAGAAACCGTTTACTACTCGCTCGCTACATGACAAAATGACCACTATTCACCCCATACCCACAAAAACTAACTTTTTGTGCATAAAGCCAAAAATCCCAAACCATTTGTTTTCACTGGAATTTTAACTGTAAACCTATGTACGCATGCATGTCACCTGCAAACATCAAAGCCATCAACCCACATCCAACTGCACTCCAAAGACATCGCAGACCGCTCATACAAACTTGCAACCTATACAAAACCCATTCAACCATTTGCAGTCACCAACGGCCCTGTTCATAGCCATTTTTCCTCATTTCCAGGTATTTAAACTAGTATTCACCCAACACCCTGTCAATTTCAAAGAAACCAGTGATTAAGTATTCTTAGTTAAGCTAAAAATTAATCAAATAAGCTAAAGGACTCAAACCTAGTCCGTGTTGAACACCATTGCCCTAAAAATACAAATTACCCCCCATACTCAAATCCAAAAGAACTGAGAATGGCCACCCCAATAGCCATGGATGTAAGATGTGTCAGCACTCCCCATCTAGACCTAGACCACCTTCCCCTAGCCGACAAAGATTTTCAGATAAAGGACACCTTTGTCCAAGAATCCTCGCTCAAAGTATACTGCCAAAGCAGGGATAAATACCTAAACCATGCTGATGAAATTGGTCTTTTGGAGTCCAATTTGCCCAAATTCCAGTTCCCTCAAGTCCACATTTTCCCTAAAATTGTCCACTACTATCATGCCAATTATATTCATAGTGAAAGAGCATTCATGTCCCCAAGCCAAACAATACTATTCACTATCACTGCAGAATCTATAAATGAGATGTTACAACTCCAACCTGGCCAAAAATTGACTCCTCCTTCAATTGGATCCTTATTAGACCAGTTCCCTAAGCTTACTACTACAAAATTAGCAGAAATTTTCCAAACTTTCATAATAGAAGAAAAACACATCCCAAAGGATCCTCGTCCATATGTAGTTACCATTTTCTCCTCATGGGGGAGAAATATTGTGGATATGATATCTAGTGTCCTAGGTTATACCACCAGTGAATACATTGATGAGATTGTCCTGTCTTTCATGTCCACTTATACTCCAGGGAAACCTCCTGTTGTTATCTATGGCTGTGCCAAATTTATAGCTGATAGGATGCATGACTAGTTTCTTAGAATGAGCAATGAGAGAGTCTTCAAATACTCCTCTGTTTTGTACCATCTTTTCCTATATTATCAATCAAATAAGTTCCCATTCACTCTTCAGAAGCTTGACACAAAAGGTCACCCCAAATCAGTCATTTTCTGGACTTCATTGATCCATAAATATCATTCCCCATATTCATATGCTGACTTCATTGACCTATTTGTACATCCAATTGTGACAATGCTAACAGGAAGCCCTCCTCCAAGAATCAGTGCAGAAATTAAAATGGTCCTTCAATTTTCAAAACAGACAAAGATGGGTGATTAGTAATTGTACCAAAACCATACAGAAATCAGAATCTATGGTTGCATGCTAGCACCATACAAACTTCCAAAATACCTCCCAATGAGGTTATTTGCTCTAGAATACTACAGACAGATTATTAACGATGATGAAACAAACTTTGTCCATGCCAAAAAGAAGGCTAAATTCAAAATAAAAGACCAACTAGGCCCCTTAATATGCAACTCTAGGGAGGCAAGCTATGAAGCAGAGGCTATATTACAAAGCATGAAATTTCAAAAGACTTTTGTTTGGAGATATGACCCTTTGGAATTCATATCAAAGAAGAGACAAAAGGTCAAGCTAGGGCCTTTAATCCACCATCCCATACTTGAGATTGAAGCTTATGCCAACCAATAAGAATGGGTGGAAGGAACATTATTTGATCAGGACAACACCAGGGCGGATGTTGAGAATGCTCTAGTAGATCTCGAAAAACAACTTGATGAGGGTTCTTTCCTGCAAGTGCTAGAACAATCAGATAGGCGAGAACAATAAGAAGAACCATAAACTACTTCAAGTGCCCATCCAATCATGCAAACTTCTCAAAATGAGGAGAAGGTCCCAAAAATGAACAGAGAAGGGGTTTCCACTTCAGGGATTCCCACTTCTGATTTGCAACAATAGACAAGCAAGAGGAAAAAGCTCAAACTAGCCTCTGAGCAAGAATTTATTGAAGCCTCAGTTGAGGTCACCAACATAGAGGTTGAAAGAAGCAGGCCCACCACTCCATCTGGGAGTATGCAAGATCCCTTCACATCACAGACTGAGATGTTGATGAGGCAGCAAAGTGTTGAGGTATCTTCCTTTAGAAAGCCTACAGATAATGACCAAGATATTAAGGAAAGATACAAAGAGATCAAAACCAGAAATGAGAGGCTTAAGGCCCAAACATATGCCCAATATCTGAAGATGGCCCCCACTAATAAAAAAAGGCTAATGTCAGCCTTTGATATCAAAGAGGGGAAAATGCAGATGACTTTCATCAAGCCAACCACTCAACAGCCAAGAGCAACATCAAATTTCAAAAAGGTGGATGTTGAAGTACTGGAAAGGGATATTCATCCCATTGACCAGATTGAACTACACAAGCAAATAGGGGAGATGATATAATCGACATTAACAGGGAAGGCCATTGCTTCCCACCAATTACAAAACTCCCTAAACAATATATCAGTACAATTTCAGTTGGAGAAGGTCTCCTCACAGGCGAAGGATACTAGAGTCAAGTCCTTAGAGGTCTTAGTGTTTGAATTGGGACATAATCTCAAAGATGTAAAAGCTACATAGTAGCTAATTAAAAAGAAAAATGATGACATTGTTGCACTCAAGAAGAAGCTAAAGATACCCCAGCTGCATCACCCATAGACAAAGGAAGTACTAGCAGCACAGTAAGGACATCAAGAGCTCATGGACTTGGTCCTAAAGCTGAACGATCAACTCAAGGAGACAGAGAAGGAGTTGGACACTTTAAATCATTCGAAGCAAAGTGTCTTGCCCACAACTTCTAGAACTGTCATCCCTACAGTATCTACAACATTTCCTTCCACATTGGCAGCATCATTTGCACCCACAGCTCCACCTGCCACAACATTGACAGTAACAGTAGAATCTACAACAAAAATAGGTACACAGGGAGAGAAAGTAGAAGAATTAGTCAAAGCCATGGAAGAGATGTCTATCCAGGCTACAAAGATGAAGAGACTAAAGGAAAAGGTAGCAAGTCTCGAAAATGATTGTAAACTTGCCCAACTCTAGCAAAAAGAAGAAATACAAAAGGCACCGAGAATGGGTGAAAGAATCAAAATCCTGGAGAAGAATTTAACACTACAGAAATCGCTGGGACAAACCAAAGAAATGATCTGGGCCAATATCATTGACTCTGTCAATGATATTTGGCCATCAATTCAAGTTATATTTGGGCAGAAAAAATTAGTGAAGATAGGTACTGAAGCTATCCAAAAAGTAAAAAAAGAACTGGGGGATAAACCAGAGGATGCCAATCGACTCATCCACTTCCTAAACAACAAGAACAAATATGAGCTCCATGAGCTTAACATAGAATATAAGACTTAGGAAATTTTGGAGATTAGGAAGGTTTTTTTCGAAAAGAAACGTTATGCTTAACTTAGAAGAGAACTGCCATAACATTCAGGTAGCCATTGATAGGTTCATGGCTAAGTTTCATATTTTGAGGGAGAAGGGTCTTCCCAGTCCTATGGTCATCAATGACAAACTCATGCCCCAACTGGACTATGGAGATAGACTAAGAAAATTGGCTAAGTAACAAGCAAGTTCTTCAGCCATTGAAGCCCTGCCAATAGGAAAAATGTTATATGAGACATTGGAGAAATTGTTTTTCCTTGAGCATGAGGTGAAACATTTGTTCCTCACTAAGCCAAATTTTGAAAAGTACACAGAGGCAGATGAAATCTAAAAAAGGATTATGAATGTAAAACTACCTGATGCAGAATGGGGGGAAAAAATGATAGATTTACTGTAAGAAATTTACATCAGAAAGTTATTGAACAGGAAATGAAGGCAACCAGTTAAAACAAGTAAAAGTAGAGCAACAGGGTGAAAGAGTAGCAGGGTCAAAGAGTATCAGTTGGAAGATGAAAGTAAAGAAGATTCCAACGTAGAAATGCTACAAATATCAGCCAGCTTAAAGGGCTCCAACTCAACTGAAATAGTTAGCAACACCACAATAAAAGGGATAGCATGAAGTAGTTCAACATCTGTCCCTATATTCATGCAAGAAGTTATTTTTATTCCTTAGATTAAGTCTCAAGTCGTTTTGAGATATTTTCTATATATACTTCATATTTTGAAGTATGAGGGGTGGATTCTTATACTTTCAATAGAATTTTGTTCAAAGACTGTGAAAGATTTGGTATCACTGACTGGGCTAGCATGCTGGATTGATGAATAAATATCAGATATTTCAAGGGATTCATGTGTAAAGCGGAGTACAAATGAGTAATTTTCTTGTGTTGTTTTATCTCCCTTAAAGTTGTTTCATAATCTTAAATGTTTCAGAAGTCTAAATGTTTAACTTGAATATTATTTCAGAATTTGCTTAACTGCACTCTGTCTTACTGTTATACATTCTTAATGTTTTCTCCTAAACTATCTTAGCTAGGGAATTCTTAACTGCTCCTTAGCTTCCATAGTTTCTCCTCTGGTCTATAGTAGAGGATTCTTAATTGCCCTTTACTCATGATTCACTATTGTTCCCCCATATTAGCCTCAGTCTAAGGATTCTTGATTTCCCTCTCACCCCCATTAAGGCTCATTTCACCATTTAGTCCAAGGATTTGTACTTCACTCTGCTATCTTGCCTCTTGAACATTCCCTTTAGTGATTTAACACCAACTTTGCTGCCCCTTCTTTGACTCTATTTCCCAATGGTCTAAAGGCATCAACCTATCATCCTGTTTTAATTATTCCACCACCAAATCTTCATACAAATGAAAACCCCCCTGAACTCTAGAACTAGCCTGATATCTAAGAAAACATAGCTAAAGTATATATAGAGACCCCTCTCTGAGCCATAGGTTGGCTAGAGCCTATGATTAGAAGTTGGTTTGTGGTTACCTCGAAGCCTTCCCTTCTTCCAAAACTTCTAAGGAAGTGTTTTGAGTGATAAAAAAAAGGATAGAAACCAGTTTTTCTTGAGCTACAGGCCAAGCCTCCCTAATGGGAAGAAAGTTATTAGAGTCTTTAGATGTATAAATAGAGAGGTTTAGGACCTCATTAGGATTCAAGACTTCTATTGTAAAAATCTGTTTTATTCCTGAGCTGTAAAGACTTGTGACAATTTGCTCTGTAATCCATGCTTTTTATAACAATAATGAGTTATGTTTAAGCTAGCTCTGAGTTAACTCCGAGGGCTGAAGCTCTTGGGTTAGGGCCCAACCCGAGCAACCAAAGATCCTTTTTACTGTACATGTATGCTAGCATAAATTTCTGGTTTTCATTGTTCAGTTGCTTAACTAGCATAGATTTCTATTTCTGTTCATTTTCTTAATTAGTTTCCTGGTTTTCTGTTTATTTGCTTAAGTAGTTTCACTTTTGCTACAACAATATAGCATAGATTTTTCATGGTTTTTCTATTCAGTTGCTTCAGTAGTTGCATTTGCTTCAGTTTACTTCCATTTGTGCCTTCTTTCAGTTCACGGGTTAGTTAGAGGAAAAAGATCACTATCACGCTGTGTGGAGGTGTCTCGACCTCATCTCTTCCCTCTGGGACCCTGACTTGAGGAAGGGACCCTTTAGAAGCCCCCAAAACACAGGTTTTTGGTTCTCACATGAGCTAGGGAGTCCGCTGTTTGATGCAGTTGTTTGCCACCGCACTACGTTTTTATGTCATTTTCATTTAAAAACCACCTTGAGCCTGTTCTTCATGCATCGCCTCCTCGCCTTGCGATCCATAAAAAACCTTCAGAATCACCATCCAATTCACTGTTTTCTCCAACTGTTGCCTCGCGTCGAGTCCACCACTGACTTTATGCACTTTAAGTCCCCACCATCGATCTGCCTCACTTGATCTAACAAATGTCGCATCACCCGATCACTTTAGGCACTTTAAACCCCCACCATCAATCTACCTCTCTTGATCCAACGATTATTTCTTCACCCGATCGCCCACTAGCTTGGCCGATCTGCACCATTGATCAGCCTGCCTGATCCAACAGCTATCGCATAATCTCGCATGGATTGTTGCAAGACCTTTATCTGCCTAAGATCATGTAAGAAAAATGGTTTTCTCATGCTACGTGTCACGTAGTAAGGCTAATCATGTGAAATTTCAAAATATAGCTTACAGCTTGAAGAGCGTGCGAGAAACTACTTACAACCTTAGAAACCCGCTCCATCATTTCCACAGGTTTCTTTTTCCCACAACACGATCTCCGCCATCCATCTCTTGACTTCATCTTCGTGATAAGATCTCGGCCAGTCATCCCTTCTGTTAACCTCATCCATTCATCTCTTGACTTAATTTTCATGAATAGAACTCAGCCATTCATCTCCTATTAACCTCATTCATCCACCCACTGACTTAATTCCTCATGATATGATCTCTGCTATTCATCTCTTCGTTAACCTTGTTCATCGATTTATTTGCTTAAGACCCCACGATACGATCTCCAACGTTCATCGCTTCGTTAACCTTGTTCATCCATTATTTGCTTAAGACCCCGCGATTAGATCTCCACCGTCCATCTTCTACTCATTGATTGATCCAACTGTCCCTATGCACTACTGTATCCTTACATACTCCTTTCACCAATTTCGATCTCCGACTGCTTTTTCCACTTGAAAACCGATTTAGCTTAGTTTCTTTGTTTGCACCTTAGGATAGTTTGATGCTCTTTACTTTTGTAACTTAGATAATAGCCTTAGGATTAGTGATTGTTTTAGAAATTCTACTTAGCATGGTTGTTTAATTGGTTAGTTAGGTTATGGTGTGGTTTATCATTACACGCTGTTTTCTTCAATACTACAGTAGAAGTAGCTCTCCCTTAGGAGAGATTTTCTCTTCTTCCATCAAAGAGTTAAGCTTCTTCTGACCTTAAAGAAGTCTGGCTTGGAACCCCTGAGGTCTCTTGCCAGATGAGAAGTGACAACAGGTAGTACCTTCACTTTTACCTGTGCATATAGCACTGTCACCTCCAAGTTTGTACGAACCCCAAGTTGATAAGTAAAGCTAGTAGCCCAGGAGTTGCAACATTCTTGTTGCAATACCTAGACTCATCAAGTAGTTTGAGAGTGATATCATGAAAAAGAGTCATATCATGTAAGAGAGTCATAACTTTGAAGTAAGAAGCCTAAGTTTCAATTTGTAGGTAGAGGCTTTGCAACTGAGTGCACAAAGGCCTGGTGTGGAAGTCCGCAGCTGAGTGCGCGGGCCCCTGTAGCTATGTGCATAGGCCGGACAGAGTCTATAATCGCTTGAAAACATCAATAAAAAGAATTATTTTGCAGTTTCTATGTCTTTGTTCTGATTAATGCATCTTGTTAGTTTATATATGAATTTCCATTATAATGCTTATATGGTGCGTGAATGTAATTATGTTGGATAAATGAACGTAAATAAGAAAATATGTTTACGCGGTGCTAACTGTGACTATCTAATAAGGTAAGTAAGATTCTTAAGAAAACTTAACAATTGGAAGAATACGCTGCCTTAGCAGTGCGAAAGTATCTGAATCGAAGGTCAGGGTTGTGCGAAGGTCAGCAGCACCCTTTCATGGAGGTATCGAAGGGAGGAATAAGGGGTTAGGTAGACATAGCCCTAGAACGAAGTGACTTTCGCGAAGGCAAGAATAGAGGGGATAAAATGACATCATGACCATCTCAGAGTGTAGAAACTTAGTTTCAGCATCCCCCCATACTGCTTTGGGTGAGACTTCGGTTCGCGCTCCGCGGGTTGATGCCGAAAGGGCCAGTAGTGTAGGGATTTTTTTGGCTAACTAACGCTGAACTTTGGTCAGGCCCCCGTAAGCCAACAAATGGTTTCGTCGTCAAGACCAGAAACTGCATAAGAGGTGTGATGTTGTATCACTGGAATCCAACTAAGAAAGAGATGAAAGACTGGTTGGATAGGAAGATCCACGAATTAGCGGCACAGGAGAACAGAAGTTTGTGACTGAAAAAGTAACAGTGGCTGGATAGGTACTTATATACAGAAATACACGAAATCATTTTTTGCTCCTTTTTGATTGATTTATACAAGTGGATCGTGAAGCTAGCAGATAGGCAAGGGAGGTGGAAACTTGACAGTCCTATTATGTGGACCTCAGAGCTAGTGCAGAGGCTGGAAGCGTCTGAGGGTAAGATCGCCTGTGATATCGATCATTGGATCGATTGCGTCATAGGAGGATTTGTAACTAAATTCATGGTCGATACCTCAGTCAGCTACAGTGAGGTGGAGCAGTTATTTTTTAAAGGATTGCGAGGTAAGTATGTGAAATATTTGAATACCTAGATTAAAATGTTATTGGGCAAAAAATGGGTTATGCAGCTACCTTGATGTTTGGGGCCATGTGAAGTAGAAAAACTTACAGGAACAAAGGAAAAAGGGGTCCTGAATATAGTCCGTTGATTTCACATCCGTGAGGTGATGAAGAGGGAATAACATAGGTTTCTCTATGAAGTGCTCTTAAGTTAATAAGACAAGGATTCGCATGACTGCCACCTACAACTCACCACCATCACCTGTGACTTCACCCGTACCACCCCCACCTCCATCGTAGTTCAATTTGGAAAATTCAGTGAAGCTTCCATTGTTCAAAGGCTTGGGAAATGAGGACTCAAACCAGTACGTATGGGAAGCTCAGGGCGTTACAGACGATCACATTAAGAAGGAGACATTTGTTAGTGCTCTACAAGATCGCACGCTAACCTGGTATATCAAGTACTCTAATGATAACCTGATTGCTGGAGTGGAAAACATCCAGATAAAACTAAATAAAGAATTCAGTAGGCCTAAATCTGAGGCACAGTCGATTGTGGGATTCAAGGAAATTGTGATGCAACCAGGAAAGACACCTTGGAAATTAGATCAGAGGTTGAAGTGTAAGATCCACGAATCTAACACGAACTTAACAGATGGACAACATCGTGAATGGTTTGTGGCTTCGCTCCTACCACACTTAAGGGTTGCATTGTCACAATAGAAGATAATAACTGAGGTAGAGGTCTTGGAGATTTCCATGAGGCTACATGACACACCGATGCAAGATCCAAATCTAGGGGTTTAGCAGATCCATACGCAGTTGAAAAATCTTTGCCTTGAGATGCAATGTTTGAAGCAGGACAAAACAGTCTAACCAGAGGTGTGAGAAGAGGTATGGTGTCTGAAATGCAAGAGTCATGGGCATGACAAAGACCATTGTCCAGTCTTTGTGAACTATGTTGCAGGAGGAGGACCAATGCCTTTGAGGCCGGAAGATCAAGCAGGACCAAGCGCGGGGCCTACATTGTTGTACGGTATATGTCAGGTAGCAGGAAAACATGCCACAAATGACTGTCATTTGTTTCAGAAGTTTGTACAGACATCACAACAACTACTCTGCAACTTATGTATGTTGGTAAGACATGATGAGCGTAACTGCAGAAGCTATGAATTGATTATGGATAGAATGCCTGGGTCTATGAAGAAACGTGGCACCCTGACCAGGGGGCAAGGATGGCGCGACAAGATTTCAGGGGTGTGGACAAGGCTGAGGTAGAAGAGGACCTAGCAGAGGTTGGGGGCAATTGATCTGCTACAATTGTGGAGGACCGGGACACTATGCCCGTGATTGCACTAACCCAACCTGTTTATCGTCCAAGTACTGCACTTTGTTTGATCATGAAATGGAAGATTGACCTATGTTGATAGCAAGGATATGTGACAAAGGGGCAATAGCACCTCGGCAAACTTAGAACCTACAGATGATGAGGTCTGAGCCGCGTGAAGAGGATCCAAATGTAAATATAGTGCTCCGAAGTGGAACCACAATAGGAGATGACAAGGGGAAACATCCAAAAGATAGTACATGGGTTCACAAAGCTTTGGCGAAGGAGGTTGAGTTTGATTTGGGGCGCGCACGTGAAACCTTCATGGAAGCGAAGAAGAGCTTCGTTGAGGCCTCCACCTCAGGGAGCAAGGATAAGCCTGATCAAGGGATGGACCCTTCTATGCTTACAACTTTTATGGAGACCTATATGAAGTTACTGTGTGACAGTAAGGCTGTGAAGGGGTTACAAGAGCTCATAAACAGATGCATCAGAAACACTCCAAGTGACCCACGCATAGTGCGAAAGATTGGCAAGCATAAAACAAGAATGGGATGGGAGATGTGACTGACTGCGTAGGTGGGAGAGTATGAAATGGATCAGGTTATCTTGGACCTAGGGTCAGCTGCAAATGTCCTATCGAAGTAGACTTGGGAATGGATTGGGAGACCCACACTGCAGTGGTCTCCGATTTAGCTAAGGATGGAAAATCAGTAGAAGATCATCCCCATGGGGCGGTTGGAGGGTGTGACAGTAGATATTGAAGGTGCGAGCGTGCTGGATGACTTTGAAGTGATAGAAATTGTGGATGACAACAACCACTAACATGCACTATTTGGAATTCATTGGGCTACTAATATGAACAAGGTAATCAACCTAAAGAAGAGAAAGCTGATATTTGAGAAGAAATTGCTCCATGTAATAGTATCCCTAGATCTTGCTGAAGGATCACCCTATACTAAACTAGTTCGTGATTATGAGAGCGATGATGATGTGGAATGTATCTATAAGATAATAGCACGAGACCAAGACTAGGTGAATCCAACAGCAGATGGATGAATTATGTGAGATCACAAGAGTTCCTGTACCTTGGACTTTGATGAAGAATTAGAGTGCTGGCAGAGTCAGTTACATGAAGTAACTACACTGAGTTGTAACATGATGACCCGGTCACTGCGCTTTGCATCATCGAAGGTAAGAATTTACCTACTTATGATGGCCTGAATGATGTAGATATCTTTTTGGATGCATTTGAGAGGGAGGTACGAGAAAAGTAATGCTTCCAAGCATTGGACTGGGCCCTGCACGCTACGCCCGCAAGTTGGTGGGGTACACAAAAGGGAAGTTTTGATGATTGGCAGGAATGTAGGAGAATGATGACAACTCACTTTAGGAAGCTGAATATGTGAATGACGGACAAGTATGATGGGCAAGATGATCCACATGCACACTTGGCCAAATGGGCTCAAGCTTATGGAGAGAAGCCCTAGCCTGAATGGGTGCACTTGTTCTGTCACACCTTGGATGTCGTCATGATGAACTGGTATGTAGAAACAGAGCTCCACCATGGTACAGGTGAATCGTATATTCTGCGTGAAGGATTCATAATGACATTTAGTTTTGAAGATGGGTCTGACTATATTGATGAGGTGTTACAAGAGGTGAAATGTTATGCTCTTAACCTGCAAAGCAATACCCAAACATAGAATTTGCGAAGAAAAGATACTGAGAACACAGAATATGCGAAAAATATACCCAGAGCATAGAATAGCAATGATTTTATTATTCAGAGAGAAATGTTCACAGGCCTCTTCGAGGGGGCGACCTCCAATAGAGCAGAGCTCGATCACAAAAACAAGACACGATACTCCTCGCAGGGAGTCTCTATCCATTATATATGACTCATACATGCAATACCACGGGCCAATACCGTGGGTTTTATTTGTACCATCTATCTAATACTACCGCCCATTTACCATCTATCTAATACTACCGCCCATTTGCAACTAACTGTGGTCCCGTCATTAATTGCGGGTTAACCACTTACAAATATTAATATGGGCTTTATTGACTCTTGACTATGACGTGATCCCATGACATAAATAAGGGGGTTAGGGTGGGACCCTAACATGCCCTCCCCCTTAAGACTAGCCTTGTCCTCAAGGCTGAAGCTGCGGAAACTGCTGAAGAATAGCGGCTGGTTCCCAAGTTGCATCTTCCGGAGAGGTGTCTTTCCATTTGACAAGGACCTCCTTAATCATGCGGCCGCGTAGGTGCTTGTCTCGGGTGTCTAGAACCTGTTCAGGTTGAAGCCAGATTGACCCTTCTTCGTCTAACTCAGGCAGACTGGTTTGAACTCGGCAATTGTTCCCAATCACTTTCTTGAGGCATGATACATGGAAAACTGGATGGATTTTTGCCGTAGGTGGCAAAGCCAACTTGTAAGCTACTTCTCCAATGCGCTGAAGTACTTGGTATGGTCCGTAGAATTTTGGAGCGAGCTTTTGACAACCCTTATCTTTGAGTGATGTTTGCTTATATGGTTGCAGCCTCAAAAAGACCTGATCCCCTTCTTGAAATTGGCGCTCTGAGCGATGTTGGTCGGCCTGTTGCTTCATTCGGTTCTGAGATTGATGAAGATTCTCGCGAAGGTGGGCGAGCATGGTTGCGCGGTGTTGTAGGAGTTGATCCACTGCTTGTACTTTGGAGCATCCCTTGAGATAAGAAGTAGGGGAAGGCGGAAGTTGACCATATACTGCTTCATAGGGAGTCATTTGGGTGGTAGCATGATAGTTGGTGTTATACCACCATTCAGCCAGAGGTAACCACTGTGCCCAAAGGTGTTGCTTCTTTGAAGTGAAACATCTAAGGTAGGTTTCTAGACATTTGTTGACAGCTTCGGTTTGACCATCTGTTTGCGGATGATATGAAGTACTGAGTTTGAGTTGAGTGCCTTGTAGTCTGAAGAGTTCCTGCCAAAAATTGCTGGTGAAGATCGGGTCGCGGTCGGACACTATTGACGTGGGCATGCCATGTAATTTGAAGATCCGATCCATGAAAGTTTGAGCAACCAAGGTTGGTGTAAACGGGTGGGGTAGGGCGCAGAAATGAGCATACTTCGACAGTCGGTCCACAACCACCATGATGACTGACTTGTTTCCTGACTTTGGAAGACCTGTAATGAAATCCATAGAAACCTCCGTCCAAATTGAGGCCGGAATGGGCAATGGTTGTAAGGTGCCTGGTGTGTTGACGGTTTCCCCTTTGTGGCATTGACAGACATCACATTCGGCTACGAAAGTAAGGATGTCCTTTTTCATGCCTGTCCAAAAGAATGATCTTCTGGTGCGAGCATACGTCTTCTGAAAGCCCGAATGTCCTGCAATGGGAGATGAGTGCAATTCTGCCAAAAGGCGACTTTTGAGGGTAGATGTTGGTGATATGATGACTCT
Organism: Pinus tabuliformis; assembly: GCA_031772625.1. NCBI lineage: Eukaryota > Viridiplantae > Streptophyta > Pinopsida > Pinales > Pinaceae > Pinus > Pinus tabuliformis. Next base: position 1,926,879,264 of record CM062816.1, on the reverse strand, counting down.
GTCCTTGTAGCAAAGAATATCATTCTGCCACGAGTAGCCCGTGCTGGAATTAGGATCTACCTGCAATTGAGAAATGAGTTGGGAGAGCCCTGGGTGTGAAAACCATTCCCTGCGAGCCTCTTCAATCCAGTCTGGAATGGGAAGGGAAATTGCGAGCATAGTACTTTCCTCCTCAAATTGGCGCGATAATGCATCTGCTACCCTGTTGTCTTTCCCTTTCTTGTAAATGATCTCATAATCATATCCCAGCATTTTGGCTAACCATTTGTTTTGTTGTGGGGAGGATAGGCATTGCTCCAAAAAATATTTAAGACTGTGATGATCTGTGCGGATTTGGAAACGTCGCCCCAATAAGTAAGGTCGCCAGGTCTCGACTGCATGTAAGATGGCCATCATTTCCTTCTCGTAGGTAGATTGGCCCAGATTCCTCCCACTGAGTTGTTGGCTTGTGAAGGCCAATGGTCGCCCTTCCTGCATTAAGACTGCCCCAATACCTGTACCCGAAGCATCACTTTCAATGACAAAGGATTTGGTGAAGTCAGGTAGTGCTAAGACTGGAGTGGTACACATGGCGTTTTTGAGCTCGGTAAATGCCTGTTGTGCTTCCTCAGTCCAAAAGAAGGAATTTTTCTTTAGGAGTTGAGTGAGGGGCTTCGCTATGCGGCCATAGTTGCGGACAAATTTACGATAATAGCCTGTGAGACCCAAAAATCCTCTCAAGCTCTTCAAAGTCTTAGGTTGAGGCCATTCTTGCATTGCCTGGATCTTTTTGGGGTCCACCTTGACACCTTCACGCCCCACAATGTGGCCCAAATACTCAACTTCTTCCATGCCAAATGCACACTTAGACATTTTGACAAATAATTTATGCTTGCGGAGCAGTTGCAAGAGTAGATCTACATGCTGAAGATGTGCCGCCCAGGTGCCACTATAGATGAGAATGTCATCGAAGAAGACAAGAACAAATTTTCTGAGATATGGTTTGAGGATGTGATTCATAAGACTCTGAAAAGTAGAAGGGGAATTACAGAGACCAAATGGCATGACCAAGAACTCATAATGGCCTTCATGAGTTCTGAAAGCCGTCTTGGGAATGTCGACTTCCTTCATGCGAATTTGGTGGTAGCCGGAGCGAAGATCCAACTTGGTGAAGAATTGAGCCCCATTGAGTTCGTCCAACAAATCGTCAACCACCGGAATGGGAAATTTATCTTTGACTGTCAACTTGTTGAGGGCCCTGAAGTCGGGACACATCCTCCACTCCCCATATTTCTTGAGGACCATGACCACTGGGGATGAATAAGGACTAATGTTGGGATGAATGACACCTGCTTCCAACAATTCCTTGATGATTTTTTCTATTTCATTCTTTTGAGTGAACGGATATCGGTATGGCCGCACATTTGGGGGTTGAGCCCCTGGAACCAAGGTGATGCTATGATCATGTTCCCCTCGCGAGGGTGGAAGCTCATGAGGCTTGTCAAAGACCGTCCGATGGGTATTTAAAATCTGCTGCATCTCAGGATGAATTGGCAGAGGTCTGGTTTCGACTACCTGGATGGCATTAAATTGCGCTACCACTCCATGATGGCCCTTTTTTAACAATTTTTCCATCCGATGTGAGCTGATGACCAAGGGGGCTCCCGCCTGGAGGCCACGGAGGGTATGTGTCGAGTTGTTCTACTTAAAACTCATATATAACTCCTGGAAATCCATTGTGATTGGCCCAAGGGTGCGGAGCCATTCAGCACCTAGGACAATGTCGCATCCCCCCATGTGTATGGCAAACATGTGGGTTTTCAACTAATAATCCCCCATTTGAAGTTTGACATTTTCACAGCGGCCTTCACATTTCATTGTGCCCCCATCTGCAATTTGGACTTGGAAGTTAGAAACTGCCCTTACAAAACAGTGCGCTGCTTCGGCGATTTTTTGATGGATGAAATTATGGGTACTTCCACTATCAATCAGGACTATTACTGGGCGATGTTTAAGAAAACCCCTGATTTTGAGAGTTTGAGGGGAAGAGATTCCTGCCAACGCATTGAGCGAAATAACTGGGTCGTCAGATACAATCTCCTTTTGGCTGTCTTCTTCGATCGCCTCTGATTCCTCAAGAGGTGGATCTTCCTCGGTGGAGCTGTAGTCAGTGGCATCTATTTGAAAAAAGTTGGGCTCCTTGCATTTATGACCAGGGGAATATTTTTCATCACAGTAGTAACATAGTCCTTGCTTCCTTCTTTCGGCCATTTCCTGAGGTGACACCTTTTGGACCTTAAGTGTCTAAGTTGTGGTGTGAGCTTGTGGGGAAAGACCTTTAGTGTGGAAATTGGGGTGGCTGTATTGGGCTGATAGGGCACGTTCCACCTTACGGGCTACCTGGCAAGCCTCCGTCCATGTGGGAGGGTGGTGGAGTAGAACTTGAGCTTTGATGGCTTCTTTAAGACCACTGATAAAACATTCCGTGTAGAACTCATCTGAGAGATGTTGAGTGCGGAAGGCTAAGGCTTCAAAAGCGGTGATATATTCATCCACTGTACCCATCTGTCGGAGCTTAGTGAGACGGCCCAAAAAGGAGTCTCCCTGTTCAAAGCGATCTTGAAGAGCTTTGGCAAATTGGGCCCAACTCGAAAAAGGTGCATTGCGACGTTGATGCCATTCCGCCCATTGCTATCGTTCATTGTCCAAGTACATGGTCGCCACTCCAATCTTAGTCCAATCATCTTGGAGACGATTCAATTTGAAATACTGGTTCATTTGTGCTAGCCATGTGGACGGGTTAGAACCATCAAATTTCTGCATATCCAACTTGGGAGGTCGCTGACTATCCAACTTGGGAGGTGGTGGATGGGTGTGCCAGACGTGAGGAGAGTGGCTAGACTCACCCTCATGGTGTATATGGTCATTATAGGGTTCCTCAAGAGCTGGCTCCTTGCCCTTATCGAGTGCTTGCCGTACCATGCTCGCTAGTCCATCAAGCGTATTTTTGAGCTCGTTCATATCTGTTTCAAGTTTGTCTAGTCTTTCATTGGCCATTGCTTGAGCTCTAGTTTCTACCATACACCAACTTGATGAAAAATTGGGACCGCCAATTTTTTTTTTCTAAGAAACTGAATGGTACCACCGTGCTCAGCTCGTTGTCCTGATGCTGATGGGCTAGATCACAAATAAGCACTTCGGAAGATCTCAGACTCCTAACGGAGTTTTACTCCTTCCTGATCAATACTGCAGTCGCCAAATCCTCAAAATGTCAATGCCGCCAAAAGTCCTGCGAAAATTATATCCAGGTACAGGAACCCTTCACAACTACTCCGATCTGGTGGATCTGGAAGATCTGAATGGTGGAACAACTGCTGCTGCTGATCTGGAATATCCGATCTGGTGGGTCTGAGAGATCTGAATGGTGGAACAACTGCTGCTGCTGATCTGGAATATCCGATCTGGTGGATCTGAGAGATCTGAATGGTGGAACAACTGCTGCTGCTGATCTGGAATAGATGATGTGTGATCCCCCGATCGAAAGGGAACTATGGTCTTGGGGAGTGTCAGGTGCTACAGATCGCAATATACATAAGGGTCTGACAGTAGTACTCGGCCCAATGTTTCAAGGCTCTAACTAACGAGGATCGACCGTACCCTTAGCCGTACAACCCGACTACCCTATCGTACGGGCGAGTAATCTCTTCGAGTGTTGTTCTCGGTGTACTGTAGCCACAAGACGGCTGAAGGTTTATCTAAGGCGAGGTTTCAAGGGAGCTAGGGGGCTTCCTATATACCCAGAGGGTACGTGGAAGACAGTCCGTGCGCGGTTCTGTCTAATGCGCTACTACTCGAAGGGGTACCCACAGGGGTTACAAGGGAGTCCAACAGACGTGACCACCTCTTGTATTTCCTGTGTGCATGCCTCCCCAAATCCACAGGTTTATGCGCTTAACGACAGATCCCGTGGTTTAAAGATGCCAGAACACGTCTTTAGCCAAAAAAAAATTTGCTAAAATTTGGAGATCCCACCGAGCCCTGGAAAGTGCTCTGATACCACTTGTTATGCTCTTAACCTGCAAAGCAATACCCAAACATAGAATTTGCGAAGAAAAGATACCGAGAACACAGAATATGCGAAAAATATACCCAGAGCACAGAATAGCAATGATTTTATTATTCAGAGAGAAATGTTCACAGGCCTCTTCGAGGGGGCAACCTCCAATAGAGCAGAGCTTGATCACAAAAACAAGACACGATACTCCTCGCAGGGAGTCTCTATCCTTTATATATGACTCATACATGCAATACCACGGGCCAATACCGTGGGTTTTATTTGTACCATCTATCTAATACTACCGCCCATTTGCAACTAACTGTGGTCCCGTCATTAATTGCGGGTTAACCACTTACAAATATTAATATGGGCTTTATTGACTCTTGACTATGACGTGATCCCATGACATAAATAAGGGGGTTAGGGTGGGACCCTAACATGAAAGCAGCAATCCTTAGGATACTGCACGATCCTTTAGACCTTATTTAGCATGAGTGGGCTACTTAGTTGAGTCACGCGCTAGAGTGCTATAATGTAACCATAGAAGAAGAGGATGAGGATCCACCAAATATTAACATCCCGGAAACAGAGGGTCACTGCGAGGTTGAAGGTCCGCACAGTAAGAATCTTGATATAACTGCACCGCTAAAAATGAAATAGGTAAACATTGGTACAGAGGTAGAGCCCAAATTTGTGAAGATTAGAGATTATTGGGATGACGCGATGGTGGATAAGGTTGCTGAATTGCTCCGTGAATACCAGGATTTATTCCCTACTAAGCTTACATATCTAAAAGGGATGATCAAGGATCAAGGTGTCATGAAAATCATGTTGAAGCTCGATGCAGAGCTGGTTAAGCAAAGGCCTTACCATTTCAACCTGAAGTATAAGGAAAAGGTCTACTTAGAGCTAGATAAAATGCTCATGGTAGGCATCATTGAGTGTGTGGAAGAATCTGACTAGGTAAGCCCAATGGTGGTACAAGAGAGGAAACATAAGGATGAAATAAGGATATGTGTGGATCTTAGAAAACCGAATGACACTTGCGTACATCATCCTTTCCTAAATCCATTCACTGATGAAGTCTTAGATAATGTAGGAAACCAGGAATCATATTCCTCCACTAATGGGTTCTCAAGGTACCACCAGATCAAAATTACATTGAAATATAGGAGCAAGACAACCTTCATGACTGAGTGGGGTTGTTTAGAGGACACTGTAATTCTGTTCGGGTTGAAGAATGTGCCTGTGATTTTCTCACGCATAGTCATTGTTGTGTTCAAAGAGTTTATTCATAAGTTCCTGGAAGTATACTTTGATGATTGGACTGTGTTTGGGCTGGTGAAATGCCATGTAGAAAGCTTGTGTCTGATGCTAGATTCCGGTCGAAGATACCATATCATGCTCAATCTGAATAAGTGTTTATTTTGTGTTCCTTTTGGGACCCTGTTGGGTCATGTGGTTTGTAGACAGGGACTGATGGTAGAACCCATGAAGATCACGGTGATACTAAACTTGGAGGCACCAAGGAGTGTGAAACAGATGCGCACTACCCTAGGACATATGGGATATTACAAAAAGTTTATCAAAGGCTATGCCCAGATCACTGCACTTAAGGAAAATTTGTTTAAGAAGGATGTCACATTCTGTTGGAATGAGGACTATAAGAAGAGCTTGGATGTATTAAAAGAAAAGATGGTCACCATGCTGATTTTAGTCTTCTCGGATTGGAAGGAGTTCCATGTACATGTCAACACGTCATGTATAGCACTGCGAACAATATTGACACAGGCTGGTGGAGAGTAGTTGGAATATCCTATAGTATTCGCATGTAGAAGGTTTTCCAAGGTGACAGATCATGTTAGCTATGTTATACGCACTCCAGAAGTTTAGGCACTATGTGCTAGGAGGCAATTTTAAGATGTATACAGATCACTCCATGCTGAAGTACCTGGTCAATAAGCCTGTGTTGGGGTGAAGAATCTGCAGGTGGCTGTTATTGTTCCAGGAATATGATTTTGAGGTTATTGCCAAGACTTGACGATTGAATGTGGGACCAGACTATCTAGCGCGGATCAAAACAGGGGAAGAGCCCACTAATTTGGAGGAGGGATTGCCTGACATGCAACTATTTGTAGTGCGCATCGTCGATGGTCATTTTTAAGATATAATACACTTCCTAATGACAAGAACTGCCCTGGAAGGATACACTGACCAGTAGAAGAAGGAATTAGTGGTGTGCACGACAGATTTCTCTGTCATTGTCGGACATCTATACAAAATGGGGTTTGATGAGATATTAAGATGATATGTACTTGAGTTTGAAAGAGGTAGCATCCTCACTGATGCTCATGGGGGCATTGCGGGAGGACATTATGTAGGGAGAGCGACTGCACAGAAGATTCTATGTGTAGGGTTGTGGTGGCCAACCCTCCATCGAGACTCAAAAGCATATTGCAAGGTGTGTGATGTGTGTCAAAGGATTGGAAGGCCATCGTGGAGGGATGAGATGCCCTTGAATCCAGAGGTGACATTGCAACCCTTTGAGAAATGGGCGATAGATTTTGTGGGACCCATTTAGCCCCAAGGAAAGATGAGAGTGAGGTACATTATCACCGCGACAGAGTATTTGACTCGATGGGCAGAAGCACAGCCTGTGAAGGATTGCACAAGCATGACTACTACAAATTTCCTCTTTGAGCATGTACTGACATGATTTGGCTATCCAAATATCTTGATGAGTGATCACGGTACGCACTTTCTGAACAAAATGGTCAACGTGCTAATGGAGGAATTTTAGGTATATCACTAGAAGAGCACGCCTTATCAACCGCAGGCTAATGAGATGGTGGAAGCATTCAATAAAGTGATGGAGAATGCACTGACCAAGGTTTGCAATGCCTAACAAAGTGATTGGGACCTACACATACCTGCAGTACTATGGACTTATCGAACAACATGCAAGAAATTGACTGGACAAACCTCCTTTAGGCTTGTCTATGGGGTTGAAGCGGTAATGCCTATGGAATATATTGTGCCTACTCTAGGCATAGTAGTGCTCATAGGTATGACAGATAAAAGAGCCTTGGAGGAAAGGCTCGCATAACTAAATGAGCTTGAGGAAGAAATATTTCTAGCTCGATTTCACCAACAAGTCCAGAAGCAGCGCGAAAAAATATGGCATGATCGACACATTAAGTTGCGCACCTTTAAGGTAAATGACCTGGTTTTTTTATATGATAGTAAGTTTGATAAATTTCCAGGGAAATTCAGAATGCACTGGTTAGGGAACTATTTCATTAAGGAAATTACCGATGGAGGAGCGATACAACTGGTCAAATTGAATGGATAACCCTTCCTAGGAAAGGTGAATGGTAGTCGCTTAAAGCCATACACTAGCGGTCTGCCCATGTGACTAGATGAAGGTAGCATAGTCTTAGCACTCTAGGCAGTTGAAAGGAGGTGTGGGACTATAAAATACACTGCCCAGGTTTTTGCATGATTGGAGGATTGTGCGAAGTAAGGAAGTGTCGCAGGAGAGGTGACCAAGCCAACAGTGGAAGATGCGAAGAAAGCGGCTGCATAGTGCACAACTAAAGTTGCGGTCATATGAGTCGAGTTGGAAGGGCTTCTCACAAAGATATTTGTGCCTACCGGGTGACTCGAGGGTGAGTCATGATGTTTTTATTGGGGGCATGTTGGGAGAGGGATCCCCCAAGGAACGTTTTGGGCTAAAAGCCCATGTTTTGGTCAAATTTTTCAATAAACTTGTGAAGAATCTGCATTTTGTGGTTGTGGAGTGAGAAGGTGTCATAAGTCACAAAGAGCTATATGCCCTTAGTTTTGTAAAGTAAATTAGGTTGTAAAAGATCTACCATCATCCGCAAACCATGGGATTGCATAAAAAGAGCTAAGCTCTAAGTATTTTGAGAGTGATATCATGAAAAAGAGTCATATCATGTAAGAGAGTCATAACTCTGAAGTAAGAAGTCTATGTTTTGGGTGGTAGTGTAGGTAGAGGCTCTACATCTGAGTGCATAGAGGCGTAGGGTGGAAGTCTACAACTGAGTGGGTGGACCCCTGTAGCTATGTACGCAGGGTAGATAGAGTCTCTAATCGCTTGAAGACATCAATAAAAAGAAGTACTCTACAATTTTTGTGTCTTTGTTCCGATTAATGCATCTTGTCAGTTTAAGTATGAATTTCCATTATAATGCTTATATGGTGCATGAATGAATGTAATTATGTTGGATAACTGAACGCAAATAATAAAATCTGTTTACACGGTGCTAACTGTGAGTATCTAATAAGATAAGTAAGATTCTTAAGATAACATGACAATCTAAACAGTACGCTGCCATAGTAGCATGAAGGTATCTGAATTGAAGGTCAAGGCTATGCGAAGGTCAGCCCTACACTTTCACGGAGGTATCAAAGGGAGGAATAAGGGGTTAGGTAGATAGAGCCCTAGAACTAAGTGACATGCACGAAGGCAGGAATATAGGGGATATAATGACATCATGAGCATCTCAGGGTGTGGAAACTTGGTTCCAGCATCCCCCCATACTGCTTCGGGTGAGACTTTGGTCCACGCTCCATGGGCTGATGCTGAAAGGGCCAGTAGTGTAGGGATTGTTTTGGCTAACTAACATTGAACCTGGGTCAAGTCCCCACAAGCCAATAGGGACAAACCTCCACAGAAATTTAGCCTTCCCTTGGAGTTGTTGGAGCTAACAGAGGGAAGAAGGTGCCGGCATATCTATGATCTCCTGAACTTTTAGAGGATCGATATGAATTCTAGGTGTTGATGGTGAGCACCAGTATTGCAGCAAGAATGATGCAACTCTTGGGCTACCAGCTTTACTTTTATCAACCCAGTAGTTCATAAAAAACTTGGAAGCGTCGGTGCTATATGCACAAGTACTAGTTCTCACTGCAGGTTGTCACTTGGTCAGTCGGCGTGAGATAACTAGGAACTCAAGCCAACTTCTATAGAATTTAGAATAAAATCTATGTGTGATGAAAGGAAATAAAGATTACTCTACAGATGCTATTCTAACTGCAAAAAGGAGAAAGACTAGAATGTAAAGCAAAACCTAGTAAACCCTAATTAACAAGCTAATTCTACTTTTGCCAAAAACACTATGAAAAACATGAAAGGAATTCCATTACCTACTCAAGGAAGTAAACAACATCTAACCATGCTATTTTTGGAAGTAAATAGGAAAAAAACATATTTTTGGATTTTGATGTGTTTTTATGTGAATTTAACATGCATCTAATTTATTGTGTGTGAGTGTGGAAGTGAACAGGTGGTGTTAGAGGGTGGTTTTGGAGCTTGGGAGGATGTAGTATGGTGTGGATGGATCGTACGAGGTCTTAGGTGGCCTTCTGGAGGTTTTTCCCACACTTAGCCTTCAAAAGAAAGCCTACAAGAAAGACTACAGGAGGACATAGGAAAACTACAAGAGGAAAACAAGGAAAGTACAGGAGGCCTACAAGAGGAGGCCAAGGGAAATTTTCATTGTTTTGAGGGTGTGAGAGTGGGTGGAAAAGATGGATGAAGGTTGGAATGAGGTGTTAGGGTGCCTAAGTTCTACCATAAATCACCGGGAGAGGGAAATATGATTGGGTTTGCTCAAGGAGAGAGGAAGAAGTTCTATGAAAAATGAAGGAAACTAGCGTAGAATTGAGGTGAGGTTTGGGAGACCTATAGGGAATGGATCAGATGGAGGGTGTGATTGTTGGTAAGCTGGCCTACTTTTGGAAGAGATCAGTTGCATAGAAACTGACAGTCAACCAAGAAAATCAGGCAACCAATGAAATGAGTTCATCCTAGGAAAAACGGAGTTTTGCATTAAGATGGCCTAAACTATGATGTATAGAAGAAATGTTGGGAAATGATGTAAGAAATGAAAGCATGCAAAAGTAATATTGCAAATCAGGAAGTGAACATGATAAAGAAGATCTAAAGAAAAGAAAAATTGTACTATCAACCTACTAGAGAGCTACAAACACTAGAAGTCCTAGGAATGAGGAAAATTTGTGCTTTCGGGGCAGCAAGAGAGTCTTTGCCTCAAATCATGGTCCCAGAGGAAGGAATAGAGGCCAAGGCACTATTTCTAGCCTTTTGAATCTTTTTTGATCACTGCTTAAGCTGCTACAGAAAGCACAAATGGAAGCAAGCTACTAAATCATCAAAAGCAACATATTCTTAACCATAAGAGAAATACATCTAACAACAAACTAATCTACAAACTGAAGTAAAGCATACAAATACACGTAAAGAGAAGCTTGGCTACTTGGATTTGGCCCTAACCCATCTGACGTAACTCAGTGCTAGCTCAAAAAGGGTTCCATCTTCATTATCAAAAATAGCAATATTACATAAAACTGTCATAAAATAGTAAGCTCGAAATTTGAGCAGAGTTTACACAAGAAAAAAATCGACCCTAGTGAGGCTCTAGGCCTCTCTACTTATACATCTGAAGCTACCAAGAACTTCCTTAAAATTAGGGAGGCTTGGCTCCCAAAACTCGAGATAAATATCAATCATCTTCCACTTGCTCGACTGCCTTCTAGTGCATGATTCGGCTTCATGTACTCTGAGCTGAATGAAGGGGAATTCGAAGTGAGGAGCAATAAATGAGGGAGATTCCCTCCTATAAGTCCTCTCCTCTGTCTACTTAGAGTTATTTCTATAGTTTTACCACTATATCCTTGACTTTGACCTCAAAATATATCAATAATTTGCATTAAATACATGTTAGACCACATGGCATAATAACTAACTCTACTCACCCTATAAGAATAAATATAATCAGAAAATCATACAATAAGGTAAGAGAATGGTTGATTTGACTAGGATAGGAGGTAAAATGATCCCATATAATTACCCATTTATGAGGCTCATCATCTCCCCTCTACTAAAGGTGTTGCTCATCCTCTGAGCAACCTAGACAATCTCTTGGTCTTTCACGACCCTCGTGGCCTCCCTAACATTCCATGCTTCTGATGCGGTCTGCTCATGTTCTCGATAAAATCCTGCCTTTTTGTCTATGTCCTTCCACTACGCCTTCTCTTCTTCTTCTCTTCTTCCTTCCAGCATGCCTAATATGAGTGGAGGACTCAGTTTGAGGCCAATCCAGTTGACCTTTAGCATTTTCATGGAGCACTTGTACATTGGCACTCTTTTCAATGCCTCCTTCAACCTCATGGGGGAATGGTATTCTCTGATCTGAAAGCTATGGGGTAGGGTGTTCCATCTTCTCATGCATGAATGCACACAATCATCCCTAAATAGCCTAAGAATATCTTCAAATTGCGCAATGGCTTGTTCTTGATGGGATAGATATTTAGGGGCAATCTGAGGGTCATTGGCAAGCAGGTTGTGTGTGCTGATGAGTGCCATAGGATTTGATGGCTGAGATCTTATCATCAATGGTTCATTCTACTCTTTTATCAACAATATTTTCATTTTTTCTTCCCTCAATTCTTCATGGTTCATCCATGATGCCATGGCCATTAATTGTATATCCCCTAGCTTGGCATTGGGGTCGCACACATTCAGGTCTGTGAGGGCCATGTTGTGTAGATAGAACTCTGCCATCTTTGCTTTGTCCTCAGAGGTGCTTTGGTCACACAAATCCATGAACTGCCTATAGTATTGGAAAGGCATTATGCCTCTTTGTGCCAAAGTTTTTATTTGGAATTGAAGCCATTTATCCTTCAGATAGAGGCCATAAGATTTGTTTAGTGTTCTACATTGTAATTCTTCTATGGATAAGCTGGGCATGTATGCCAAATGATTTTCTTTCTCCTGCAGTTGCCTCCTTAGTAATTCATTCTCATTCTGAAGGAAGCTTCTTATAATAGCTTCTTCGTCTCTAAGAGCACTCAATTCCCTGCCCATTTACTTGAGTTTGTCTTCCATGTGGCCAATATCCTCAACTCCTTTGGACTTGGCTATCTGCATCCACCTATGCATTCTCACTCTCTCTTTTTCCGATTCGAAAAACAATGGAATTGCAAATTTCTGTGGGATTATCTTGCCTCCCTCAGGTAACCTATAATAGGAGTCAAGATTAGGCTAGGGGTCAAGTTCTTGTAGCTCTTGTGCTTCCTCTTTCACCTCTAGCTATCCTCCTATCTTTTCCTCAAGTTTTTGTGTCTCTTGTAGTTTGGATAGTGTCTCATGTATGATTGTTTTAGCCTCCTGTAGGTACGCTTTGGGGTCCTATAGAATTCCCTTTCCCTTCCATGTAGAAGATCTTGTAGTCCTCCTTTCATAGGTTATGGGTGTCTTGGAAGGAGATTCTTTCACCTTGGTAGATGGTGAATATTCAATGTTAATGGGAGTCTTTAATGAGGGTTGAGGTTTGCCTATTTTAATTCTAGTACTCTTCCTTGCCCCGAAATTCATGGGGGTTTTTATTTTCCTCTTCTACCTCTGCTTGACTGGTGTACTGAGGGAAGTGAGGGCAGCTGCTGCTTCTCTTTCCAAATTTTTAGGGGACTCTTATCTTTTCTCTGCCCTCTCTACCTCCTTTTCTCCCTCTTCTGTCTATTTTTCCTACTTCTGCTTTGTCTCTTTTTCTACCTCCTGTTCTGTCTCTTCAACTCTCCACTCCTATATTTCTTTTCTTTCCTCCTTCCTCTCTTACTCTATTATGCCACCACTGGCTTCATCTTCTCCTCTTTGTTGTTCTCCCTCCTCACTGACAGCAGGGCTGACATCATAGGTTAATGCCTTGATGTCATCCTCAGTTGTCATATTTCTGAAAACTTCCCATGCTATAGGGATTGTAAGGGTATGGAGGGCTTCTTCTACTAGGATTTTGATTATGCCATGGTGAGCTAGCTACTTTGAATTTTGTTCTTGTACCTTGGTGCTGGAGTCAATGAGGGACTGAAGGAGAAAGTAAAGGATACCGAGCTTTTGATGTGCTGGGATATCCATGCCATATCTCAATTATTGGATGATTCTAAAGTGATATCCATAAACAATGTTGTGCCTCCCCTCACAAGAAATGTATTTGATCACTTGGTAGCTAACCTCATCCTAGGGATATGGTACGCTAGCCCTCCTAATTCCATTTTTGTCTTCAACAAGGGTTTCATTATCTTGGAAAAATTTCCTCTTGGCAGCCTGGCCAATTATTTTCTCATCTTTACTCCAAGGCAGCCCAAGAGGAAGGGTAGTGACCCTACTGATGAATTCAGGGGTTATTTCAATGGAGAGGCCTCTAATGGTTACATTAGCATGAGTTCTTGTGTGAGGGACCAAAAAGAGAGAAAATTCATGGGAGATTTCATCATCAAACCCTATAAACTTCTCAAACAAATTCATCCAGTTTGCCCTTGTAAATATTTCCACCACTTGAGGATATGCATGGAGTCTAGTGGAGTTAGTGGGCTCTTTTCTCATAAAATCCCTCTATCATACTATCTGTACTTATTTTGAAAAACCAGATATGGAGGTGGAGACAAAAAATGTTGAGTGAAATAGAAAAACAAAGGGGACTGTGTTTTTTTTTTTAAACAGATTTTTTATTTTTAATGTATTTCTACCCTCTTAAAGACTCATTTTATCTTCAATTTGAGTCCAAATATTTCGCATTTTGATATTCAACAGAGGGCATTCATGAACCCTACCTCTTCAGACTGAAATTTGTGCGAAAAATCAAGTTTCCTCCCTTCAAAAGGACTCGATGCCCCTCCCTTAGAAGCCCGTTGTCCCTCCTGTAGATTTCCTATAGGTGCTCCTATAGAAACTTGTAGGTCTCCTGTAGGAGATGCTGAGAGAAAAAATATGGAGGAAATCGATGGAGGATGGTGGATATGAGGCTGTGGCGGCATAAGAAGACTGTTGTATGGTTGAGTGACGAGGAGAAACTAAAGAAAAGGTGGTAGAATGCATGGGGAGGAGTGTTCATTACCTTTTATGGTTGTTTTCGGTTACGAGTGTTGAGCTGGCAAGGTGTACGTTGCCCAGATTAGGACCATTGGTCCCCACCTACTTGGTCATCATGATTGCGCTCGTAATCATCCCCTCATTACTACATTGGAGTTAACTCTTCCTCCCACTACATGTCCTTCACATCGTTTGCTTGAGTTGATTGTGCGCACATGTGGGTGATATCTTGGTTAAGTGGAGTCAACTAAATGAAGGTGGCCAAGTTAACTGGCCACCTCTCCCTCTTTCAATTTCAACCATCTTATTTCCTTCCTATGATTCCTAATTACACAAATGCAGATAGAGGAGTGACTTAGCTACTTACCTGTAATCCAAGTGTATTTGTTGCCATCAACTGTGAGGTGTTGTGGTTTTCTCTGTTACATGCCTTCGTTTTCCCTCATGTATATTGTCTCTACTTGTTGATGTGTTGTTGTGTGTTTTTGCTGGTTCTTCTTTTGCTGTAGGTGAGCTGCATGTGCCTTTTCAACCTTCAAATGTGTCGTCCCTTGCTGTTAGTGCTAGACTTCTATGGGATCAGCTGCTACAAGAATTCCTATTGGATCTCCTGTAGCTGCTTCTCCCCTTGAAACTTCAGCTATTTCCCTGTGCTTGGAGCTCAAGAATGATGCCAGATGTGGAGATGAATGATAGAGGGATAGTAGGTAAGCTTCAAGTAAAGTTAATGGTGCCTTTTCCTCCTTTTATTTTTGTTTTTTTCTTCAAAACTGAAAAACTGTTTTTCTGTGTTTTTTCTTGGAAAGGAAAAAAAAAAAAATGACGCTTGGAGAGTGATGTAGGCTTGGAAATTATGGCAAAGAGGTTTGAAGATGGTAAGATGGATTATAGGTTCCTCATGAAGCTTTTCTTGTCCCTAAAACTGCCTCCTGTATACACTGTTGGCTCTTTGTAATTCCTATAGGAGCCTCCTGTAGAAAACATAGTTTTGGAAGAAGAGGTATAGTGGGGTGAAAGAGATGCCAAAAATGATGGAGGAAGGTGTGGAGAAGATGAGATGGATGCTGGTATGAATGTCAGGGTCCCCTTGGCACCTTCTTCTACTCCCTGTAGTCCTCCTGCAAACTTGCAATGCAATAAAAATATTTTTTTTCTTTCTCTTTTTTTTTTTTTTGAAAACAACTAGGGTGCCTCAGAGAGGTTTTCACCTTAATTGCCTGACCTAGGTGCATCCAAGGGAGGTTTTCACCTGGGGATCTTATTCTTTTCCCTTTTTCTTTTGACATCACTGGGATGCCTCAGAAGAGGTTTTCAACCCAACGATGGGACTCAAGCACCTTATGGAGGTTTTCACTTGAGTCCTTATTTTTTCTCTTTTTTCTTCAATGAGTGGGTGAAGTGGAAGTTAAGACATGCTCCACTACCATCACTGTTTTATTCAAATCTTCAATAAACTCTCGCTTGGAGAGGGGTTTCTTGTAGACTTTCAACTAATGTCTATTTTCAAGCATGGGGATGGCTTCATCATCAATGGTTATGATCAGAACTGAACCATTGTCATTTCATTTCTCCACAGTGTAGGGTCCCAGCCATCTTGTACTCGACTTGAATTTGAAATCCCTGTATCTTGAATCATAGAGTAGTGCCCAATCTCCCTCTTCGAATTGCTTCTCCCTGATTTTTCTGTCATTCCATATCTTTCTCTGAAGCTGAACTACCTCTATATGGAGAAGGGCTTGCAATCTGTATTCATCCAATCCATTGAGCTGAAGTAGTCTCTCCTTCTATGCATTGTTGAGGTCTAGGTCTAGCTGAGCTGCCATACTTAGGGTATTGAATTCAAACTCTATTGACAACAAAGCCTTCTTCCCATAGACCAGTTCATAGGGTGTGAACCTAGTGGTGGTATTCCATGTTGTAAGTCTCTAAAGTTGGTCTTTCTCTTCATAGTCTTCCAAGGACTCATCACTTCCTATGGTCATTTGGAAGATTTCTTCTTTAGTATCTTTTGACCTACAATAGTCTCGATACTTGTTGTTAAAGGCCTGTTGCATCTGAGCCCAAGTTGTGATGCAATTTCCAGGTAATCCCATGAACCAGGGTAGTGCTGCATCCTTGAGAGTAGAAGGGAACATTTTCAACTTTTGCTCATCTTCTCCATAGTCATAAGCTCAACAAATGATAGCAAACTTGAACAAGAAGGTGGCAGGATCTTCTGTAGTTAGACCATGGAAGTGAGGTAGGGCTGAAGGAATTATATTCTTCATTTTGATGTCCTCATTGGTCTCTCGAATGGGGAAGGTACCCTCTATTCTCTCTCCATTTCCCCTAGCATTTCTGTTTTCAGGCATTGGCTCCAGAGGAATGTTTTCTTCTTCTTCTTCCCTTATAGGTTCTTAAAATATGTCTGGATGTTCACCTAAGGGTTATTCTTGATTTCAGCCATCGAAGAAGAGAGAAGGTTGGCTATGTGAAGCAGTGGGGGTGTTGGGTAAAAATTTTCCTAAGTTATCTCTACTCCTATGAGGCATGAAAGGAAATATTTTTGGTTGGTTTTTTGTTTCTTTTTCCCCACACTGAAAGAACCTGGAGAAACTGAAATTGTGATTGAACAAAACAAATTGCAACTAGCTGAAATGAACTTGCTGAATGGAAATTTGCAGAATTGGAAAGGAAAGCAAGGAAATGAAGAATTGAAAGAAAAGAAATGACTAGTCTACTTTTGTCGAAATAAACTATTAGAAGAATGTTGCAATAGGAAATAGAAGAAAGCAGTAATCACAGAATACTCTGATGCTTCCCAGGAAATGGCGCCAAAAAGTGGCGAGTGCCAGTATTGCAACAAGAATGTTGTAACTCCTGGGCTACCAACTTTACTTTTATCAACCTGGTAGTTCGTAACAAACTTGGAAGCCTCAGTGCTATATGCACAAGTACTAGTTCTCACTGTAGGTTCTCACTTGGTCAGTTGGTGCGAGATCACTAGGAGCTCAAGCCAACTTCCATAGGTTTTAGAAGAAGCTCTATGTGTGATGAAAGGAAAGAACTATTACTCTATAGATGCTATTCTAACTATAGAAAGGAGAAATACTGGAATGTAAAGCAAAACCTAGTAAACCCTAATTAACAAGCTAATTCTAATTTTGCCAAAAACACTATGAAAACCATGAAAGAAATGCCATTACCTACTCAAGGATGTAAACAACATCTAACCATGCTATTTCTGGAAGTAAATAATCAAAAACCATATTTTTGGATTTTTATGTGAATTTAACATGCATCTAATTTATTATGTGTGAGTGTGGCAGAAACAGGTGGCGTTAGAGGGTGGTTTTGGAGCTTGGGAGGATGTAGCATGGTGTGGATGGTTCCTAGGAGGTCTTAGGTGGCCTTCTAGAGGCTTTCCCACACTCAACCTTCAAAAGAAAGCCTACAGGAAAAACTATAGGAGGAAAACAGGGAAACTACAGGAGGCCTACAAGAGGAGGCCGAGAGCAATTTTCACTATTTTGAGGGTGTGAGAGTGGGTGGAAAAGGTGGATGAAGGTTTGAATCAAGTTTTAGGGTTCCTAAGGTCTACCATGAATCACTAGGAGAGAGAAAAATGATTGGGTTTGCTCAAGGAGAGAGGAAGAAGTTCTATGAAAAATGAAGTAAACTAGGGAAGAATTGAGGTGAGGTTTGGGAGTCCTGTAGGGCATGGATCAGATGGAGGGTGTGGTTGTTGGTAAGCTGGCCTACTTCTAGAGGATATCTGCAGCATAGAAACTGACAGTCAACCAAGAAAATCAAGCAACCAATGAAATGAATGCATCCTAGGAAAAACAGAGTTTTGCATTAAAATGGCCTAAACTATGATGTATAGAAGGAAATGCTGGGAAATTTTGTAAGAAAGGAAAGCTTTCAAAAGGGATATTGCAAATTAGGAAGTGAACATGATAAAATATATCTAAAGAAAATAAAAAGTAGACTATCAACCTACTAGAGAGCTGCAAACACTAGAAGTCCTAGGAATGAGGAAAATCTGTGTTTTTGGGGAAGCAAGAGAGTATTTGCCTAAAATCATGGTCCTAAAGGGAGGAAAAGAGGCCAAGGCACTATTGCTAGCCTTTTAAATCTTCTCTCATCACTGCTTAACCTGATACAGAAAGCACAAAAGGAAGCAAGCTACTAAATCATCAAAAGCAACCTATTCTTAACCATAAGAGAAAGACATCTAATAGCAAACTAATCTAGAAACTAAAGTAAAGCATACAAATACAAGTAAAGAGAAGCTTGGCTGCTTGGATTGGGACCTAACCCAAGAGCTTCAGTGCTTTGAGGTAACTCAGTGCTATATCAAAAAGGGTTCCATCTTCATTATCAAAAAATAGCAAGATTACATAAAGTTGTCATAAAATAGTAAGCTCAAAATTTGAGCAGAGTTTACACAAGCAAAAAAAGTCGACCCTAGTGAGGCCCTAGGCCTCTCTACTTATACATCTGAAGCTACCAAGAACTTCCTTAAAATCAGGGAGGCTTGGATCCCAAAACTCGAGATAACTATCAATCATCTTCCACTTGCTCGACTGCCTTCTAGTGCATGATTTGGCCTCTTGTACTCCGAGCTGAATGAAGGGAAATTCGAAGTGAGGAGAAATAAATGAGGGAGATTCCCTCCTATAAGTCCTCTCCTCTGTCTACTTCGAGTTATTGTTGTAATTCGACCACTAGATCCTTGAATTTGACCTCGAAATCCATAAATAATCTGCATTAAATACATGTTAAACCACATGGCATAATAACTAACTCAACTCACCCTATAAGCATAAATATAATCAGAAAATCATACAATAAGCTAAGAGAATGGTTGATTTGACTAGGTTAGGAGGTAAAATGAGCCCATATAATTACCCATTTATGAGGCTCAACAGTTGAAACCAAAAAAACTAGAAGACAACCAAAGCTAATGAAAAACACACATTTATGAGGGTTTAGTCAAATATTGTAATGCCTACATCGTAAGAAAACTTCCCTAAGATGCATTGATTGATCAACCCGATGTTTCAAGTGAGGAGAGAGATCATCCACATAAGGTTGCATGATGTGCTTGATATCATGGAAGGCATAATTCATTGTTGTATGAAATATGGCCCCAACATTCTTCAATCTGAAAGGGAGTTTCAGGTATCCAAATGTGCCCCAAGGGCAAATAAATGTAGTTTTAGGTTGATTCTCTACGAGAATATTGAACTTATTATAGCTATAATATCCATCCATGAATGAATAGATCTCACAACTACCATAGTCATCAACAATTGGGTCAATGAATGGGGTGGGATAATTTTACTTTAGACAAGCACAATTTAGGTATTGATAATTGGCACATACACGAACTGTTCCATGTTTCTTCATGACAGGAACAATATTTGGCACCCAATCAGTTAAATGGACTAGATAGATGAAACTAGCGTGTATAAGTTTTTCAAATTCGTATTTAATTGCGAGAACCTTCTTGGGATGGACCAGACGAAGGCATTTCTGGATTGGTTTAGCATCAGGATAATTTTTTTTACATGAACCACAATTTTTGGATCAATCCCTTGAATTTCTTCATGAAACCAGTCCAGAAATGCCTTCATCTGGTCCAATACATTTTTATTACGTGAACCATGATGTTTGGATCAATCCCTATCATTTCTTCATAAGACCAGGTGAATACATCTTGAAACTCCTAAAATAGAGCTTTGTAAGTCTTCAATCTCATGACGAGAGAAAGATGTGTGAATTTGTAGATTTTAGACAATGTTGGGTTTAATCAAGATATCAAGAGGGATAGTCTCCTCAATATTCAATAGGTTTTTCTCTAAATCAAATTCATGAATGGAAATAGAATTCGTAGAGAGCTGAATGATACTAGGTTGATAAGAGTCATTAGGATTATCCTCAATGGAATTTGACAAGGAGGAATGATGGTGATGATCATCCCATGGCACATCATTTGGAATCATGATCTCTATGATGCTCTCATTAGTAGGGAATTCACGAGAGAAAGGATCATAAGACATGCCATAATTCAATGAGAGATTGACCCAGTAGATCAAAGACAAGATTGGACTGAGTCACATAAGCTAAATGAATGGTTTCATAATCAATTTCGATGAGGATAAGAGGCATACAACCATTGAAACTATCGATGTTATTTTCGTTTGGTACTACCCAAGGATCAGTTGGAATACTAGAAGAAGATATCATATTGATATAGGAAGCCAAAGAATAGTTGTCAGGAAGTGAAGGAGGAGGAAGAAAAAAATGTTCCCATGAGATAGGAATCCTTAAGCAGTCCAACCCCAACATGTTGGTATGGGTGTAAATTTTTCTCTACAAGAGGGAAACTTCCTGTAACTAGAAAATTAGAGGGAAAAAATGCAAGTTAATTGATGGCCACTATGTTTCCTTTATGAGGAAAGGTGATCATTTGGAAATAATTCGAAAAAATAACATCCATGGCATAAACCTAGGTGCGACCCGATAGAATATTATAATCAAGTGTTCCAGCGATAACTTTGAATTTTATGGATACAAATTTACCTCCCAATTCTACTTGTAAGGAACTCAAAAGCCCACAAGGTTTATAATTTCTTCTGTCAAAAGATTTCAAGGTGGTGGGTGATGTTGGTTGATAAATTTTCCCATTTTTACCTTCTTTTATCAATTTCACCTTACCCATTCCATAATTTTGAGAGGTTAATTTATGTCTCAAAACAATGAAGGTATATTAATTTGGCATTTCGTTTTGAAATATTGATTAATGAAACATAGTCCTAGCGAAACACTACCTATGCAATTTGCTGATTAAAATTATTTTTTAGAATCGAGATAATGATGACCAACAGGCTACAAATTAGCACAATGTTTGTTAATGAGTTGGTAGTGCTATTCCCAGATGGGGGTTGCAATAATTTTTAACCAACGAGGAGCTGATGGATTGCTACAATTGCTATATTTTGCATTCTGTTTCTGTTTCAACAATTACTGTATATTTGTGAGTAGACAAAGCAACCATAGTTTATGAGTTTGTTAGTACTATTTTTGTAATGATACAATGTATAAGTAATGGTTATTGGGGCAAAAATGCAGAGACTAGATTCGAAAGGTGTAACAATAGACTTTATTGTATCCATTTTTTTATTAATGCAATTATGATTTCTTGAACTTCGTGTAATCTCTGATATTGCCAGAGCCCTCATCAAACAGTCGGGCCCACTCTCTTGATTAGGTGTTGTTGGATTAGTTGGGTGCATAGATTTATATTGGTTGTGTTTTCCTTTCTATTGTTGTCAATGGTTTATCGATTTCGTGTTACTATGAATTCAGATTGTTGTTGCTCTAATTTTTTGTTGTCATTAGCTTGTTGTTACTCAATTGTTATGCTGATTTGAATGCTCAATGCTAAGTAGGGAACTTATGGCCTAAAAACCATAATAAAAGGGACAACATGAAGTAGCTCAACATCCGTCCCTATCTTCATGCAAGAAGCTATTTTTATTCCTTAGATTAAGTCTCAAGTTGTTTTAAGATATTTTGTAAATATTTTGTATATATACTTCATATTTCGAAGTATGAGGGGTGGATTCTTATACTTTCAATAGAATTTTGTTCAAAGACTGTGAAATCTTTTGTATCACTGAGTGGGCCAGCATGCTGGATTGATGAATAAAGATTAGATATTTCAAGGGCTTAATGTGTAAAGCGGAGTACAAATGAGTAATTTTCTTGTGTTGTTTTATCTCCCTTAAAGTTTTTTCATAATCTTAAATGTTTCAAAAATCTGAATGTTTAACTTGAATATTATTTCAAAATTTGCTTAGCTACACTCTGTCTTACTGTTATACATTCTTAATGTTTTCTCTTAAGCTATCTTAGCTAGGGAATTGTTAACTGCTCCTTAGCTTAAGTAGTTTCTCCTCTGGTCTATAGTAAAGGATTCTTATTTGCCCTTTACTCATGATTCACTATTGTTCCCCCATCTTAGCCTCCGTCTAAGGATTGTTGATTTCCCTCTCACCCTTGTTAAGACTCATTTCACCATTTATTCCAAAGATTTGTACTTCACTCTACTATCTTGTCCCTTGAACATTCCATTTAGTGATTTAACTCCAGCTTTGCTACCCCTTCTTTGACTCCATTTCCCAATGGCCTAAAGGCATCAACCTATCAGACTGTTTTAATGATTCCACCACCAAATCTTCATACAAATCAAAAACCCCCCTCAACTCTAGAGCTAGCCTGATATCTAAGAAAACATAGCTAAATTATATAGAGAGATCCCTCTCTGAGCCATAGGTTGGCTAGAGCCTATGCTTAAAAGTTGGTTTGTGGTTACCTTGAAGCCTTCCCTTC
This sequence comes from Pinus tabuliformis, assembly GCA_031772625.1. Classification (NCBI taxonomy): domain Eukaryota; kingdom Viridiplantae; phylum Streptophyta; class Pinopsida; order Pinales; family Pinaceae; genus Pinus; species Pinus tabuliformis. The sequence goes on along the minus strand of CM062816.1, from coordinate 1,926,856,933 downwards.
TTCCAAAACTTCTAAGGAAAAGTTTTGAGTGATAACAAAAAGGACTGAAACCAGTTTTTCTTGAGTTAGATGCCAAGCCTCCCTAATCGGAAGAAAGTTGTTAGAGACTTTAGATGTATAAATAGAGAGGTTTAGGACCTCATTAGGATTTGGGACTTCTATTGTAAAACTTTGTTTTATTCTTGAGCTACAAAGACTTGTGACAATTTACTCTATAATGCATGGTTTTTATAATAAGAATGGGTTATTTTTAAGACAGCTTTGACTTAACTCTGAGTGTTGAAGCTCTTGGGATAGGGCCCGACCCGAGCAACCAAAGCTCCTCTTTACCATACATGTATGCTAGCATAAATTTCTGGTTTTCATTGTTCATTTACTTAACTAGCATAGATTTCTATTTCTGTTCATTTTCTTAATTAGTTTCTTGGTTTTCTGTTTATTTTCTTAAGTAGTTTCACTTTTGTTACAACAGTATAGCATAGATTGTTCATGGTTTTCTATTCAGTTGCTTCAGTTTACTTCCATTTGTGCCTTCTTTCAGTTCACGGGTTAGTTAGAGGAAAAAGATCACTATCAGGTTGTGTGGAGGTGTCACGGCCTCATCTCCTCCCTCCGGGACCCTGACTTGAGGAAGGGACCCTTCAACAACCCCAAAAACATAGGTTTTTGGTTCTCACATGAGCTAGGGAGTCCGTTGTTTGATGTAGTTGTTTGCCACTGCACTGCATTTTTCTGTCATTTTCATTTAAAAATTGCCTTCAACATGTTCTTCATGCATTGCCTCCTCACCGTGTGATCCATAAAAAACCTTTAGAATCACCATCCAATTCACTATTTTCTCCAACTGCTGCCTAATGTGGAGTCCACCACTTACTTTATGCACTTTAAGTCCCCACCATCAATCTGCCTCGCTTGATCTGATGGATGTCGCGTCACCTGAGCACTTTAGGCACTTTAAACCCCCACCGTCAATCTACCTCGCTTGATCCGAGGACTATTGCTTCACCCGATCGCCCACTAGCTTGGCCGATCTCCACCATTGATCAGCCTGCCTGATCCAATGGCTATCGCGCAATCTCGCATGGATTGTTGCAATACCTTTATCTGCCTAAGAGCATGCAAGAAAATTGGTTTTCTTGTGCTATGTGTCATGTAGTAAGGCTAATCATGTGAAATTTCAAAATATAGCTTACAGCCTGAAGAGCACGCGAGAAACTACTTACAACCTTAGAAACCTGCTCCATCATTTCCACATGTTTCTTTTTCCCACAACACGATCTCTGCCATCCATCTCTTGACTTCATTCGCATGATAAGATCTCGACCATTCATTGCTCCTGTTAACCTCATCCATTCATCTCTTGAGTTAATCTCTGCGATTAGATCTCAGCCATTCATCTCCTGTTAACCTCGTTCGTCCACCCATTCACTTAATTCCTCATGATACGATCTCCACTGTTCATCTCTTCATTAACCTCATTCATCCATTTATTTGCTTAAGACCCCATGATACGATCTCCATCGTTCATCACTTCATTAACCTTGTTCATCCATTATTTTCTTAAGACCCTGCGATTAGATCTCCACTGTCCATCTTCTGCTCATTGATTGATGCAACTGTCCCTATGCACTACTGCATCCTTACATCCTCCCTTCACCAATTTCGATCTCCGACTGCTTTTTCCACTTGAAAACCGATTTAGCTTAGTTTCTTTGTTTGCACCTTAGGATAGTTTGATGCTCTTTACTTTTGTAACTAAGATAATAGCCTTAGGATTAGTGATTGTTTTAGCAATTCTACTTAGCATGGTTGTTTAATTGGTTCGTTAGTTTATGGTGTGGTTTATCATTACACTTTGTTTTCTTCAATACTACAGTAGAAGTAACTCTCTCTTAGGAGAGATTTTCTCTTCTTCCATCAAACAGTTAAGCTTCTTCTGACCTTATAGAAGTCTAGCTTGGAACCCCTGAGGTCTCTTACCAAATGAGAAGTGACAACAGGCAGTACCTTCACTTTTACTTGTGCATATAGCACTGTCACCTCCAAGTTTGTACGAATCCCAAGTTGATAAGTAAAGCTAGTAGCCCTGGGAGTTGCAACATTCTTGTTGCAATACCTAGGCTCATCAAGTAGTTTGAGAGTGATATCATGAAAAAGAGTCATATCATGTAAGAGAGTCATAACTCTAAAGTAAGAAGCCTAAGTTTTGAGTCGTAGTGTAGGTAGAGGCTCTGCAACTGAGTGTGCAGAGGCCTAGGGTGGAAGTCTGCAACTGAGTGTGGGGGCCCCTATAACTATGTGCGTAGGGAGAATAGAGTCTATAATCACTTGAAGACATCAATAAAAAGAATTATTTTGCAATTTATATGTCTTTGCTCTGATTAATGGATCTTAGTTTATATATGAATTTCCATTATAATGCTTATATGGTGCGTGAATGAATCTAATTATGTTGGATAACTGAATACAAATAACAAAATCTGTTTACGTGATGCTAACTATGACTATCTAATAGGATTAGTAACATTCTTAAGAAAACTTGACAATTGGAACAGTACACTACCTTCACAGCGTGAAAGTATCTGAATCAAAGGGCAAGGTTGTGCGAAGGTCAGTTGCACCCTTTCATGGAGGTATCGAAGGGAGGAATAAGGGGTTAGGTAGACATAGCCCTAGAACTAAGTGACGTGCACGAAGGCAAGAATAGAGGGGATAAAATGACATCATGACCATCTCAGGGTGTGGAAACTTAGTTTCAGCATCCCCCAATACTGCTTTGGGTGATACTTTGGTCCGCGTTTCATGGGCTGATGCTGAAAGGGCCAGTAGTGTAGGGATTTTTTTGGCTAACTAATGCTAAACTTTGGTCACGCCCCCAGAAGCCATCAAATGGTTCCCTTCTCAGGACTAGAATTTGCATAAGAGATGTGTGATGTTGTATCACTGGAATCCAAATAAGAAAGAGATCAGAGATTGGTTGGATAGGGAGATCCACGAATTCGCGACACAGGAGAACAAAAGTCCACGACTGACAAAGGAATAGTGGCTGGACATGTACCTATATATAGAAATACATGAAATCATTTTTTGTTCCTTTTTAATTGAGTTATACGAGTGGATTGTGAAGCTAGCAGATAGCCAAGAAAGGTGGAAACATGATAGTCCTATTATGTGGACCCCGGAGCTAGTACAAAGGCCAGAAGCATCTGAGGATAAGATCACCCGTGCTGTCGATAATTGGATCGATTGTGTCGTAGGAGGATTTGTAACTAAATTCATGGTCAATACCTCAATCAACTACAGTGAGGCGGAGTGGTGCTTTTTCAAAGGACTGCGAGGTAAGTACGTGAAATATTTGAATACCTAGATTAAAATGTTATTGTGTGAAAAATGGGTTATGTAGCTACCTGGATGTTTGGGCCCACGTGAAGCAGAAAAACTTACAGGAATGAAGGAAAAAAGGGTCCTGAATATAGTCCATTGATTTCACCTCTGCGAGGTGATGAAGAGGGAATAATGCAAATTTCTCTGCGAAGTGCTCTTAAGTTAATAAGACAAGGATTCCTGCAACTGCCACCTCCAACTTCACCACCACCACCTGCGACTTCACCTGTACCACCCCCACCTCCACCGTAGTTTATTGTGGAAAATTCAGTGACACTTCCATTGTTCAAAGGCTTGGGAAATGAGGTCTCGCACCAGTTCTGGTTCATCGCGAAGTTTGTATGGGAAGCTCAGGGCATTACAGATGATTTTATTAAGAAGGAGACATTTGTTAGTGCTCTGCAAGATTGCGCACTAACCTCGTATATCAAGTACTATAATGATAACCCGAATGTTGGAGTGGCAGACATCTAGATAGCACTAAATTGAGAATTCAGTAAGCCTAAATCTGAGGCACAGTCAATTTTGGGATTCAAGGAAATCACGATGCAACCAGGCAAGACACCTTGGAAATAGATCAAAGGTTTAAGTGAAAGATCCACAAAGCTAACATGAACTTAACAGATGGACAAAATTGTGAATGGTTTGTGGCTTCGCTCCTGCCACACTTAAGGGTTGCATTGTCGCAATAGAAGATAACAACTTAGGTAGAGGCCTTGGAGATTTCCATGGGGCTGCATAACACACTGATGCAAGATCCAAATCTGGGGGTTTAGTAGATCCATACACAGTTGAAAAATATTTGCCTTGAGATGCAAAGTATGAAGCAGAACAAAGAAGTCTGACCAAAGGTGCATGAAGAGGTATGGTGTCTGAAATGCAAGAGTCAGGGACATGACAAAGACCATTGTCTGGTCTTTGCAAACTATATTGTAGGAGGAGGACCAATGCCTTTGAGGCTGGAAGCTCAAGCAGGATAGAGTGTGGGGCCTGCATTGTTATAAGCTATATGTCAGGTAGCAAGAAAACATGCCATGAATAATTGTCATTTGTTTCAGAAGTTTGTACAGACACCACAACAACTACTCTGCAACTTATGTAGGTCGGTAACACATGACGAGCATAACTGCAGAAGCTACGAATTGATGATGGATAGAATGCCTAACTATAGGGTCCAGGAAGAAATTTGGCACCCTGACCAGGGGGTAGGGATGGCGTGGATAGTATTTTAGGGGCGCGGATGAGGCCGAGGTGGAAGAGGACCTGGCAGAGGTCGGGGACAATTGATCTACTATAATCGCGGAGGACCAAGACACTATGCCCGTGATTGCACTAACCCAACCCATCCGTCATGAAAGTACTGCACTTTTTTTGATCATGAAATGGAAGATTGACCTATGTTGATAGCAAGGATACGTGACAAAGGGGCAATACCACCTCTGCCAACTCAGAACCTACAAATGATGAGGTCTGAGCTGCGTGAAGAGGATCCAAATGTAAATATAGTGCTCCGAAGTGGAATTGCAACAGGAGATGACAAGGGGAAACAACCAAAAGACAACACATGGGTTCACAAAGCTTTGGTGAAGGAGGTTGAATTTTACTTGGAGTGCGCACATGAAACCTTCATGGAAGCAAAGAAGAGCTTCATTGAGGCCTCCACCTAAGGGAGCAAGGATAAGCCTAATAGGGAGATGGACCCTTCTATGCTTACAACTTTTGTGGAGACCTATATGAAGTTGTTGCATGATGGTAAGGTTGTGAAGGGGTTACAAGAGCTCATAAATAGATGTGCTTGAAATGCTCCAAGTGAGCCACGCATAGTGCGAAAGATTGGCAAGCATAAAACAAGAATAGGATGGGAGATGTGACTGACTACGTAGGTACGAGAGTATGAAATGGATCAGGTTATCTTGGACCTAGGGTCAGATGCAAACGTCCTACCGAAGTAGACTTTGGAATGGATTGGGAGACCCATGCTGTAGTGGTCTCCGACTCAGCTAAGGATGGCAAATCAGTAGAAGATCATCCCCATGGGGCAGTTGCAGGGGGTGACTGTAGATATTGAAGGTGCGAGCACGCTGGATGACTTTGAAGTGATAGAAATTGTGGATGATAGCAACCAATACCATGCATTATTTGGAATTGATTGGGCTACTAATATGAATGAGGTAATCAACCTAAAGAAGAGAAAGATGATATTTGAGAAGAAATCGCTCCATGCAATAGTACTACTAGATCTTATTGAAGGATCACGCTATACTGAACTAGTCCACGATTATAAGAGCGATGATGATGTGGACTATATCTATAAGATAACAGCACGAGACCAAGACTAGGTGAATCCAACATCAGATGGATGAATTACGTGACATCACGAGAGTTCCTATACCTCAAACTTTGATGAAGAATTAGAGCGCTGACAGAGTTAGTTACATGAAGTAACTATGCTGAGCTATAACATGATGACCCAGTTGTTGTGCTCTGCGTCATCAGGGGTAATAATTTACCTACTTATGAGGGCCTGAATGATGTAGATATCTTTTTGGATGCATTTGAGAGGGAGGTACCAGAAAAGCAGCACTTCCAAGCATTGGACTGGGCCCTACACGCTACGCCCACAAGGTGGTGGGGTACACAAAAGGGAAGCTTTGATGATTGGCAGGAATGTAGGAGAATGATGAGAACTCACGTTGGGAAGCCGAATATGTGAATGACAAACAAGTATGATGGGAAGGATGATCCACGTGCACACTTGGCCAAATGGGCTCAGGCTTACGGAGAGAAGCCCCAGCCTGAATGGGTGCACTTGTTCTGTCACACTTTAGATGTCGCCATGATGAACTGGTATGTAGAAACAGAGCTCCACCATGGTACAGGTGAATGGGATATTCTGAATGAAGGATTCATAATGACATTTAGTTTTGAAGAGGGATCTGACTATATTGATGAGGTGCTACAAGAGGTGAAAGCAACAATCTTTAGGATACTGCAGATCCTTTAGACTTTTTTCAGTGTGAGTGGGCTACTCATTTGAGTCATGTGCTAGAATCCTATAATGTAACCGTTGAAGAAGAGGATGACGATCCATGAAAGATTAACATCCTGAAAATAGAGGATCACCAGGAGGTTGAACGTCCACACATTAAGAATCTTGATATAACCACACCGCTAAAAACGAAATAGGTAAACATTGGTATAGAGGTAGAGCCCAAATTCGCGAAGATTAGAGATTACTGGGATGATGTGACAGTGGATAAGGTTGCTGAATTGCTCCACGAATACTAGGATTTATTCCCCTACTAAGCTTACATATCTAAAAGGGATAATCGGGGATCTAGGTGTCATGAAGATCACGTTGAAGCTCAACGCGGAACTGATTAAGCAAAGGCCTTACCATCTCAATCTGAAGTATAAGGAAAAGCTATGCTTAAAGCTAGACAAAATGCTCGCAGCAAATATCATTGAGTGTGTGGAAGAATCTGACTAGGTAAGCCCAATAGTGGTACAAGAGAATAAACAGAAGGATGAAATAAGGATATGCGTGGATCTTAGAAAGCTGAATGACAATTACGTACTTGATCCTTTCCTAACTCTGTTCATTGGTGAAGTGTTGGATAATGTAGGCAGCTAGGAAGCATATTCCTCCACTAATGGGTTCTCGAGGTACCACTAGATCAAAATCACGTCAGAAGATAGGAGCAAGAAAACCTTCACGACTGAGTGGGGTTGTTTCTAGGACACTATAATTCTGTTTAGGTTGAAGAATGTGCCTGCAATTTTCTCGTGCATAATCGTTGTTGTGTTCAAGGAGTTTATTCATAAGTTCCTAGAAGTATACTTTGATGATTGGATTGTGTTTGGGCTGGTGAAATGCCATGTAGGAAGCTTGTGCCTGATGCTATATTCCTGTCGAAGATACCATATCGCACTCAATCTGAAGAAGTGTTTATTTTGTGTTCCTTTTGGGACCTTGCTAGGTCATGTGGTTTGTAGACAGGGAATGATGGTAGACACTGCAAAGATCATGATGATACTAAACTTGGAGGCACCAAGGAGTGTGAAACAGATGCGTGCTACCCTAGGACATATGGGATATTATAGAAAGTTTATCAAAGGCTATGCCCAGATCACCACACTATGGAAAATTTGTTTAATAAGGATGTCACATTCTATTGGAATGAGGACTATAAGAAGAGCTTGGATGTATTAAAATAAAACATGGTCACCGCGCTGATTTTAGTCTTCCCGGATTGGAAGAAGGAGTTCCACGTACATGTCAACACGTCATGTATAGCGCTGCGAGCAGATTTACACAGGCTGGTGGAGAGTAGTTGGACTATCCTATATCATTTGCAAGTAGAAGGTTGTCCAAGGTGGAAAAGAACTATTCCACCACTGAGCATGAAGGGTTAACTATGTTATACACACTCCAGAAGTTTAGGCACTATGTGTTGGGAGGCCATTTTAAGATGTATACACATCACTCCATGTTGAAGTACCTGGTCAATAAGACTATGTTAGGGGGAAGAATCTGCAAGTGGTTGTTATTGTTCCAGGAATATGATTTTGAGGTTATTGTCAAGCCTCGACGACTGAATGGGGGACCAAACTATCTGTCGCGCATCAAAATAGGGGAAGAGCCCATTAATTTGGAGGAGGGATTGCCTGACACACAACTATTTGTAGTGCATGTCATAGATGGTAATTTTTAAGATATAATACACTTCCTAACAACAGGAACTGCCCTGGAAGGATACACTGACCAACAGAAGAAGGAATTAGTGGTGTGCACGACATATTTCTCTGTCATTGTCAGGCATTTGTACAAAATGGGGTCTAATGAGATATTGTGACGATATGTACTTGAGTTTGAAAGAAGCAACATCCTCGCTAATGCTCATGGGGGTGCTGTGGGAGGACATTATGCAAGGAGAGCGACTGCAAAGAAGATTCTATGCGTAGGGTTGTGGTGGCCAACCCTCCATCGGGACTCAAAAGTGTATTACAAGGTGTGTGATGTGTGTCAAGTGAATGGAAGGCCATCATGGCAGGATGAGATGCCTTTAAATCCAGAGGTGACATTGCAACCCTTTGAGAAATGGGCGATAGATTTTGTGGGACACATTCAGCCCCAAGGAAAGACCAGAGTGAGGTACATTATCACAGTGACGGAGTATTTGAATCGATGGGTAGAAGCATAACCTGTGAAGGATTGCACATGCATGACTACTGCAAATTTCCTCTTTGAGCATGTACTGACATGATTTGGATGTCCAAAGATCTTGATGAGTGATCATGGTACGCACTTTCTGAACGAAACGGTCAGCGCGCTAAAGAAGGAATTTCAGGTATATCACTAGAAGAGCATGCCTTATCACCCGCAGGCTAACGGGATGGTGGAAGCATTCAATAAACCGCTAGAGAATGTGCTAACCAAGGTTTGAAATGCCTAACAAAGTGATTGGGACCTACACATACCTGCAGTACTATGGACTTACCTAACAACATGCAAGAATTTGACTGGACAAACCTCATTTACGCTTGTCTATGGGGTTGAAGCGGAAATGCCTATGGAATATATTGTGCCTAGTCTGCACATAATATTGCTCACAACTATGACAGATCATAGAGCCTTGGAGGAAAGGCTTGCATAACTAGATGAGCTTGAGGAAGAAATATTTCTAGCTGGATTTCACTAATAGGTCCAAAAGCAACGTGAAAAAATATAGCATGATCGACACATTAAGTTGCGCACCTTTAAGGTAAATGACCTGGTTTTGTTATATGACAATAAGTTTGATAAATTTCCATGGAAATTCAAAATTCACTGGTTAGGGCCCTATGTCATTAAGGAAACTGCTGATGGAGGAGCGATACAACTGGTCAAATTGAATGGAGAATCCTTCCTAGGAAAGGTGAATGGCAATCGCTTGAAGCCATACATTGGCAGTCCGCCCATGTGACTAGATGAAGGTAGCACAATCTCAGTGCTCCAGGCAGCTGAAAGGAGGCATGGGACTATAAAATATACTGCCCGAGTTGCTGCACGATTGGAGGATTGTGCGAAGTAAGGAAATGTCACAGGAGCAGTGACTGAGCCAATAGTGGAAGATGTGAAGAAAGCATCCACACAGTGCACAGCTGAAGTTGCGGTCATACGAGTCAAGCTGGAAGGGCTTCTCACAAAGATCTTCATGCCTAGCGGGTGACTCGAGGGCAAGTCATGAAGTTTATGTTGGGGGCCTGTTGGGAGAGTGATCCCCCAAGGAAATTTTTGCGGCTAAAAGCCCATGTTTTGGTCAAATTTTGTAATAAACTTGTAAAGACTCCGCATTTTGAGGTTGTGGAGTGAAAAAGTGTCATAAGTCATAAAGAGTTGTCCACCCATAGTTTTGTAAAGTAAATTAGGCTGTAAAAGATCTACGCATCATCCGCAGACCATGGGATTGTATTGAAAGAGCTCAGCTCTAAGTACTTTGAGAGTGATGTCATGAAAAAGAGTCATATCATGTAAGAGAGTCATAAATCTGAAGTAAGAAGTCTATGTTTCAGGTGGTAGTTTAGGTAGAGGCTCTACAGCTGAGTGCGTAGAGGCATAGGGTGGAAGTCTACAACTTAGTGCGTGGACCCCTGCAGTTGTGTACGCAGGGCAGATAGAGTCTGTAACCGCTTGAAGACATCAATAAAAGGAAGTATTGTACAATTTTAGTGTCTTTTTTCCGATTAATGCATCTTGTCAGTTTATGTATGAATTTCCATTATAATGCTTATATGTGCACAAAAGAATGTAATTATTTTGGATAACTGAATGCAAATAAGAAAATCTGTTTACACAATGCTAACTGTGAGTATCTAATAAGATAAGTAAGACTCTTAAGATAACATGACAATCTGAATAGTACGCTTCCTTAGTAGCATGAAGGTATTTGAATCAAAGTTCAGGGCTATGTGAAGGTCAGCCATACCCTTTCAGAGAGGTATCAAAGGGAGGAATAAGGGGTTAGGTAGATAGAGCCCTAGAACTAAGTGACATGCACGAAGGCAGGAATAGAGAGGATAAAATGACATCAGGACCATCTTAGGGTGTGGAAACTTGGTTCCAGCTTCCCCCCATACTGCTTTGGGTGAGACTTTGGTCCACGCTCTACGGGCTGATGCCAAAAGGGCCAGTAGTGTAGGGATTCTTTTGGCTAACTAATGTTGAACTTGGGTTAGGCCCCCACAAGCCAACAGGGACAAACCTCCATAGAAATTTAGCCTTCCCTTGGAGTCATTGGAGCTAACGGAGGGAAGAAGGCGCCGACATATCTATGATCTCCTAAAATTTTAGAGGATCGATATGAATTATAGGTGTTGATGGTGAGTGCCAGTATTGCAGCAAGAATGTTGCAACTCCTGGGCTACCAAATTTATTTTTATCAACCCGGTAGTTTGTGAAAAACTTGGAAGCATCAGTGCCATATGCACAAGTACTAGTTCTCACCGCAAGTTGTCACTTGGTTAGTCGACGTGAGATAACTAGGAGCTCAAGCCAACTTCTATAGATTTTAGAATAAGCTCTATGTGTGATGAAAGGAAAGAAAGATTACTCTACAGATGCTATTCTAACTGCAAAAAGGAGAAATACTAGAATGTAAAGAAAAACCTAGTAAACCCTAATTAACAAGTTAATTCTACTTTTGCCAAAAACACTATGAAAAACATGAAAGAAATGCCATTACCTACTCAAGGAAGTAAACGACATCTAACCATGCTATTTCTGGAAGTAAATAAGAAAAAAACATATTTTTGGATTTTGATGTGTTTTGATGTGAATTTAACATGCATCTAATTTATTGTGTGTGAGTGTGGCAGTGAACAGGTGGCGTTAGAGGAAGTTTTTGGAGCTTGGGAGGATGTAGGATGGTGTGGATGGGTCCTAGGAGGTCTTAGGTGCCCTTCCGGAGGCTTTTCCCACACTCATCCTTCAAGAGAAGGCCTACAGGAAAAACTATAGGAGGACACAGGAAAACTACAAGAGGAAAACAAGGAAACTACAGGAGGCCTACAAGAGGAGGCCAAGAGAAATTTTCGTTGTTTTGAGGGTGTGAGAGTGGGTGGAAAAGGTGGGTGAAGGTTGGAATGAGGTGTTAGGGTGCCTAAGGTCTACCATAAATCACCAGGAGAGAGAAATAAGATTGGGTTTGCTCAAGGAGAGAGGAAGAATTGAAAAATGAAGGAAACTAGGGCAGAATTGAGGTGAGGTTTGTGAGACCTATAGGGCATGGATCAGATGGAGGGTGCGATTGCTGGTAATCTGGGCTACTTTTGGAAGAGATTTTTTGCATAGAAACTGACAATCAACCAAGAAAATCAAGAAACCAATGAAATGAGTGCATCCTAGGAAAAACAAAGTTTTGCATTAAAATGGCCTAAACTATGATGTATAGAAGAAAATGTTGGGAAATGATGTAAGAAAGGAAAGCATGCAAAAGGAATATGGGAAATCAGGAAGTGAACATGATAAAGAAGATCTAAATCAAAGGAAAACTGTACTATCAACCTACTAGAGAGCTGGAAACACTAGAAGTCCTAGGAATGAGGAAAATCTATATTTTTGGGGCAGCAAGAGAGTCTTTGCCTCAAATCATGGTCCTAGAGAGAGGAATAGAGGACAAGGCACTATTACTAGCCTTTTGTATCTTATTTAATCACTTCTTAACCTGCTACAGAAAGCACAAATGGAATCAAGCTACTAAATCATCAAAACCAACCTATTCTTAACCATAAGAGAAATACATCTAACAGCAAACTAATCTACAAACTGAAGTAAAGCATACAAATACATGTAAATAGAAGCTTGGATGCTTGGATTTGGCCCTAACCCATCTAAGGTAACTCAGTGTTATCTCAAAAAGGGTTCCATCTTCATTATCAAAAAATAGCAAGATTACATAAAATTGTCATAAAATACTAAGCTCGAAATTTGAGCAAAGTTTACACAAGAAAAAAAGAGTCCACCCTAGTGAGGCCCTAGGCCTCTCTACTTATACATCTGAAGCTACCAAGAACTTCCTTAAAATCAGGGAGGCTTGGCTCCCAAAACTCGAGATAAATATCAATCATCTTCCACTTGCTTGGTTGCCTTCTAGTGCATGATTCGGCTTCTTGTACTCCGAGCTGAATGAAGGGGAATTCGAAGTGAGGAGCAATAACTGAGGGATATTCCCTCTTATAAGTCCTCTCCTTTTCCTACTTCGAGTTATTGCTACAGCTTGACCACTAGATCCTTGACTTTGACCTCAAAATATATCATTAATATGCATTAAATGCATGTTAGACAACATGGCACAATAACTAACTCAACTCACCCTATAAGCATAAATATAATCAAAAAATCATACAATAAGCTAAGAGAATCATTGGTTTGACTAGGATAGGAGGTAAAATGAGCCCATATAATTACCCATTTATGAGGCTCATCATCACCCCTCTACTGAAGGTGTTGCTCATCGTCTGAGAAACCTAGTCAATCTCTCGGTCTTTCATGGCCCTGGTGGCCTCCCTAGCATTACAGGCTTCTAATGTGTTCTGCTCATGTTCTCCATGAAATCTTGCCTTTCTGTCTATGTCCTTCCACTGGTCTTTCTCTTCTTCTTCTCTTCTACCTTCTAGCATGCCTAATATGAGTGGAGGACTCAGTTTGAGATCAATCCAGTTGACCTTCAGCCTTTGCATGGAGCGCTTGTACATTGACACTCTTTTCAATGCCTCCTTCAGCCTCATGGGGGAATGGTATTCTCTGATATGCAAGCTATGGAGTAGGGTGTTCCATATTCTCTTGCATGCATGCACACAATCATCCCCAAGTAGCCTAAGCATATCTTCAAAATGCGCAATGGCTTGTTCCTGATTGGCTAGATATTTAGGGGCAATATGAGGGTCATTGGCAAACATGTTGTGTGTGCTGATGAGTGCCATAGGATCTAATGGCTGAGATCTTCTCATCAATGGTTCATTCTACTCTTTTATTAAAAATCTTTTCATTTTTGCTGCCCTCAATTCTTCATGGTTCATCCATGACGCCATGGCCATTAATTGCAGATCCCCTAGCTTGGCATTTCGGTCCCACACATTCAGGTCTATGAGGGCCATGTTGTGTAGATAGAACTCTGCCATCTTTGCTTTGTTCTCGAAGGTGATTTGGTCACACAAATCCATGAACTGCTTGTAGTCTTGGAAAGGCATTATGCCTCTTTATGCCAAAGTTTTTATTTGGAATTGAAGCCATCGATCCTTCAGATAGAGGCCATAAGATTTGGCTATTGTTCTACATTGTAATGCTTCTATGGATAAGTTGGACATGTATGCCAAATGAGCATCTTTCTCGTGTAGTTTCCTCCTTAGTAATTCATTCTCATTCTCAAGGCGGATTCTTGTAATGGTTTCTCTATCTCTGAGAGCTCTCAATTCCCTGCCCATTTCCTTGAGTTTGTCTTCCATGTGGCCAATATCCTCAACTCCTTTGGACTTGGCTATCTTCATCCACATATGCATTCTCACTCTCTCTTTTTCCAATTCGAAAAATAGCGGAATTGCAAATTTCTATGGGATTATCTTGCCTCCCTCAAGTAGCCTATAATAGGAGTCAAGATTAGGCTGGGGGTCAAGTTCTTGTAGCTCTTGCGCTTCCTCTTTCACCTTCTGTTTGGCCTCCTGCCTTTTCCTCAAGTTTTTGTGTCTCCTGTAGTTTGGAAAGTGTCTCCTATAGGACTATTTTAGCCTTCGGTAGGTCTGGTTTGGGGCCCTATAGAATTTCCTTTCCCTTCCATGTAGAAGATCTTGTGGTCCTCCTTTCATAGGTTATGGGTGCCTTGGAAGGAGATTCTTTCACATTGGCAGATGGTGAATATTCAATGTTAATTGGAGTCTTTGATGAGGGCTGAGGTTTGCCCATTTTAATTCAGGTACTCTTCCATGCCCTAAAATACATGGAGGTTTTTATTTTCCTCTTCTGCTTCTGCTTGACTAGTGTACTGAGGGAAGTGAGGGTAGTTGTTGCTTCTCTTTCCAAGGTTTCAAGGGAATCTTCTCTTTGCTCTACCCTCTCTACCTCCTTTTCTCCCTCTTCTGTCTCTTTTTCCTCCTTCTGATTTGTCTCTTTTTCTACCTCCTGTTCTGTCTCTTCAACTCTCCCCTCCTATTTTCTTTTCTTTTCTCCTTCCTCTCTTGTCTGCTACGTCACCACTGGATTCATCTTCTCCTCCTTGCTGTTCTCCCTCCTCACTCACAGCAAGACTGACATCATAGGTTAATGCCTTGATGTCATCCTCAGCTATCATATTTCTGAAAAATTCCCATGCTATAGGGATTGTAAGGGTATAGAGGGCTTCTTCCACTAGGATCTTGATTAGGCCATGGTGAGCTAGCTGCTATGAATTTCATTCTTTTACCTTGGTGCTGGAGTCAATGAGGGATTGAAGGAGAAAGTAAGGGAGACTGAGCTTTCGATGTGCTGGAATATCCATGCCATATCTAAATTCTTGGAGGATTCTGAAGTGATATCCATAAACAATGTTGTGCCTCCCATCACAAGAAATGTATTTGATCACTTGGTAGCTAACCTCCTCCTAGGGATATGGTGCACTAGCCCTCTTAATTCCATTTTTGTCTTCAACAGGGATTTCATTATCTTGGAAAAATTTCCTCTTGGTAGCCTAGCCAATTATTTTCTCATCTTTATTCCAAGGTAGCCCAAGAGGAAGGGCAGTGACCCTATTGATGAATTCAAGGGTTATTTCAATGGGAGGCCTCTAATGGTTACAGTAGCATGAGTTCTTTTGTGAGGGACCAGAGAGAGAGAAAATTCATGGGCAATTTCATCATCAAACCCTATAAACTTCTCAAACAAATTCATCCAGTTTTCCCTTGTAAATATTTCCACCACTTGAGGATGTTCATGGAGTCTAGTGGAGTTAGTGGGCTATTTTCTCATAAAACCCCCTGTCATACTGCCTGTACTTATTTTGAAAAACCAGATATGGAGGTGGAGAAAAAGAATTTTGAGTGAAATAGAAAAACAAAGGGGACTGTTTTTTTTCTTTTTTTTAAATAGATATTTTTTTTTAATGTATTTCTACCCTCTTAAAGACTCATTTTATATTCAATTTGAGACCAACTCTTTCACATTTTGATATTCAACACAGGGAATTCATGAACCCTACCTCTTCTGACTAAAATTCATGCCAAAAATCACGTTTCCTCCCTTCAAAATGACTCACTTCCGCTCCCGTAGAAGCCTGTTGTCCGTCCTATAGATTTCCTATAGGTGCTCCTGTAGAAAACCTGTAGGGCTCTTGTAGAAGATGACAAGAGCAAAAATATGGAGGAAATCGATGGAGGATGGTGGATACGAGGCTGTGGGGGCATAAGAATACTGTTGTGTGGCTAAGTTACGAGGAGAAACTAAAGAAAATGTGGTGAGAATGTGTGGGGAGGAGTGCTCATTACCTTTTATGGCTGTTTTCAGTTATGAGTGCTGAGCTGGCAAGGTGTACGTTGCCCAAATTAGGACCATTGGTCCCCACATGCTTGGTCATCATGACCGCCCTCATAATCATCCCCTCATTACTACATCGGAGTTAACTCTCCCTCCCACTACATATCCTTCACATCTTTTGCATGAGTTGACTGTGCGCACGTGGGGGTGATATCTCAGTTAAGTGGAGTCAACTAAATGAAGGTAGCCAAGTTAACTGGCCACCTTTCCCTCTTTCAATTTCAACCATCTTGTTGCCTTCCTATGATTCCTAATTACATAAATGCAAATAGAGAAGTGGCTTAGCTACTTACCTGTTATCCAAGTGTATTTGCTGCCATCGACTGTGAGGTGTTGTGGCTTTCTCTGTTGCATGCCTTCATTTTCCCTCATGCATGTTGTCTCTGCTTGCTGATGTGTTGTTGTGTGTTTTTGTTGGTTCTTCTTTTGTTGTAGCTGAGCTGCATGTGCCTTTTCAACCTTTAGATGTGTTGTCCCTTGATGTTGGTGTTGGACTTCTATGGGATCAACTGCTATAGGAATTCCTACAGGAGCTCCTGTAGCTGCTCCTCCCTTGAAACTTTAGCTATTTCCCTATGCTTGGAGCTTGAGAATGATTCTAGATGTGGAGATGAATGATGGAGGGATAGTACATAAGCTTCAGGTAAAGTTAACAGTGCCTTTTCCTCCTTTTGTTTTTGTTTTTTCTTCAAAACTAAAAAACTATTTTTCTGTGTTTTTTCTTGGAAAGGAAAAAAATAATAATGATGCTTGGAGTGTGATGTAGGCTTGGAAATTATGGAAAGGAGGTTCAAAGATGGTAAAATGGATTATAGGTTCCTCATGAAGCTTTTCTTGTCCCTAAAACTGCCTCTTGTAGACATTGTTGGCTCTTTGTAATTCCTAGAGGAGCCTCCTGTAGAAAACACAGTTTTGGAAGAAGAGGTACAATGGGGTGAAAGAGATGCCAAAAATGATGGAGGAAGGTGTGGAGAAGATGGTATGGATGATGGTATGAATGTCAGGGTCCCCTTGGCACATTCTTCTACTCCTTGTAGTCCTCTTGCAAACCTGCAATGCAATAAAAATTCATTTTTTCTTTCTCTATTTTTTTTTTGAAAACAACTAGGGTGCCTCAGAGAGGTTTTCACCTTAATTTCCTGCCCTAGGCGCTTCCAAGGGAAGTTTTCACATAAGGATCTTACACTTTCCCTTTTTTTTTTACATCACTAGGCCGCCTCATAAGAGGTTTTCAACCCAATGATGGGACTCAAGTGCCTTATGGATGTTTTCACTTGAGTCCTTCTGAGCTAAATGAAGGGGAATTAGAAGCGAGGAGAAATAACTGAGGGAGATTCCCTCATATAAGTCCTCTCCTCTATCTACTTCGAGTTATTGCTATAGTTTGACCACTAGATCCTTGACTTTGACCTCGAAATACATCAATAATCTTCATTAAATACATGTTAGACCACATGGCATAATAACTAACTCAACTCACCCTATAAGCATAAATATAATCAGAAAATCATACAATAAGCTAAGAGAATGGTTGATTTGACTAGGTTAGGAGGTAAAATGAGCCCATATCATTACCCATTTATGAGGCTCATTAGTTGAAACCAAAAAAACTAGAAGACAACCAAAGCTAATGAGAAACACACATTTATGAGGGTTTAGTCAAATATTGTAATGCCTACATCGTAAGAAAACTTCCCTAAGATGCATCGAGTGATCAACTCGATGTTTCAAGTGAGGAGAGAGATCATCCACATAAGGTTTCATTATGTGCTTGATATCATGGAAGGCATAATTCATCATCGTATGAAACGTAGCCCCAACATTCTTCAATCTGAAAGGGAGTTTCAAGTATCCAATTGTGCCCCATGGGAAAATAAATGCAGTTTTAGGTTGATTCGCTAGGAGAATATTGAACTTATTATAGCCATAATATCCATCCATGAATGAATAGATCTCACAACTAGCATAGTCATCAACAATTGGGTTAATGAATGGGGTGGGATAATTTTCCTTTAGAAAAGCACAATTTAGGTATTGCTAATTGGCACATACATGAACTGTTCCATGTTTCTTCATGACAGGAACAATATTTGGCACCTAATCAGTTAAAGGGACCAGATAGATGAAACTACTGTGTAGAAGTTTTTCAAATTCATATTTAATTGCAGGAACCTTCTTGGGATGGACCAGATGAAGGCATTTCTAGATTGTTTTAGCATCAGGATACGTTTTTTTCATGAACCATGATGTTTGGATCAATCCCTGGAATTTCTTCATGAAACCAGTTTGAAAACGCCTTCATCTGGTCCAATACATTTTTATTACGTGAACCATGATGTTTGGATCGATCCTTAGAATTTCTTCATAAGACCAGGTGAATACATCTCGAAACTCCTGAAATAGAGCTTTGTAAGTCTTAATCCCATCTTGAGAGAAAGATGTGTGATTTTGTAGATTTTAGACAATGTTGGGTTTAATCAAGATATCGAGAGGGACGGTCTCTTCAATATTTGATAGGTTATTCTCTGAATTAAATTAATGAATGTAAATATAATTCATAGAGAGCTGAATGATACTAGGTTGATAAGGGTCATTAGGATTATCCTAAATGGAATCTGACAAGGAGGAATGATGGTGATGATCGTCCCATGGCGCATCATTCGGCATCATGATATCTAGGATGCTCTCGTAAGTAGGGAATTCGTGAGAGAAAGGATCAGAAGACATGCCATAATCCAATGAGAGATTGACCAAGTAGATCAAAGACAAGATGAGACTGAGCCACATAAGCTAAATGAATGGTTTCATAATCAATTTCGAAGAGAATAAGAAGCATACAGCCATCAAAACTATCGATGTTATTTTCATTTGGTACTACCCAAGGATCAGTTGGAATACTAAAAGAAGATATCATATTGATATAGGAAGCCGCAGAAGAGTTGTCGGGAAGTGAAGGAGGAGGAAGAAACAAATGTTCCCATGAGAGAGGAATCCTTAAGTAGTCCAACCATGACATGTTGGTATGGGTGTAGATTTTTCTCTACGAGAGGGAAACTTCCTGTAACTAGAGAATTAGAGGAAAAAATGTGAGTTAATTGATGGCCACTATGTTGCCTTTATGAGGAAAAGTGATCATTTCGAAATAAGTTGAAACAATGACATCCATGGCATAAACCCAGGTGCGACCTGATAGAATATTATAATCAAGTGTTCCAGTGATAACTTTGAATTTTATGGATATAAATTTACCTCCCAATTCTACTTGTAAGGAATTCAAAAGACCATAAGGTTTATAATTTCTTCTGTCAAAAGCTTTCAAGGTGGTGGGTGATGTTGGTCGATAAATTTTCCCATTTTTACCTGCTTTTATCGATTTCACCTTATGCATTCCATAGTTTTGAGAGGTTAATTTATGTCTCAAAACAATGAAGGTATATTAATTTGGCATGTCTTTTTGAAATATTGATTAATGAAACATAGTCCTAGGGAAACACTACCTATGTGACTTGCTGATTAAATTTCTTTTTTAGAATCGAGATAATGATGACCAATAGGCTACGAATTAGCACAAAGGTTGTTAATGAGTTGGTAGTGCTATTCCCGGACGAGGGTTGCAATGATTTTTAACCTACGAGGAGCTGATGGATTGATACAATTGCTATCTTTTGCATTCTGTTTTTGTTTCAACAATTACTGTATATTTACGAGCAGACAGAGCAGCCATAATTTATGATTTTGTTAATACTATTTCTATAATGATACAATGTATAAGTAATGGTTATCGGGGCAGAAATGCAGAGACTGGATTCGAGAGGTGTAACAATAGACTTTATTGTATCCATTTCTTGACAAATGATATTCCTTGTGATTTTCGCCGAAGAATTCTTTCTAAAATGCAATTATGATTTCTTGAACTTCGTCTAATCTTTGATATTGCCAGAGACCTTATCAGAGAGTCCGGCCCACTCTCTTGATTAGGTGTTGTTGGATTAGTTGTGTGGATAGATTTATATTGGTTGTATTTTCCTTTCTATTTTTGTCAATGGTTTATTGATTTCATGTTACTATGGATTCAGATTGTTGTTACTCAAATTTTTTGTTGCTGTCATTAGCTTGTTGTTACTCAATTGTTATGCAGGTTTGAATGCTTAATGCTAAGTAGGGAACCTGTGGCCTACATAGGATTTGCACGGTAGCCTTGAAACAATTAATGAGTCCCGGGTTGACAATAAATGTGGGGAAGGGTGAAATCTATAATTCATATTTGAACACAAACATTTTGGCATCGTTGATGGGGAGGCTATCTAATGTGAAAAAGTACAACCAATATTGACCATAGGAACACTCTCTCATCTTGATTAGGTAGTTATTACCTCTTTCAGGACCTGAGATTTAGATTTTTCGATTGCTTTGTTTTTCTTTTTTTTTTCCCTTAGGAAAACTTTCACATCCTGATTAGGTAGTTTTTACCTCTTTCAAGACCCAAGCTTTATATTTGGTGCCTGGTTTATTTTTCTTTTGTTTTCTTGATTCTAGGAACACTCTCTCGCCTTGGTTAGGTGAAGTTTGTACTAAACCTCTTCCAAGGCCCAAGCTTAAACTGTTGGATTGTTTATTTTCTTGTCAATTATAGGGGCCATCTTCTCATCCTAGTGAGGCAAGTGTTTTATTTTACCCTATTCCAAGACCTGAGTCTTGGATTTGTTTGGATGTTTTTCCTTTGTTTTCAAATTGTATGAATAGAGAAATGAACAAAAGGGGTAAAGGAAGACCCCCCAAAAGAGGGAGGAAAGATCTAAGTAGAGTTAACTACATCCAAGAGATCATTTCAAGAGCTGAGTCAATAGAATAATTATGAGTTTCCATTAGGGTTATACCTCATACGAGATCTGGAGGAAATTCAGTTTCACAACCAGAGCCTCCCCCAATAACAGAGGTGGAACTCATGCAAGAAGAAATAGGAAACAGAGGATCTGAGGAATTGCGAATTCTGAGTTCAGAAGAAGAGGAATGAGACTCAAGGGAATTAAATCTTCCATTCAATCGATGGATTGTTGTTAGAAAAACTCAAACATGCATTATGGAACAACCAGAACCTATTGAGATCCCAAGTGAATATCATGGAAAATTTTAGGGGCTAACGTTCGCCCAGTGGTCTAATTTTCCATGATTTTTCCACAAAAAAGATTCGCCACTTTCCAATTTTTATAAAAGATGATTCACCCAAATTTTAGAATATAAAATTATTTTATCTTAAAAATTGCCAACATTATATAGAGACTATATAAAAAATCATTATAAATTTGAATAATTTTACAAATATATCAATAAACATTTTATAGCTTTCATATTAGGGATTAGTGAGATTCACCAATGTTTTTAAACTTCAAGAAAATTTTCCATCCTTAAAATTTTCCTTGCTAAATATTGGAAGATATTCATTTCCCATACAACTACAACCGATTTCCAATTGGAGATATTAGAGGTGATGCACCTATGAAGCCTATTCCTTTAACAACGTTACCTAATTTCCATGGTCTCTCTTCTGAAGATCCGGACACATTCCACTTCAAATTCGACATTGTCTATCAAAGATACGATTATATTTCTAATGCTAAAAAATTGAAGATATTCCCTACTACTCTGAAAGTAACAACTCTGAGATGGATTAGGAGTTTAGGGGGGAAATCCATTACAACATGGGATGAAATGAAGAAACGTTTCCTTGAAAAATATTAGGACTACTACAAGTCTCGAGACATTAAGGTTGAAATATTTAAGATTATGCAGAAAGAGGGAGAGAACATGGAGGACTTTGTGGAATGCTTTAAATACAACCTGAAAAGATCAGGCCATAGTGACTTGGATAAGCATATTTTAAAGATAATATTTCTCCGAGCACTAAGGGAAGAATCCCTAGAACTCCTAGACGTGGTAGGAAAAGGAGATATCTCAAAGGAATAATTCAACATCGTCTATGAGTTCTGTATCAAATGTTCACATGGAGTTACAAGGCATAAGTAAGGAATATGAGCTCTCAATACATCCAATAGTGGGGTTACAAAAGCAGAAATTGGGAAATTGCTGGATAATTTTAGGACTGACATTCTAAGCACATTGTCCTCACAGCTAGACATTCTGCAAGAAAAATAGAAAGAGATGGAAGTCGAGGAGGTGATGGCCATTTTTCCCTCAATGTAGGAAGAAGCACCCATTCAAGGAATGTCCACTCGACATCGTTGAAACTTGTGCAATATGTGAGCATATCCATTTTACCATCACATGTCCATCTCTTCCTAGGTTGAAGGAAGTATTTCAAGAATTAAATGAAGAAGTAGATCAACTTTACTTCATGGGATCAAAGAAGCCATGAAAACGGTGACCACAAAATATGAATCAAGGTATTTCTCAAGATCCTTCTCACTATTTTAATAGTTTAAATTTTGGGTTTGATCCTATACCATTCCCACCTTCGTGGTCACAATACTATCAGTATCTAATGCCCTATAAGTCATGGTCCCCCCAACCTCATCTAGCTCCTTCGTGGTCCCAAAGCTGGCGTGGACCTCCTCTTCCTACAAATCAATTTTCCCAGCCTATGCCACCACAAAAATTACAACTTCCATCTAATACCTCCACTAGTAATCCTCATCTTCGTCCATAACTACTTGTTCAATACAACTAAAACCTAAATAATAGGGGAGCCAAATAGGTTGAGACACTCAACCTTCCTACACATAGTATTGCTACTGCATGATGTAATTAATTAAATCTTAGATACAAGCGGGTGGTAAATACTAAGAATTCACCGATAATTGTTGAACATACTAATGATGAAGTCTCGAAACCAGAACCTAGAAACCACTCTAGAAACAGTGGGGGTGATTCGATACAAATTACCATGGAACAACAGTCCCCCACTCAAACAATTGTCACTCGAGGATGTCAAACTGAACCACCTTATCCTGAGAGGCTATCCTTGAGCAAACAAATTCCTCAGCTAAATTTGACTTCTTGGGGGAATTACGAACTTATTTGTCAAAATCCCATTACTTCAAGATATGAAGGATGCGCTAATCTATGCTAAAACTATTAAGGAATTTTCTTCTAAAATGCCTGGAAGAAAATTAAAAGAACCACTCGCTATTCATGTCATGGTAAAATTATCAGACATAATGTTGGGAAAAACAACACCCGTGAAATATGGTGATCCAAGAAACTCTATTCTTATAGTGCAAATTAATGGATTTAATATCCCAAATGTGCTGGTAGACCTGGGAGCTATAATTAACATTATAACATCAAGAACTGTACTTACCCTGGGCCTACTCGACCTTAAACCAACCCCTACAGTCCTAGAACTTGTAGACTGATCCACTATAAGACCAGTAGGGAAGTTGGAAGACACGACCATTTCTATAGATTCTTGGGAATAACCTATCGATCTTTTGGTGCTACACACTCAATCTCTAGCGGGGGGCATCCTTTGATTCTAGGTAGGCCTTGGATTGCTACCACAAATGATTAAATTGGGTGTCAATTAGGAAATATGGTAATATCCAATGAGGAAATCACAAAGAACCTTGTTCTTTACCCACTTGCAGAACCAAGTTCGTCGGTAACACTAGGATTTACTTTAGCATAAAAGTCTCCACCCACGGATGAGCCTAAACCTGGAAATGAATATGTTAAACCAATTCTTTGCATTGGTGAAGCTCTCTGTTTTAAGGAAAAAACAAAAGATGATGCTATTAACATATTTACTAGTAGCCCCAATTATGTTTCTAGTTCAACCTGACAACTATTAGAGTCTATTATGAGCTGCACTACTCAGGAAACTATTGAACTAGAAATAGAAATCGAAAATGTTTCGGTCATTGCACCCCATAATAAAATTCCAATATAAATCAATCTAGGGAAAAAACTGAATGTTAATCCTAATCTTTCACCTTCCCAGACTGAACAATTGTTGAAATTTCTTTGGGATCAGAAGGAAGCCTTTTCTTGGGAATATACAGATATGAAAGGAATCCCAACTGATCTATGTACCCATCATATATATATAAGAGAAGAACGTCGACTTGTTTAAGAATCGCAAAGAAGGATGAATCCTGCTTTGAAAAACATTGTCAAGGAAGAATTGCAGAAGCTATTGGATGTCAGGTTTATTTATATGATTTCGGATAGTCAATGCGTATCCCCATTAGTCATTGTTCCAAAGAAAAATGGCAAGTGGAGGATCTGTGTTGATTACAGGGAATTGAATAAAGCAATTGAAAAATACCACTTTCCCTTACCTTTTATTCATTAGTTCCTCAACACACTAGCTGAGAAGAATTTCTTCTCCTTTTTGGAGGGATTTAGGAGATCTAGATAGCTCCTGAGGATCAGGATAACACTACTTTTACTTTCCCTTGTGGAACTTTTACATACCAGGTCCTTCCCTTTGGCCTCTATAATGCACTTGCTACCTTCCAACGGGCGATATTAGGAATTTTTTCTAATCTAGTTAATGACAACATTGAAATTTATATGGATGATTTTACCCCATATGGAGATTCTTTCGAAGAAGGTCTGGAGAATTTATAAAAAGAACGTTAACGATGTAAATAGACTCATGTTTCTCTTAGTAAACTAAAATGTCATATGATGATGGAAGAAGGGATAGTCTTAGGGCATTTACTTTCAACTGCAGGAATATAGGTTGATCCTGCTAAGTTTGAGTCAATCTTAAATTTTCCTACACCAAAGAAACCAATGGTAGTACATAGCTTTATTGTTTATTCTAGGTATTATCAACACTTTATAGAATTTTTTTCTAAAATAAAATTTCCACTTTTCCAATTACTACCTAAAGATGAAGAATTTGTGTGGACTAATGCATGTGAAGCAACTTTTTGAAAATAAAGAAAATAGTTTGTAAAGATCCAATATTATACAACCCTAACTTGAAACTCCCATTTCATATCTCCACGGATGCTTCTCATATAGCAGTAGGTGTGGTTTTGGGACAACAGGATGACAAGAGGCTGTATGGGATTTACTATGTCAGCAAGAATTTAATTCCTGCTCAACTCAATTATATGGTAAATGAAAAGGATTTTTTTGTTGTCATTCATGATGTTAATAAATTTTAGCATTATATTATAGGGTACCCCACATTCATGCACACAGATCATTCAACCATTATCTATCTGATGAATAAACCTGTAACTCGTGGTCGAATAACAATATGGTTGTTATTGATTCAAGAAATTGATATTAATATTGTAGATAAACCAAGAAAAGATAATGTGGTAGCAGATTTCCTCTCTAGGTTTAATATTAATGATCAAGATACACCTATGAGGATAGTTTTCCTAACGAGCATATTTTTGCAATCTCTACTCACACCCCTTGGTATGCAGATATTTCTAACTATCTTGCTACGACTAAGGTACCTCATCATTTGTCATACATGGAACAACAAAGAATCATCTAGCAAAGTCCCCACTATACATGGATAGAGGAATATCTCTTGTACAAAGGTATAGATCAGAAAATCCGACACTGTGTAGGGGAGGATGATATTCATGATATTCTGAAATCTGCCCATGATTATCCTTGTGGAGTGAATTTTTCAGACAAGCAAATTAGTCATAAGGTGTTGCAGATGAGAGACTATTGGCCCTCTATTTTCCATGATGCTAGGAAGTGTGTCTGGGGGTGTGTCAACTACCAAGATATGGGTCAACCTGGTCAATCAGATGAAATTACACTATAGCCTCAATTATTCCTTGAGCCCTTTGAAAAGTGGGCTATCAATTTTCAGGTCGTTTAATCCTCCTTATCATCAGAAATTCCAAATTCTCGTCTACATATATTATGTGACAAAATGGGTGGAAGCCAAAGTTGTCACAAAGGCCATTGAACAAGTTGTCTCAGACTTTTTATTTGAAGAAATTCTCGCTCAGTATGGGGATCCTAGAGAAATAGTTTCAAATGGAGGGGCATAGTTTACATCACATTTAATAAGGGCGCTTATGGAAAAATATGGAATCAAACATAGGGTGACATATCCATATCATCCTTAGGTGAGTGGTCAATTCGAGAGCACAAATAAGGTACTGGAAAACATTCTCACAAAGACTGTAGCTAACCATTGCCAAAATTCAGCTTAAAAACTTCCTGAAGTACTTTGGGCGTATAGAACTATGTGGTGGAATACAATAGGGTTTTCACCATATGAGATGGTGTATGGAAAATCCCCTTTGTTTCTAGTAGAATTTGAAATTAAGACGCTCAAGATAGCTCTTGAAGTAGGTATGGATCTTATTGTAGCCTAGAAACACCAAATGGAACAACTCAATGAATTAGATGAAATTTGTCTGATAGTTGTACAAAATAGTGTTGTAGTCCAGTAGCAGTGAACCAAGTGACACAACAAATTCATCAAGAAAACGATGCTTCAAAAAGGTGATTGGGTGCTACTCTATCACTCTCGATTCAAGGAATTCAAGGGAAATCTTTGCTCTTTATGGATGGGACCATATGAGGTTGACACAATATTTGACAATGGGATTATTAAACTTACAACAATAGATGAGGCACATACTCCTTTATTTGTAAACAAACATCGCCTCAAAGTATATCACCGCCCAACCTCTAGTGACTCCTTTATTAAGAATATTTCTGATAATTCTGGTTTTGAAATCATTTGTGCAAAAAATACTTCCTCTGCACCTCATATTCAATTTTTCTTGCAAGTGTTGATACTCCACTGGTGCTTTTACTCCATGAATGTTGATACTCCATTGGTGTTGTTACTTCACCGATGTTGACTCCACTGGTGATGTTACTCCACTCATGTTGATACTCCACTGGTGTTGCTACTCCACCGATGTTAACTCCACTAGTGTTGTTACTCCATCAATTTTGACACTCCATTGGTGCTGTTACTCCACCAATGTTGATACTCCACTAGTGTTGTTACTCCTCCGATGCTGATAGTCCACTAGTGTTGTTACTGCGCTGATGCTTATACTCCACTAGTGTTTTCACTCCACCGATGCTGATACTTCACTAAGGTAAGTCACCAAGTATGTTCCCGAACGACTCTGTGGATTTGATTGATATTTCATTTATGACATGACCAACCATGACTAAGGATGACCATACCTTAGTTGGGGGGAGATATCGTATTTAATAATAATGATGCCATTTCATCATTATTATTAAACCTCACTTTAACTGCTCATTATTACCACTATCCATTTATATCCTCATCATACCCTTCACATATATCCACGTGCATTGGAAATTGTATTATGTACGAATATGCATGCTGACATTAAAATGAGGTATCTTCCAATGCATTGGAATAATTACCATGATCATACCATATTTACCATCGATTTCACCATAACCTTTGCTTGAATTCACAGTCATCCCTATTACCACAAATTTTACCAACTAAAAACCCCCTCAATGACTTGTTGCTACTTAGAGTGCTACTACAGAACCTTTGACAAAATGGGTGGCCAAGCCATTAGGCACGAGTTGAAAAACACAACGCAGGTTCGGCGACAGATATTTTAGGACCCAGTATGGAATATTTACTTTGAAAGGGTGTAGGGGTTTGACGAAGGGGTGACAATTGAGTTTGTGCTAAATTTGGAAAGGAATCATTCCAAAGTTTGCAGACTAGAAATTCAGGTAACAGAAGAAGTTATTTTGGCTGTCAACAGATTTCTGCAAGGAGGGTAGATGTCATCCACACAGTAAACACCCATGCCAAAATTTCTGGAATGATTCTTGCAAGAAGGGGAAAATGTGGTGTATAAGGGGCAAGGATACGATCGAAAGTCACTTCCATAGCCATGGGTCAAGGTTGCAAACTTTGTAATTTGGTACATCACCTGTGAAGGTCGATTCTCTACCCTTTTTAAGTATAATTTTAAGCTTTTAGCATGTCTCAAATTTCTTCAACTGTATCCCCTAGATATTTTGTTCTTCCTTTTGAATAAACTCCAACTAATGGCACAGTTTGTGCGTTGGTCATGCCAAGCATTAGTAGTCCTCACAAATCATGGACTCATCAGACTATTGGTTATACATGCCCAATTAAAAACCTCTGTGACTTGGCAATACATTAGGGGATTTTTGAGGTCTAAAATAGACCTCCTAAGGAAATTATAAAGTAATATTGGAAATAATAAAATATGATTTGATTACATCATCAAATTTTAGAGGAAAAAAAGGAAAAAGTTAATTTTTCAACTCGTATTTTCAAGTTATATCCCTATGGTTTACTCAAATTTCGAGTGGAAACACCTGTTGGATGTAGAATTTGATTCCTTATCCAAGGAGTACCCATGTTGCATACTTTCTATGCACCCTACTGCATGAAAAATGAGAAATACATGAAAAATTATATTGTAATCACAATTTTTCATGTATTTCTCATTTTTCTTGTAGCAGGGTCCATTGAAAGTATGCAACATGGGTACTCCTTGGATGAGGAATTAGATTTTGCGTCCAATGAGTACTCTTGCTTGAAATTTGAGTAAATCCTTAGGGAGATAAGTTGAAAATATGAGTTGGAAAAGTAGTTTT
The DNA here is from genome assembly GCA_031772625.1 of Pinus tabuliformis. Classification (NCBI taxonomy): domain Eukaryota; kingdom Viridiplantae; phylum Streptophyta; class Pinopsida; order Pinales; family Pinaceae; genus Pinus; species Pinus tabuliformis. The sequence continues at coordinate 1,926,828,414 of CM062816.1, read as the reverse complement.
ATTATTTTATTAGTTTTTAATATTTTTATTTTTTTACTCCAAAAATGGTGAATCATCCCCCATGGTTGACATCATCATTTGAATCCTATTGGTTCTTATAAATTTTATTTTGGTTGTATATTTTTCTTAGGAGGTCCATTTTAGACCTCAAAATTCCCCTAATGAATTGGTTGAGATAGTAGAATAAGAGGTTGCAGCTATGATGCCAGTGATGGATGAAGAAGAATTACTAGAGGAGGAAGTGACGAGAAGATTATCAGAGGGAGCAAAAAAAGAGGGCGGTGAAGAGATGACAAGCCAACCATATGATTTAGGGAATGGAGGTGGAGACGAGGGAACTACAACAGATGGTGTTAGTAGAATGGAAATTGAGGATGTTACTCCTCACTCTCCACTCCTAGCATCCCTGCCGAGAGGGACAAGGAAATTTTATTCTCCTATCTGAGGAAAAAAAAAAAGATATTTCCTCTAGAATTGAGGTTTGTTAGAGTAATTACAGAGGTAAGGGTCACCTGTGGCACTGTCCCACAAGAATTAATGCCAGTTGTTGAACAAATGGAGAAAGAAGTCATCCTTGACACTGTCCCACAAGAACCAATGTCAAATTCTGAGCAGATAGAAGGAGAAATTGTCCTTGACATTGTCCCACAAGAACTAATGTCAACTGTTGAACAAATGGAGGTAGAAGCCACCCTTGACACTATTCCATAAGAACTAGTTTTAAATTCTGAGCAGATAGAAGGAGAAACTACTGTTAACATTGTCCCACAAGAACCAGTGTCAACCGCTGAACAAATAGAAGAAAGAATTATTGTTGGCATTGTTCCACAAGAACCAATGTCAACCGTTGAGTAGAAGGAAAGAGAATTGCTCATTGATACTGACCTACAGGAATCGAAATCAATTCTCGAGCAAGTAAGAGACGAAATTATGGCCACAGAACAATACAACAGGGAAATATTGATGGTACTACTCTAAGGGAATTGGTAATAGCCCCCGAGCCACCAGAAAGAAATCCAATGGTGCCAGAATCTATAGAAGGGGATGTTGTGGCCACTGCATGAATACCAGAAGTCGAATAAGTGGAGGGAATAATAGTAAAGTAGGAACCGATCGACGAATTTGTTGACTCTAATCCACTAAATGTGACAATAGTTGCAAGACAGATGGAGGAGGTTATCATAAAATAAGAATTTATCGAGGAGCAGGAATAAAGGAAAGAACGCATCCAGAGCTGGTATCAATTGGTGTTCAAAGAAAATAGTCAGTTGAAAATTGAAATTACTAAATTAAGAAAACGGGTAATATGGTTGGGAATATAGGAAAGAAAATGAAAAATCAACATTGGTCAAGCTACTGTAACCCCGAAAACTGAGAGAACAACTTCGGTGGTAGTGAAAAAAGAGGATAAGTAAATAGCTTCAACATCTAAGCAGACCCAGTTGCCTCTTCATTTGGTAGAGGCCCCGGAGTTCCTACTGACAATAGAGATTAAAAACTGGAAGGATACTGTTATGAAACCAGCTCAAGAAAAGATAGAAAAGATAGATCAACGCCTTAGAATTCAGCCTCTTCGAGGGGGCAACCTCCTTTGCATTACATAAATGAACAATTCTTGGATGATACAAATGACAAAACCTCCTTTCTATATACAGGAGTCTAAGGAGTCACAATATAATCCAGCCGACCTAACAATAATAATATAAAGCCACAAAAATAACAATAGAGGGATTCTATGGGGCACAGAAATAACAATAAGGGGGTAATAGGGGCACAACAATATAAATAAGGGGTATAACTATAATAGTAATGGGGTAATCACTAGTATTATAGGGACCCAACATGCCCCTCTCCTTCAAAAAAGTGTTGTCCTCAACGCTTGAGTAATTCTGGATACTTCTGCATAAAATTCTCATCCTCCCATGTGGAATCTTCAGCGGATAAGTTCTTCCACTTGATAAGATACTCTGAAATTGATCGATTTCGTAGCTGTCGAGTTCTTGTTTCTGTGACTGCTTCCGGTTCCAATATAATTTTTCCTTCCTCGTCAAGTTCCGGCAATATTGTTTGAATTGGGAGCTTGTCGCCTATAACCTTCTTTAAACATGAAACATGGAAAACTGGGTGCAATCGAGAAGCTGCATGAAGCTCCAATTTGTATGCCATAGTACCAATCTTTTGCAACACCTTGTACGGACCATAATACTTTGGTGACAGTTTATTATCCTTATTACCTTGCTTTAGGGACATTTGCTTATATGGTTGTAGCCATAGGAATACCCAATCACCTACATCAAAACTTCTTTCACTGCGATGTTGATCTACCTGTTGTTTCATTCTATTTTGTGCCAACACGAGGTTATCCTTTAAGAGTTGGAGGACTTGTTGTTGATGTTTGATGTGATGTTCCAATGCCTGAACCTTAGAATTTTCTCTTAAATATGATGTGATGGATGGTGATTTATACCCATAAAGTGCCATAAATTGGGTCATTTTTGTTGTTGTATGGAAGGAAGTGTTATACCACCATTCAGCCAGAGGCAACCATTTGACCCATTGTGTCTGTTTATCAGATACAAAGCAACGAAGATATCCTTCCAAACATTTGTTTACTATCTCAGTTTGCCCATCAGATTGAGGATGATAAGATGAGCTATGAGCTAACTGAGTACCAAGACAAGAAAATAATTCTGTCCAAAAATTTCCATGAAAATGGGATCTCTGTCACTTACAATAATCTTTGGGTTTCCATGTAGCTTTTGAACTGTTTCCATAAATGCAGTAGAAACTGTACTAGCTTTAAATGGGTGTGATAATGCACAAAAGTGTGCATACTTGGTAAGTCTGTCAACTACCACCATGATGACACTCTTTCCCTCAGACTTGGGTAAACCTGTGATAAAATCCATTGAAACCTCCTCCCAATGTTGGCTTGGAATGGATAAAGGTTGTAATAGACCCGGTGTCTTAATTGTTTCAACTTTATTTTGTTGGCAAACCAAACATTCCGCCACAAACTTTTGAATATCTAATTTAAGGCCATCCAAAAAAAATTCCTTCTTAACCCTGTGGTAAGTTTTTAAAAATCCTGAGTGCCCTCCTAAGGGAGAAGTGTGCAATTCCATAAGAATCTTTTGTTTTAGCTGGGAATTCTTACAGAGGTATAAGCGATCTTTGTACCATAACGAATCATTTTTCCAGCTAAATGTATCAGAAGTACTGGAATCTGTCATTCTTCCATTCCTCCCTTGCTTCGTTTATCCAATCTGGTTGGATAATAGAAATGGCACACAACAATGCTTCCACATCCTCATCCTTTCTTGAGAGTGCATCTGCCACCACATTTTGCTTCCCTTTTTTGTAGATGATTTCAAAGTCATAACCCAACATCTTTGTGACCCACTTTTGTTGCTCTTCAGAGGATAATCTTTGTTCTAAAAAGTATTTAAGGCTATCATGATCCATTTTTACCTTGAAGTGTCTTCCCATTAGGTAGGGTCGCCATTTCTTAAGTGCATGGAGTATTGCCAACATTTTCTTCTCATAAATAGCTTTTCTTAAAAACTTTCCCTTGATTGGATGACTTTCAAAAGCAATGGGTCTTTCATCTTGCATTAGAACAGCACCAATTCCATTTCCTGAAGCATCACATTCCACAATAAAGGTTTTTGTGAAGTCCAGTGTAGCTAAGACGGTGCTTGGCACATTGCCTCTTTAAGATGTTCAAAGGCCTTTGTTGCTTCCGGAGTCCATGAAAATGAATCTTTCTTCAATAATGTTGTTAGAGGTGCTGCTATTCTCCCATAATTCTTAACAAACTTGCGATAATACCCTGTCAACACAAGAAATCCTCGCAGATGCTTTATGGATGTGGGGATTTTCCATTCCTTAATGGCTTTAATTTTGCTAGGGTCTACCTTAACTCCTTCATGAGATACAATATGACCCAAATATTCCACCTCCTGGACTCCAAAGAAACATTTGGATCTTTTTGCATATAATTGTTTCTCCTCCAATAGTTGTAGCACCCTGTCAACATGTTCAACATGATCCTTCCAAGACTTGTTGTAGATTAGTATATCATCAAAAAATACTAACACAAATTTTCTAAGGAATGGTTTGAAAATTGAATTCATCAAACCTTGAAATGTTGAAGGTGCATTGGTAAGGCCAAAAGGCATGACCAAAAATTCATAATGACCCTCATGAGTTCTAAATGCCGTTTTCGGAATGTCTTCAATCTTCATTCTGATTTGATGATATCCCGAACGAAGATCCAACTTGGTGAAGTAAATTGATCCATGCAATTCATCCAGTAATTCATCAATGACAGGAATGGGGAACTTATCTTTAATAGTGAGCTTGTTGAGCTCCCTATAATCTGGACACATGCGCCATGATCCATCCTTCTTGTGCACCAATACTACTGGAGTTGAGAAAGAACTTTGACTCGGTTGAATTATACCAGCCTCTAGCATTTCTGCAACCATACGTTCAATTTCACTTTTTTGGACATAGGGATATCTGTACGGCCTGATGTTTGGAGGAACACTTCCTGGAATCAGATGAATAGCATGATCATGATCACGCATAGGTGGGAGACCTTTGGGAGTCTCAAATACCTTGGAATGATTGTCCAGGACTTTTTGGAGATCTGGAGAAATAGATGATTCCAATGTGGAAACATCTAGCGAACATAATTGTGCAATTACACCTCTTTGCTCCTTTTTTAGAAGCTTTGTCATGCCATTAGAGCTGATTATCTTTCTTGGTTTCCCTGCAATACCCCTTAATTCAACTTCCTTTCCTTCTGTAGAAAATTTGATGAAAATTTCTTGAAAATTAAAAGCTATTGTACCCAAGGATTGTAGCCATTGGACTCCTAGTACAACATCGGCACCTCCCATTGGAATGGAAAGCATTGGGCTAGTCAATACATATTCTCCCATGGATAGCTTGATATTATGGCACTTTCCAGAGCAATTTATTGTTCCTCCATTTGCAATCATCACTTGACACTTAGGTGCTGGATATAGGAAGCAATTCAATTCTTTTGCTACCCTACAATGAATAAAATTGTGGGTGCTTCCTGAATCAATCAACACTATTACCTTTTTCTTCTTGATTTGTCCTTCTATCTTGATGGTTTGAGGAGTGGTAATTCCCGCCAATGCATTACAAGATATGGTCAGATTTATTTGTTCTTCATCTAGGCTTTGTTCCTGGAATATATCCTCTTCTTTTGACCTTTCTTGCTCCTTTTCTTCTTCCTCTTCACAATCTATGTAGAATAATTTCTTCTCAGCACACTTATGACCTTTTGTGTATTTGCTATCACAATTTTAACAAAGCCCTTTTGCTCTTTTTTCTTCCAATTGTTGTGGTGTCAACCTTGTAGGTTGTGGAAGACTAGGGGCAACAACACTTCCGTCTTTATAGTTGTGAGTGGTATGCTTCCTAGTTGCCATAATTTTGCTTTCCATTTTTCTTGCTAACCTGAATGCCTTCTCTAATGAATCAGGTTCCCAAAGGCGAACATCATGTTGGATATTATCCTTTAAAGACCCTATGAACACATCAATCCTATGCTCCTCTGGAATATCTTTTACCCTTATGTTCAATTTTTGGAACTCCTCAATGTGCTCCATTATTGAACCCTTTTGTTTGAGACTTATCAATTGGCTAAAAAAAGTGTTTCTTTTTGTATCCTCATAATGTGCTATCAATTCTTCTGTAAAAATTGCCCAAGTGATAAATTGTTTACAAGAACAAAGCCATTGATACCATACAAACTGATTTGGTTCCAAATATACAGTTTCCATACGTACCTTTTGTGCGTTTTGCACATTATTGAGATCGAAGAATTGCTCCATCTGTAATATCCATGTGGTGGGATCCTTGCCATCAAACTTCCTCATATCGATTTTTGGAATATGGTGATTCTTCGATTCAACATTAGCGTCTATGGAATCATGATTAACATTTCTTTTGTTCTCATCATGAGTTTCCTTTACTACCTTTTCACCATTAGTAAGTATTTCTTGTAGAAAATTTGTCAAATCTGTCTTCAAATCTGCCATGCTTGTCTTCAAATTTGTGTTCAAATCTATCTTCAAATTGTCCATATTAGCTTCCATTCCATTCATCTTAGCTTCCACGCCATTTATCTTAGCTTCCACGCCATTTATCTTAGCAACTGTTAACTTTTGTGAGCGTGACATTTGTTGCACTTGTTCTTGTAATTTTGATATATCATGTAGCATTTCTTCCTCTTCTTCATGAGTCATGCTAGAGCTTTCAGGTTCCTTACTAGGTGTTTTCATTTTCTTTCCTCGAGGCATCAGTTACCGATAATAATTCTCTACTATGCCCTTTGAATTCCTTCAAAATAAATTTTCAAACCAAGCTTAAGCAAAAATTTAAAAAAATCTACACACCTTTTTTCACTTTGTAGGAGCTTGATATTGCCTCTGATGTATCTCTGTACTTTCCAATCATATAGTTCTGAACTTGTGATTTGTAGTAGCTCTCTTTGTCCTCTTTCCAATGCCACCAGTCTGATCCAAATTGGATTCTCCAAGAAAGAGTTATGCACAATCTCCCAAGATGACCTGATTATAGACCTTTCCAGAAGAGCGAAGTTGTATGAAGTGCCACGTGTACAATTTTCGATATTCGGTTCTGAAAAGGATATACAAGAAACTACAGTCTGTCTTCTTTCTGTACCTTCTTACGAAATTTCAATCTGATTCCCAGAGAGAAAGTTATGCCAATTTTTCCCAGGTCACCTGTTTTGAATGTAATTCAGGAGTCTGCGAAAAGACAAACTTCCTCAGATCATATCTCCGAAAATATCACGTAAAAAGCTCTGAAATTCGGACCCAAGGTTCCGCGCGATTTCTTATCAAATGGTTTTTTTTTGCGACTTCTGAAACATCACAGAAAAAAGTTATAGCGAAAATTCCACGATGACCTGTTTGGAGCAGCGAAACCCTAGAATCCAAAGCTCTGATACCAAATGTTATGAAACCAGCTCAAGAAAAGATAGAAAAGATAGATCAACGCCTTAGAATTCAGCCTCTTCGAGGGGAAAACCTCCTTTACATTACATAAATGAACAATTCTTGGATGATACAAATGACAAAACCTCCTTTCTATATATAGGAGTCTAAGGAGTCACAATATAATCCAGCCGACCTAACAATAATAATATAAAGCCACAAAAATAACAATAGAGGGATTCTATGGGGCACAGAAATAACAATAAGGGGGTAATAGGGGCACAAAAATATAAATAAGGGGTACAACTATAATAGTAATGGGGTAATCACTAGTATTATAGGGACCCAACAGATACTTCTTCCAGTCTTCAGCGGGGATCAATTCCCATAGAAGATCACCAGGAGGGGGTGAAGGAAATCTAGGAGCAAGCAACAAGAGTGGTGGTTACTCATATCATCTAGGTGGAAAAGGCCAAGCAATAGCAGTAAAAGCTACAAAGGAAGATTGAATAATTGTAGGGGAAATTCTAGTTATTAAAGACAGACAAGGATGAGATGTTCACCTTGATGCAACAGATAATCGCATGTAGACCCCTTGCTAATTTCTATGCCCTATTCCTCCATGAAAATTATTTGTGTTTATGTATGGAAAGAACCTACCAGGAGATAAGCCATGATATACATGCATAATTACATCCTAGAAAATGATCATTCATTCAATCTACTATTGTATGTGGGATACATTCAGCTGAGAGCACTCACATCCTTCACAATTAATCAAGTTAAGTGGAAGAATGCTTTTTGACACATTCGAAGAAAATCAAGCAAATCGACCACTTGTGATCATAATGGAACATTGTCAATCTGTGGATATTTATAATAGACATCATCAAGGGTTCCTTCAGCTGGAAGGATGAAAAGACCAGATGTTGAAGACACAAGGATGGTGTGTTGACATGTGTATGAGGCAAATATGTACCTGTCAAGAGGAAGCCAAGGACGCTTGTCAAAAGTATTGGATGTTGTCATCATTAGCAGTTCGGATGCGAGAACCTTTTGGGGCCCCCAATTTTTCCAGGGCATTGAAGAGAATTCCACATTATATCGCCTGCATACGACACTATGGGGTCTGGTGGATAGGGCTAAGGTTCAAATTTCCCATTATTTGGCTCCCTTCTGAGCATTATGAACCATATTATGAGGTAGATGAGGATTGGTGGATGGACATCATCCACTTGGATGGATTTCAACCTCCTGGGATAAACATGGCCACACAATATGATATCACACAACTCTGTCATCTATAGCAGATCTAACCCAGACCTTGGCAGGAAATGAGCTACATGAGGGCATGAAAATAATCTAGTTGGGGGAGATGTTGATCGATATATTTTCCCTTTTTTACCTACTTTTATCCATTTCACCTTACCCATTCCATAGTTTTGCGAGGTTAATTTATGTCTCAAAACAACAAAGGTATATTAATTTGGGATGTCTTTTTGAAAGATTGATTAATGAAACGTAGTCTTATGGAAACACTGCCTATGTGACTTTCTGGTTAAAGTTCCTTTGAAGAATCAAGATAATGATGAATAACAGGCTACGAATCAGCGTAATGGCTCTGGAAGTGCTATTCTCAGACAGCGGCTGCAATGATGTTCAACCAAAAAGGAGCTGGTGGGTTGATACAATTGCTATATTTTGCATTTTGTTTATGTTTTAACGATTATTGTATATTTGCGAGTAGACAGAGATGTCATAACTTATGACTTTGTTAAAACTGTTTCTATAATGATACAATGTATAAGTAATGGTTATCGGGGAATAAATGCAGAGAGTAGATCTGAGAGGTATAACAATAGACTTTATTGTATTCCTTTCTTTATTAATGCAATTTTGATTTCCTAAACTTCATGTAATCTCCAATCTTGCCACAGTGCTGATCAGAGAATCGGGCCCACTCTCCTGATCAGGGGTTATTGGATCAGTTGTGTGTGTAGATTTATATTGTTTTTATTAGCCTTTCTATTGTTGTTAATGATTTATCAATTTCATGTTGTTGTGAATTCAGATTGTTGTTACTCTAATTTGTTATTACTATCATTAGCTTGTTGTTACTCAATTATTATGCTGATTTGAATGCTCAATGTTGGGTAGGGAACTTATGGCCTGCATAGACTTTGCACAGTATCCTTGAAACTATTAACGAGCCCCGGGTTGACAATAAATGTGGGGAAGGGTGAAATATATAATTCATATCTGACCACCAACAGGCGACTGACTTAACTGAGGAGGACCAATGGCCTTATAGCAAGATAAGGACATGCTATAGGTTAAGGTTCCCTCGTCTACAATATACCGATGAATGTTCCTACCATGGATGACAACCTGGATCTTAAATGTTAATTGAGCCAGAAGTCTAGGTGTATAATTCCCATGATTGAAAATGACTAGGTTGGAATATGAAGGATCGATGGATCCAATCATGGAAAGAAAAGCCTTTTTCTGTGTAGGTTCAGTTTTGCAACACCTAGAGAGTAGACACAGTTGATGGAGAATGAGCTAGGTTATCAACTATGCTATAATTATGAGAAACTCTCTTGCTAGGGTTAAAAAATAAGTTATGGATATCCCCCTTTAGAGGCTTAATAGTAAATTCCATAGGAATCGATAGAGGATTAGGATCCGATGGAGATGAAACTGAACTAGTAGGTTGATTAGTAGCCTAATTGTTTGAGGGATTCACATTACCATATTATTTATTACAGGTAGCCACGATAATATTAGTTTTTATTTAGCGGAAGAAAGAATCAAAACTAAGTTAGAGGAAGTAGGGTCTCGAGCAACCAAATGAGCTTCCTGATTCAAAAATGGATATGTCAACATAGTAGGTGAAGTAGAATATTTCAAAAGCTGGTTCACTTCTTCCCAGTGGGGAAAGTCATGAATGAAGTGTTCCTCATTACAAATCAAGCATGCGCAATGACGTTTTTGTTTCTCATTATATGATTGATTGTTTTGTTTATCCTTCGGAGGATAATATTTCTTCTTCTTACCTTTTCCTTTCTTCTTCATTCCTGGTTGATGTTGAGATTTTCCTTTATCATAATAAACAACATCGATCTCGGAAGTAGAAGCCGCAGGAGGATTGGATGAATGCTTTTGGGCAGTAGTGGTAAGAGTAGTACCAAATGGTTACTCACTCACTATAGACTAATAGAACCAATCATCCCATCATCAACATGAGATTCTTTACCAAGAGCTTGAGTAACAGTGTTCGAAGGTTGCGAAGCATTTGGTATCTTATCATAAAGTGTGTTAGATTGGGTATAATCAAATCGAATCATCATTAAGGGAGTTCAACAAACACCAAAGATGATAATTCATGACATGCGTCGATGGGTCTCTTTAGGATTCTGATTAAATTGTGGGATATCAGAAGGCAATTTCGTAGGAATAATCGGCCACCAATGTGAATGAGTAATAATATCATTGGTGAGCCATGTCAAATATGGTAATTCGAGAGTCACCACAAATGGAAACTACCTATTAAAATCTGATGGAGGATAACCTAGATAACATGGAATATCTTGAGCAACTAGTCTCTGCACTCCATGATAGGCAGGGCTCTGATAAAGAGGAACCTGAGAGCTAGAATAAGGAGGGTTCTAATAACCAACATACACATAACGTTGTTGTCGAGCTCCAGGATAAGCTTGCAAGTCTTGGATACATTGGGTTTGGACTTGTTGGCCCTGATAGGGCACTTGAGGGATAGCTTGATAAGGTTGATACTATTTCCCAGTGGGATTTTGGATCATCCCAATGTAAGGTGGATTCTTAGGAGGTTGTACCATACTATAAGCAATTTGTCCTACTGGAATTTCAAGAATACCTTATCCAAGCGGTTGGGACTATAAGGTACCTTGTAAAGGCTGGGTAAGTTCAACCTGGGAGATACTAGATACCGATGGAATAGATTGAGTCAAAGTTACATCTTTTAAAATGTTGGCTTACATGAATTTTAGCTTATAGAGGTATGGATTGATAAGTAGGATTTTGAGATGTGGATGAAACAGTTTGAGAACTCAAAAATGGATCCACAATCAAACCAAGCTGTATGGGTGAAGTAGCTTTCCAAATCTTAGCAGCCATTCTAGGATATGGAGGATTTGGAGACGAATGAACACCAATTTGAGGTATACCAATAATAGGTTTCCCCCCTCCTAAAGGAGGAGGGGATGATGGAGGCAACTTCCCCCCTTACAGAGGGTACCCAACATTAGGAGAGTTAGACTGTTGAAGGTAAACAATCCCACTAACATAAGGTCCATCTTGTTGTTCAACTATAGGTGTAGGTGGAGAAAGAGCAAGCTGTGTAGCAGTCATTAATAAAGTGTCGAACGGAATTCCAGAAATAAATGACAAAGGAGAGTTCCATGAACTGGATGCCGCAGTAGAGAAGGTACCAGATAATGACTGGTAAGCAGGCAGGATAGATGGGCCACCATGTAGATGTGCCTCTGGTGATGTCACAAACATGGATAAAGATGCAACGCTAGTTGTCTTAGCCATAGCGGTGGACATGGGCTAGGAAACCATAACAGATTTACTCATGGTTAATTGTACCAAAGAAGATTTCTATGAGAAACTCATGGGTGAGTGGGAAAAATTAGGTAAAGGAGTTTGTGTTGGAGTCTAAAAAGGAGGAAGAGGATGAGATTGATAAAAAATTAGGTCCACTATAATGAACACGGGTAGAGGGACGGGATTCTTCCTACGGGATCTCTTCAATACCCACAAGACCAAGTGGAAGGGGTTGACCATCAGGTCCACGATATATAGTTTGTGGTTGTGTCTAAGATAGAGCAAGAGAAGAGAGAAGTCTTGAAGTAATAGTTGAAGTTGGTTGAGGTACCTTAGGTTAAATAACATCAGGTAATAAAGTATTTGATTAAGTGAAGTTAGTTCAATGACCTTAGGCAACAAAGTCTCATATGTTTTGGTTTCAAATGTGTCAGATTCACCAACAAATGATAAACTAATCTCACACTTAGTACTAAAAGGGAAAGATGATTATGATAGATCAGATTTAGGAGGAGGACCAGAAGTAGTTCTTGAAGTTCCTGATTTGGTAGTTTACATCTTCTTATGCTTTTGACAATGGCCAAGAGTAGCCTTTGGTGGAATAGGACAGTTATGTTTCATTATACATGAACGAAAGAGAGGAGGGGTGTGTTCTTCCACATTGGATTAACAAATTTTAATAGCTAACACAAAAAGAAATCAAAAGAGGGTAAACTAGGCATAAAGGTTTACCAAAAAACCATGAACTTCAATATAAACCTTGGTGAACCAAGGACTTAATGTACATGTAGGAAATCTCCCCAAATGTTGTGTTTGGTGTATCACAGTATACAAGGACGCTGACTCAGTTACCTATGGTGAGGATAATAACCTATGGTGTACTTCCAAAATATACACGATGGTACATGGAAGTGTAGTTGGTAGGAGTGCTTTCTAATGTGTAATCATTCAGTGAGAGCGTTCCCATATACATTTCATGTGTGGAGCACCATCCAATATACCCAAAGGTACGCATATTATGATCTGATACACTTATGTACATGGAATGACATATCACCCCCATGATACAACGATGCAAAACAATGAAAACTCCCACATTTAACAATGTCAGAACACATATATAGCCTATACCTCTAAGTGTTTGTGTTAATGTGGAAAATGATCTTTAGGTTGATTCAAAATATTTTAAAGTTTATCTATGATTAGGTTACAATTTCATGGCTCACTGTGAATTTCACCTGAATTTCCTAAAATGAAAGTTAGCATGAAGAAATGGAAACTTTCACTTTCAATGAGAATCTATCTAAAGGAGGGAAGAGACAAAGAATATGCAGCAAACAATAACTAAGTGAAATTCCCTAAAATGAAACTATTCTAGTTCAAACTTACTCTCAAAACCCTGGATGCCAATGAAATAGATTTTTCTTTCAATTTATTCTTAATTTTCGAAATGAGAGAAAACTAAGATGCATGTCTAATCACTGATGAATTTTTTTTTGCAGAAAGATGACTAGGACACTAATGATTTCAAGTACTCAATGACTAAACAAATCAATTTTCTAATGACCTAACGATAAGAATAAAGGAAAATCTATAAAAATTATTATCAAAGGAAATAAAAACCACAAGAAAACTATATGGAGGCTTCTAAGAGACACTAAGACATTGAGGGACATAAGGAAGAGCAATTGGAAGAAGGTTGGCTAGAGAGAAAACCAAAACAAGGAAAATTTTATCATGGAACAGGGATCAGCATAGGTGCTTAAGGGGCACCAGTGGTCTGCAATGCAAGCATAGAGAGGGATGGGGTGAACTACAATGCAGGTACATGGAAGGCTAGGGTGCACTACAATGCACTGTATCCAGAACATTGGGTGTGTTGATCAAGGAATCTCAAGTTTTGACACAAACAATAAAATGGAATCTTAAGGATAGGTCTTCTTATGTCTAATCAAGATTGGGTGAAACTATAAAGATCAAAACAAGAGGAAAAATAAACACTAAGGGAAAAGAAAACCACAAAGGGATTGAATTGGTCCCCAGTATGGTTGCCAATTTTTTATATGGAATCTATGACTACAGACAGAAGTTTCTTCCCTAGGCCTAGTGGATTGACCTAGAACAATAAAACAAAAAGGGCACAATGTCTTCCTTAATGTAATTGAATGATGGGATGAGGCCTACCTAGAATTTATCACAAGGTTCACTCCTTCCTTGGCATGTGCACTCCAATCCTAGATTTGATTGCTATAATTAGAACTTGCACAATCAAACAAGACATGACAAAGATATACAATATATATGTAGCATAATCCAATCAATTCATTTAATAGATTAACATGGTATTGAAATACATGAAACCATAACATCATATATAGAAAAATAATCTACTCTTTGTATTAATGTGAATGGAGAGAATTACAACCAAAAATATCGGTTGATCTTGTAGAAGAGCTCCCTAAATTGACTTGTCCTTTCCCTTCCACAAAGTATGACTCTATATCACCCTAATGCATGGAATAATGACTCTTAAAGAAAAAACATGAGGGTAGAATCAATCTCCAAAAGGCAACCCTTTACCCATGGATGGTCGTACATATATAGACGAGGGAGGTAGTTCATGAATTTTTATCCATTTAGCAATCTAGGCTTGAGATCCACATGAGATGGAAGGATGAGCTCAAGGGATAAGAGGTGAAAACTTCAAGGTAGTATCTGATAAGATTCAAGACTCTTATCCAAGGTAAATGGTTGAAACAACTTCAAGAATATTTTGGAAGATAAAGCTTCAATATTCTTTTTATTTTTCCCAAATTTATAGAATCAACACACCACCAAGACAGAGAAACCTACTGGTGATCAACGTAGGTGTAGAGAGGGTCAACTTGGTAGTCAACGCTGGTCCCTAAAGGGCCAGGGTGCACTAGGCCTTAAAATCTTGGAAACTCAGTAGTAAAGAGAAAACACTCAGGGATTTAGCAGAGTCATTCTTAGGGCTTTGTGTAGGGATGATGAAAATATGTTCAAGGATTGAATTGGTCCCATTTGAAGGCCTATTGACCAGATGCAAAAAAGGTGACCTATAATAGGTGTACCACACCATGGTTAAAGCATCAATGAGATTCACACCCTTCCCTTTAGTCTATGGGATTGAAGTTGTTCTCCCCATCGAGTGTGAGATCCCTACCTTACACTTGGCCATTGAACTTCTCCTCAACACCACACCTTTTGAGCAAAGGTTCGTGTAGATGGAACACATCAACGAAAGTTGGTGAGAGTTCCTCTAACATAATGAAGCACACAAAAATGGACCAAGGCTTCTTTCGACCACACTATCATGGCTCGATAATTCACCGAAGGGGAGTTAGTCATTTGTTATGATGTTTCCAAACAAGCTTTAGGACTGGGTAAGTTCAAGACATTATGGAAGGGCCCATACATTATTAAGCATTATCTCCTCAAGGGGGAATACATATTAGCAGATTCAGATGGCACTTACCTCAAAAATATTGTCAGTGGGCTCTACCTCAAAAAATTCTATCCCTAAACATGTATACACAATGAATTATTTTTTATGATGACCACCTCATCTTGGATGTGTACTAAAATCACTCTCTCATCCTGTGTCACAAATGGATCACCCACTATCCTATCATCACGAGTTCACCAAGGGTTCTTCTTGATGGTCATAAAACCTCACCTCAACATCTTGGGCCATATGCACTTCTGACCTGATACCCTTTTACCAAAATGGGTTATATATTAGGACAACCAACAATAATCAAGCCAAATACGATGTCGTCATAGGCCTTTTGGCCGATACCTATTATCTAGGTATCAGTCACCTACATGTGTTCCTTGATTCCTAGCTTATTGTCTTGTAGTTGAACAAAGCCTTTAAAGTACCAGATCCATGCCTTTTTTGAAAATACCTACATTTACAAAGGTTAGCCCGTGATTTTGATAATATTACATTTTCAAATATACCAAGATATCGAAATCATATAGCTGACCACATAGCCAATCAAATCCTAGACTGGCATGTATCACATATATACCATCATCGAGACACATAAATCATAAACATCATATCCATCAAATAAATGTAGAAATACATCACATGTATAGAAGCATGCACATCATAACACATCATGAGAGCCACAAAAAATACTCATCTTGTATATATATATATATATATATATATCAAAATATACGTGTACAAAAAATATATACATCTACTGGAACATGCCAAAACAATGAGTCATGAAATAGGGGAGCATCCTCGTAATGGGTGTTTTCCCTAATACATACATCCAAAAAACATCTAGGGCTAAGGCCTACCACCCTTGGTGCCCCCCCTGAGTTCCCCTAGCCTCATATGGTGCTAGGATCAGACGAGCAGTCGCCACTTCCATTACAAGATGACGAAGATTGAGATGTCGCTCCTTATCTAGAGCCATGACTATCTCCACCATCTCCTCCCCCAACCCTTCCCAACCCCCTCTATCATCCCCCTCAATAGGGTGGCCACTCGACCCCAAGTGTTCTCTACCTCCCTTAGTGTTGTGGTCACCAACAACCCCCCTCTTTGATTGGTATTAGCAATAACACCAAGCAAATGGGGACCCTTAACGAAAATCCAAAAAACATTTTATCAAAAAATTTTGTATTTTAAACTCCCTAAAAGCTATATCGCATCGCGAAGAGAGAGTGAGAGGTTTTCCTATGCGCATAATAAACTGCAAAGAAGCGACGCGAAATTCATCGCATCGCTTATATTGTGAAGCGCTCTTAAATGGAAAACTTAAGGAATCGCCGACGGCCGACATGTGACATCGCATATCGCAACATCACAAAAAACAACACACGATGATTATGAAACTGCGATCTGCGATACTGCGATCTGCGAAACTGCGATCTGCGATACTGCGATCTGCGATACTGCGATCTGCGATGAATGCGATCACCAATTCCTGCTATGATACATCGTAAACGACGCAATCCTCGACACTGCGATGCGAGTCGCAAAAATCACTCATCACAAAGGTTCCTCGGCACAGCGTTCAAGGAAAGCTGTCTGCAGACCAAATTGAGCGCGCACCTAAAAAGAATTTAATGATTGTATGACAAAGTATCCGAGAAGGATTGTATTGTGTTTTTCGAAGAGTCAGTTCATTATGAATGTCATGATTATGCATCCATTAGAGCTTAAAGCTTTCATGTCAATCTTTTCGTCGTTACTCTTTTTCTTTGCGTAAACTACAAGAGAGCAGCTAATATAAATCAATATGCAGGAAACATCTAAGGAGAACAGAGAAGAAATGCCTTCGCAAACGGATGCCGCATGCAGCAGGACCGCGGATTCCAGAGTATCACTCAACAGAGACTAATGGAAATAGACTATCCAAGACTCAGAGTCAAAGGCGCACAAAAGCAACATGTTCACAAAAGATCCTGAAGCTTAGACTGGGTAAAGCAAAAAGAAAAACGCTAAAGAGGGAAAGCGCTCAAGAAAAGCTTGGAACAAAGAACGGAAGCAGTTTTCAATTCAGAAAATTGTCCAGAGAGCAAAGTCCCTGATTTATTCAGTCATTCGCAAGGCTGGAAAGCGAAATAGCAACAGCACAATCAGTTTGAGAGAAATTTGGGTTATTACCAAGAATACACGCAGCGAATACACCGAGTCAGAGGAAAATATCTTCTAGTTTGTCAGAAAAGTGGTGCCAGCTCTTGTTGTTTCTATTTTCGTAACTCAAACGAAAGAAGAAGACAACCAGCCGACTCTTCCCAGGCGAATGTTGCATTTCTTACAGCACTAAGGAGCAAATACAGAAACGGTTAGAAATTAGATTTAATTTTTAGAAATAAATTTGCTTTAGTAGAAGGGCGGTCATTTGAAACCGTGTCCTAAATTTATGTAATTAAGATTAATTAGTTAGCAGTATTTAAACCCTTCTCAGGCATTTAGAGAAGGGTCCGGAAATTTGTCAAAAAACTTGTCCTCAGAACATGCACTTTTGCACCCTCGGAGGGGGTTTTTGGTGAATGGATGGATCGAGATTTATCAATGTTTGCATTTAATGTCTGCTACTGATGTTGCACTTTTGTACTCTTAGTAGATGTTAGAACAAGTAGAGATAAATCGTTATTGCTTAAAGCTTATGAGTGGAACCAGTCATAAATGGTACTTTTATCTCTTGACCTGTTTCTGTTCATATTCTTAAAGTGATATGCAGTTTCAGTTGTTTATACGTTAATGCATGAATGTGTGGGTTACCATTTGGCACTTCTGTACGGTGGAGTCATTTATTTGTGCTTGATATATGAATAACTCATTATGCGATATGCTGTTCACAACTGTTTTGCCTAACTTTTTATGCAGAATGGTTTATCTTAATTGATTTCTATTCTTATGATAGCTGAATGATCTTTATTACCAGTTATTGTTTGAAATCTTTTTAGATCGCATAATAGAAGAAATACACCCGGGTTAGTGTAGATTAGATGTGTTGTTTTTCCTTTATTAGATTACAATAGCATAGAGTTAGCTTAGAAGTTTGAATTAAATTAGCTTAGAACACTCCTAGATCAGCATCATTCAACTCTACACACACACACACCCCTTAGATTGGGAAACTGGTCCCATTATCCCCAGTCGGACCCGCTATACCAAACGGATAAGGAGCTGCCAACCAAGGTCCGGACCGGGTGGGTATCCCCCTTGTTGTCGACCCGATTTTCGGGCCTTCAACATATTTGGCGCTAGAAGGAGGGCCCGAACTATGAATGGCATCTAAATCAAAATCTAAACACCATTCTGAGAGTAAATCGCCCTCACCAACTCCCCCGACTTCTCCAGTACGATTAAATCCAAAGTCAAAAGTCGCTTGGGTATCAACCGCTGCTACACACTCTAATATTTCAGACCAACCTATCATTGAACCCCCTGAAGTTCAAACTCTGATTCGCAAACTCCAGGGATTTTCTATTTTTTCTCAGAGGTCTGAAAAATCTCAAAGCAGCGTGACTTCGCAGTACAATCCTGCTCATCCTCTGACCAGACTAAAGAGCGAAAAATTTGGCATCCAGCCAACTGAGTTTCCTCTTCCCACCAGGAAAAGAGCAAGGAAAACACCACCAGAGTCTGACAGTGAGACTCTTTCATCTACGTCGTCCATCTCAACCCCCTCACCGCGAAGTCAGCCACCCACGTCTTCATTTCAAAGCATTCATCCATCTTCCACAACCCCTCCTCTTCAATCATCAAAGATCATAATACCTTCATCTTCCCAGCATCAGGGATCATCCTCTGCACTTACATTCACTAGCAGCTCAACGATGGCCCAGTCTCCATGGAACAATCCTGGGGCAGTTTTAATGCCTCCACCTCTGAGCCCAATACCGGCCCATCCTGAGAAATGGCTACCCAAGTTCAATCCAGAGGCAGGCATGCTAGTTGAAGAACATATCAATAATTTCATGCTTTCTTTTAATCTCAACGGAGTTACCAATGAGGATGCTGTCATCCGGCTTTTTCCCTACACAATGCAAGGAACAGCCGGGTCATGGTACTTTTCACTACCTTTTGGGTCTATCACAAGTTGGGACACTTTTCAAAGTCAATTTCTTACCAAATTTGGCGATGACAGATCAATGGTGACATTAATAAACGACCTATCCAATCTCAAAGCCGATGCTAAAGAACCCATCAAAGACTTTAACTTACGGTTCAATAAAATCCTCAACAAAATTCCTGCTGCTTCCCAGCCCAGCGAAGAAGTGAGATGTGAATGGTATATTACTGCCTTACCATCGAACTTGGCAATCTTCGTGGATAGGGAAAATAAGACAACCTTAGTTGAAAATTTGACAGAGGCGATAGCAGTAGAGAAACGCGTAGTAGCCCTGGAAAAGAGATCTGCGATAGAGGAACGCAAATCTAAGAAAGTCTCCTACAAGGAAGACCCCAAGAAGAAACAATCGAAAGATCCTTTCGATTTGGAGGGATTACAAAAAGTGTTAAAAACCATGTCCAATGAGATGATTGACATAAAAAAACAAGTAGCAGAAACTTCTTCGAGAAAGCCCTATAGAACTTTTAAAAGAAATCCTTTAATGGAGGTGAAACCACCCAACGCTATCTCAAACGTCGAATCTGAAGAAGAAGAAGAAGAGAATACCACTGAAGGGTAGACCGATGACGAAGAAGTTGTGGAACTACAAGGAATGTGGGATTTCATCCTCCCACAAGAAGAAGATCAAGAAGCATTTCCGGTTAGTACACGAAGCAAAAATCAACTTGATCCTCCCCAAACTACCCCCAAGCAGAAGGGCACAAGCCCTGCAGCAAAAGACAAAGTCGCAACAAAGAAAACAACCGCGAAGGAGACTCAATCTAGCCCAGTCCGATCAGATCAAACACCTCCATTAAGAACACTCATTGTGTCGGATGAAATGGAGTATAACATTATTGATGACATGAAAAAGACTAGGGCTAATATCACTCTTTATGAGTTGAGCAAATTGAAACATCAACAGAAGATAATGATGAAAGAATTACATGCCATACCTACTACATCTCTGCCTACAGCTGTAGCTTCCCATAACACGGGAAGACCTCCAACCAACATGATCAATAAGATTGACCCAAATGACATCGCCTTGATTGGAGGGAGATCAAGGTCTCACACTCCCCCTTTTCTTATCACTTACGAAATTTTCAACAAAAACGTGCACAATTGTTTGATAGATTCTGGTGCTTCAACGAATATTTTACCCAGGTCAATATGTGCCAAGTTGAATGTTCAACCGCAAAAATCCGCAGTGCGCATAGTTCAGCTTGATCGATCCCAAGTCGAAGTGATTGGTGAACTTAATCAAGTGACCATAAGATTGTCATCTAACCAGAAGGTGTGTCAGGTTATTGACATTCTAGTAGCTGATATCCCTGAATTCTATGGCTTAATTCTTAGCAGGGATTGGTCCGAAAAACTCCATGGATATTTCTCAACCGACTGGTCGCACATGTGGTTACCCTACAATGGTAAACCGAATCAAATAAAGGTTGAACGAGAGTTACACCAGAAGTACATAGTGACAGAATTGGAGGGAGAAAATGAAGCAATAGCATACAACAACAGCATCATAGGAAACTACTCGGTAGATTCTTTCCTCGGCAATTTTAATGCTCAGACCTCACCTTACTTAGAAAATTCAGTTTTGTCCCAAGTAGAAAATTTTTCCCAAACTGATGATTCGAAGTGTGTTAATTTTTTAGATAACTCTGTAAATACATCTTTGTTTTGGAAATTATATTTTGATGGCTCCAAATCTAACGAGGGAGCAGGAGTAGGATGCGTTCTGATTAGCCCAGATGGAAATAAGACCATGCTTACGTGCAGGCTTGAATTCGATTGCACGAACAATACAGCGGAATACGAGGCCTTGGTGCAAGGCCTATACAAAGCAATCGGGTTGAACGTTAAGTACCTTCAAGTCTTCGGAGACTCTGAAATTGTCGTCAAACAGGTACGTAACACCATACATTGCATATCAGGTCATTTGAAGCACTATCAATCTTTAGTTCAAGATCTGACTACACATTTCATAGCATTCGATATTTTGTCAATCCCAAGGCTCCAAAATGCGAGCGTAGACCTGTTAGCTAACGTAGCCTCTAGACTTATTCCCTCCGAAGATTTTAGTCCAGATAGATTCTCTATAGAATTAATTTTTAGACCATCCATCCCTGACAACATTACAAACTGGAGAGTGTTCAATGACGATCCAGACATTGTAAATTTCCTCACTTCTGAAGGATCCTACTCAAATCAAATAATTGACGAAGACCATCACGATCATCAAATACAACATCATATTACTGATAATGCTATACCTAAGTAGGTGGTTAAATTAGAAGACTTATATAATTTGAAAAGTCGGTTTAAAAGGTCTACCAATGCTAAACTTCACAGTTCGACTCTGAACTACGATTTAGTAAACCTAGGAACCGATGAGAAATCACAAAGCGTCAATCTAGGCCACGGCCTAGCACCTGAAGAGAAATTAGCATACATCCGTCTTTTGAGACAATACAGACATGTTTTTGCCTGGAACTACGATGAGTTGAAAACATATGACACTTCTATCATTCAACACACTATCTTGATGATTGACAATGAAAAACCTGTCCAACAGAAGCTCAGAAAAATCCACCCTAATTTAGAAAATCAGATAAAAACTGAGCTAAATAAGTTGTTGAGAGCCAGAATAATCTTCCCCGTCAGACATTCCAAATGGGTCTCTAATATGGTACTCGTTAGAAAGAAAAACGGAGATATTCGAATTTGTATTGATTTCCGAAACCTCAACAAAGCCTGTCAAAAAGACAATTTTCCCCTCCCACCTATGGAGCAGATATTACAGGCAGTAGCAGGCTCAAAATTAATGTCTTTTTTGGATGGATTTTCAGGATACAATCAAGTGCTGGTGCATCCTGATGATCAGCTAAAAACCACATTCCGAACTAAATGGGGCACATACGCATATCTAAAGATGCCATTTGGTTTGATCAATGCCGGCGCTACATTTCAGAGAGCCATGGACATCGCATTCAAAGGCTTGGTCAATAAATCTGTAGTGATTTACTTGGATGATATAACAGTGTACTCCAAGAAGCGAAGCAACCACCTCAAAGACTTGAAACAAATCTTTCAACGATGTTTAAGGTACGGGATTTCACTTAACCCGAAGAAATTTTTTTTCGCATTAAGTGAAGGAAAACTTCTAGGATTCATAGTGTCAAAATCTGGCATTCACATTGAACCTGACAGAATTAAAGAAATTTCCGAAATATCCATGCCTCATAACAAAAAGGCCATGCAATCTTTCCTTGGCCAAATTAATTTTGTGAAGAGATTTGTCCCAGATTTCTCACGTATTGTTTCTCCTTTGCAAAATATGATAAAAAAGAATTCAAATTTTAAATGGGGTGAAGATGAGCATGAAGCATTCAACTTGATAAAACAAGCCATCATTAACGCTCCATCTTTAGCAACCCCGAATTTTTCAGAATCTTTTATCTTATACACATTTGCCTCAGAAAAATCTTATGCCGCGATTCTAACTCAAACAAATCAAGAGAAAGCGGAAGCTCCAATCGCATTTTTTAGCTCAAATTTACAAGGTGCTGAACTCAACTATTCCGATGTAGAGAAACAGGCGTACGTTGTTTTCAAAACAATCAAATATTTCAGACCTTTCTTACTCAAAGCTCATACTAAGGTCATAGTACCGTTTCCAGCGGTAAGGAATCTTCTGATACAGAAGGATGTGGGCGAAAAAAGAGCAAATTGGATCACCGCTTTACAAGAATATGATCTTGAGATCAAACCAGCAAACATTGTGAGAGGCCAAGGCTTCTGCAAAATGTTGGTTGGAGCATCGCAAATTCCTGAGAATTCATCTGACGAGGTACATACGTATGAGGTAAGCCTAAACGATGCGGAATCATTATATGCTGACACCATTTATTATCTTAAGAACGGGTATGCTCCATCACGCCTGGATCACACCAAGAAAAGAGCTCTGAGGTTAAAAGCCAAACAATACCAGCTCATAAATGATGTTTTGTTTAAAAGGAATTATGATTCTGTGCTTCTTAGGTGTCTTGAGAAAACTGAAGCCGAAAAGGTTTTGCAGGAACTCCACGATGGGCCAGCAGGCAGACACTATGCTGGAGATACTACTGCACATAAAATCTTACGTGCAGGATATTATTGGCCCACACTGTTCAAAGACTCACACAGTTACGTGAGGAAATGCCAAATCTGCCAGACTGCTGCAGGGAAACAAAAGAAACCATCCATGCCACTACAGCCGGTAAACATCGAGCAACCATTCAGCCAGTGGGGCTTGGACATAATAGGTGAGATCGTTCCTCACTCTTCTAAGAAGAATAGGTACATCCTAATGGCAACAGATTATTTTACTAAATGGGTAGAAGCAGTTCCACTCAAGACAGCTAATTCTGAAAATATTATTGAATTCATAGATCAATTTATAATCACTAGGTTTGGATTGCTAACGGCCTTAATATTTGGTAATGCTTCATACTTTTCTGGAAATACAATGACTGAGTTTGCACTTAAAAGAGGTTTAAACTGAAATATTTGGCCAACTACTATCCGCAAGGTAATGGATTGGCTGAATCAACAAACAAAAACCTGATTAGGATTATTAAAAGAACAGTCGACCAAAACCAAAAGAATTGGCACAAAGCGTTGGTAAATGCTTTATGGGCAGATAGAATAACGAAGAAAGCTTCAATCGGCACTTCTCCCTTTAATTTAGTTTATGGGAAAGAAGTGGTTCTTCCAACTCACTTAGTCATTCCCTCTTTATCTTTAGTACGACACATCGATGAGGTACCCACCTCCTCCATACAACTAAGGCAAATGGAAATAATTAAATTAGAAGAACGACGAGAACAAGCTAAGAAAACCCATGCTCATCACCAAGCACTGATAAAATCCTCTTTTGACTCAAGCATAATGACCAGAAATTTTTTTCAGATGGGAGATTTAGTTTTGAAATGGGATAAGGCTCATGAAGAAAAGGGCAAACATACGAAATTTCAGAAACTGTGGCTTGGTCCTTTTGAGATTGTAGAAGTCATAGGCCCATCGACGTTTGTGTTGCAGGATTTAACACGTAGAAGAGATTCTTTGCCTGTTAATGGACAGATTCTTAAAAAATATTTTCCATAGAAGATTACTCTTCTATTTTTGTAGGATAGTTTTAGTTTTTATTTGTTTTCTCTTTCTTATGAATAAAACCGGTTGTAGATGGTCACTAAAAGGGTTCATGAAAAGAACACCAATTCTTTATCAGATTTTGATCTTTTTGCTTGTACAAGTAGCAAAAATTTTCGAAAGATCTGATTTTTATTATTGACAGGTAGAGTTAACTTTAGCCTAAACATTGATGCTAGTTTCAACTTCAAAAAATTTGATGAAAGCAACCTTTTGGTCAAAAATTGTTTTATATCAGCACAATGAAAGGTATCAATAATAAAATAAATATTCTCTGTAAGGCTGCTACTTTCAAACTCTATTATTGTCATCCAGATCTTTCTTAAGGAAAGACAATGGCTTCCTCCCTGCTAAAGGAAATCGTAACGTTCAGAAGAACAATCCTAGAAAACACTATATCTCAAAGAATAAGAGGTCTCATCACGAGCCGGCTTATCATGATCACAGATATTATAACTTGCTGACTTTGCCAATACTGTCTACCAAAACAGGGCAACGACTCAAGATTGTTGCAATCAAAAGACAAGGGGTCTCATCACGAGCCAGCTTGTTCAGCAAAAGTGTAAATCAAGTGAATGACTGTGTCATAATTTGGCCACCAAACCAAGACATTGTTCTTTAGAGAATAAAAAAAGGAAAAAGTGTCAAAAAGGGTTTTCCTCTGAAAATGTTGTAAATAACCTCAAGCAGGATAAAGGATCATTGCTGGATAAACAGGTAACCCTGTCGAGGCTATGGACGCTTGCGGGCAGCAGAGGCTCTACCTACGACGAATGAGCATATTTTAAAAGGCCAGCGCGCAGAGAAGACCTTATTTTATCTTTAAAAGACCAAGTAGTGTCTGGTGTGAATACAAGAACTAAGCCTGAGGAAACAAACGACTGGAATTCGAAAAAGTTGAGACGAAGTATCAATGTTAGGATAAGGCATAATATACTCTATCTGTCCATAACAAAATTTAGATATATGAAAATTTTTCTGCTTCGGAAGTTGAAATTCAATAGAAAAACAGAGATAACTGGTTCTTCACAGTGAATCGCCATTGTTGTGGTCACCAACAACCCCCCTCTTTGATTGGTATTAGCAATAACACCAAGCAAATGGGGACCCTTAACGAAAATCCAAAAAACATTTTATAATTTTTTTTTGTATTTTAAACTCCCTAAAAGCTATATCGCATCGCGAAGAGAGAGTGAGACGTTTTCCTATGTGCATAATAAACTGCGAAGAAGCGACGCGAAATTCATCGCATCGCTTATATTGTGAAGCGCTCTTAAATGAAAAACTTAAGGAATCGCCGACGGCCGACATGTGACGTCGCATATCGCAACATCACAAAAAACAACACACGATGATTATGAAACTGCGATCTGCGATACTGTGATCTGCGATACTGCGATCTGCGAAACTGTGATACTGCGATCTGCGATTTGTGATCTGCGATGAATGCGATCACCAATTCCTGCGATGATACATCTTAAACAATGCAATCCTCGACACTGTGATGCGAGTCGCAGAAATCACTCATCGCAAAGGTTCCTCGGCACAGCGTTCAAGGAAAGCTGTCTGCAGACCAAATTGAGCGCGCACCTAAAAAGAATTTAATGATTGTACGCCAAAGTATCCGAGAAGGATTGTATTGTGTTTTTCGAAGAGTCAGTTCATTATGAATGTCATGATTATGCATTCATTAGAGCTTAAAGCTTTCATGTCAATATTTTCGTCGTTACACTTTTTCTTTGCGTAAACTACAAGACAGCAGCTAATATAAATCAATATGCAGGAAACATCTAAGGAGAACAGAGAAGAAATGCCTTCGCAAACGGATGCCGCATGCAGCAGGACCGCGGATTCCAGAGTATCACTCAACAGAGACTGATGGAAATAGACTATCCAAGACTCAAAGTCAAAGGCGCACAAAAGCAGCATGTTCACAAAAGATCCTGAAGCTTAGACTGGGTAAAGCAAAAAGAAAAATGCTAAAGAGGGAAAGCGCTCCAGAAAAGCCTGGAACAAAGAACGGAAGCAGTTTTCAATTCAGAAAATTGTCCAGAGAGCAAAGTCCCTGATTTATTCAGTCATTCGCAAGGCCGGAAAGTGAAATAGCAACAGCACAATCAGTTTGAGAGAAATTTGGGTTATTACGAAGAATACACGCAGTGAATACACCGAGTCAGAGGAAAATATCTTCTAGTTTGTCAGAAAAGCGGTGCCAACTCTTGTTGTTTCTATTTTTGTAACTCAAACGAAAGAAGAAGACAACCAACCGACTCTTCCTAGGTGAATGTTGCATTTCTTACAGCACTAAGGAGCAAATACAAAAACGGTTAGAAATTAGATTTAATTTTTAGAAATAAATTTGCTTTAGTAGAAGGGCGGTCATTTGAAACCGTGTACTAAATTTATGTAATTAAGATTAATTAGTTAGCAGTATTTAAACCCTTCTCAGGCATTTAGAGAAGGGTCCGGAAATTTGTCAAAAAACTTGTCCTCAGAACATGCACTTTTGCACCCTCGGAGGGGGTTTTTGGTGAATGGATGGATCGAGATTTATCAATGTTTGCATTTAATGTCTGCTACTGATGTTGCACTTTTGTACTCTTAGTAGATGTTAGAACAAGTAGAGATAAATCGTTATTGCTTAAAGCTTATGAGTGGAACTAGTCATAAATGGTACTTTTATCTCTTGACCTGTTTCTGTTCATATTCTTAAAGTGATATGCAGTTTCAGTTGTTTATACGTTAATGCATGAATGTGTGGGTTACCATTTGGCACTTCTATACGGTGGAGTCATTTATTCGTGCTTGATATATGAATAACTCATTATGCGATATGTTGTTCACAACTGTTTTGCCTAACTTTTTATGCAGAATGGTTTATCTTAATTGATTTCTATTCTTATGATAGCTGAATGATCTTTATTACCAGTTATTGTTTGAAATCTTTTTAGATCGCATAATAGAAGAAATACACCCGGGTTAGTGTAGATTAGATGTGTTGTTTTTCCTTTATTAGATTACAATAGCATAGAGTTAGCTTAGAAGTTTGAATTAAATTAGCTTAGAACACTCCTAGATCAGCATCATTCAACTCTACACACACACACACCCCTTAGATTGGGAAACTGATCACATTATCCCCAGTCGGACCCGCTATACCAAACGGATAAGGAGCTGCCAACCAAGGTCCGGACCGGGTGGGTATCCCCCTTATTGTTGACCCGATTTTCGGGCCTTCAACACTTAGCTACACCTCTGCTACATCTTCTTGGGCCTCTGGAGCATTTTCATGCTCCTGCAATTTCACCATCTCGGATGGGGCAGATGAACTACCCCACTCTCGTGAGGGACCACGTATCTCCATTCATCAACGCTAAGATGGTCTCTCAGGGTCCCCCTAAACCCTATCATCTCTTTATCATTGTGGCATAGCTACCACACTAGCTATACCCAATCACCATCGATTGCTTCCTACCAGGTAGGACAATGGTTGTCCATGAGGGCCCACATATGCAATCAAACATACATGGTATAAACATCATCATTAATATACATTATAAATACATGAAAATAAGAACAAATGTAGAGAGCACAAACCACATACCTATGGGCCCTTAGGATTCACTCGGAGAAAGTCTCATCTCTAGATCATCGAGGAAGTCTAGACCACCATAGGGGAACTCCAAAATAATATGAGGGTTGGACCTCTTAGGGTCCTATAATTTATAGGATCTCAAGGTGATTGAGTATTTTATCTCAAAAGTTTCAAATTGTAAATAATATTTCATACTGCAAATGATTTCCAAAGAGTAGATAGAAAAATGAAAATAAAATAAGGGTCTGCACATTCAAATGCACCCTAATTAGTTTAAGGTATATTAGTTTAGGAGAAAAAGGAGAAATGTAATATATCTCAGATCGTGTGTATGGCGACCTTATCCTAAGTTATGATTTTATTCATAAAGCTCTCCGCCAAAATGTTTTATGTGGACCACCAACGTTAATCTGTGGGCACATTATGGCCGCATATCTCAAACTCTGCCCACATCCAACAACCCTTGAAGTTTTTCGGACCCCCTTGCTATGATTCTATTTAATGCAGAGCGGGGGGTACGAAAATGGCAATTTCCCGCTACTACGGGTTTGCTCCTCAAATATTTCAGACCCCCTTAACTAATACCACAATCCACCTCTACCCCCTCCAAAACAGGTATATGCTCCTTGCCGCAAACCGCCTTCCCAGTTATGTCAGCCCCCACTTCCACTCAACTACCACTTCACCACTGCCACATATCCTCCACCTATTACTCTCACCTCAATGTCCACCCTCCATGTCCCTCCTCGTCTTCCACTCCTATTCTACCACCTAATCATATTTCCATCAACCATGTGCCTCCACATCATCCCCCATGTCCATGTCACCTCCGACCTCCATGTCATATGTCTGTTTCATGGTCAGTTAAATTATGTTGTTTTTCCCTATACAACACAGTAATTTCAAACATGTTTTAAAAACAAGTGAGAATGAATTATGAAAACTGGAAAGAGTTTTTTGTTGCTAACATCCTCATGCACAATTTCTTTTTTCCCATTTTGTAACAACTATTATGATTTGGAAGATTTGGATGAATCTTTGCAGGTATATTTTCCTGAATTTTCCTATTTTTAGTTAGTGTTTTAAAATGCGGTTTTCGAGTAGGTGGAAATGAATTTTCAAAGACAAAAAGACATTTTTGTTTAAAACTTCATCAGTTACAAAAACCGCTCTCCGTTTTCTAACAACTATTATAGTTTTGGATATACAAAGGTATTACAGGACCCTATTTTTCATAATTGAGGGAGGAAAAAGCTCAGAGACAGTTAGTGACTTGGATGCCACCTCATCAAATAAGAGTTGCTATCAAATTGAAATTGTTGTTCTTTGTCACCATCAATCCAAAAATATAGTTCCAAGTAGATTCATTAGTTTTGAATGTCCTATATTTCAGTTATATTTGTGTAAGACAGTTTGAGATATTTGTAAACAAATCTTGATATTTTTTCAAGCTATTTTAGCTTAGAATTTGTATAAATACTTCATAGTTTGAAGTAAGAGATGTTGGTTGATTTATAAATGTAATTTCCTCTGCATATTGTAATTTTCAAAGTGGCTAGAGAATCAATAATATAGGGACCTTTTCACAGGATTCATGTGGTGTACCAAATGGTGATGTGTTTCTTCAGTTTATTTGTTTAAACATTGTTTTTCCTCTCTTTGTTATTTTGAATACCTCAATTATGTAACAGAAACTGTGATGAATAATATTTTTATTTAGAGCACCCTATTATCATTGTTGGTAATTTTTATGTTTTCTACTGAAGTCAAATTAGGGAATTATTCGTTGCTCCTTAGTTTCTACTGAATTTTTCATTTATTATGTTTCATAATCCATTTAAAATTCTGAAAGGTTCAACTAGTGCAACCTAGCTTTCCCTGTGAAATGCCTTCAAAATTTGTTGCATATCTAGTTAATATTTAGAATCCATAGGCCAATGGAATTATAACAATTTAATCAACCAAGCAATCCAATCAGAAAACAATCAATACAGTAATAACTACCCTAAAATTTATACCAAAAATAGCTAAATTTTACAGAGACATCCCT
The DNA here is from genome assembly GCA_031772625.1 of Pinus tabuliformis. Classification (NCBI taxonomy): domain Eukaryota; kingdom Viridiplantae; phylum Streptophyta; class Pinopsida; order Pinales; family Pinaceae; genus Pinus; species Pinus tabuliformis. Next base: position 1,926,798,369 of record CM062816.1, on the reverse strand, counting down.
CTCTAAAGTTGTCAGGGCTAGATCCTAGCTTCCAAAGTGGTTTTGATGTTGTTATGTGTTTACTCCCTCAACCCCAAAAATAAAAAATGACAACAGTACCTAAACCAACCCTCCATTATGGGATTCTAGTTGCAACCCACCTCACCCCCACCTACTCAAGGCATCACTGGAGCCATTTGTTGGTTCTTTATAGTGAGGTTGATTTTAGACACTAGAGTATGGTAGGTTCCTAATCAGACTTTGTGCACCAATGTTTATCCTAAAGGTATTGTTTGTTTCTAGTTGGTATTTATTTTGAGATGAAATCCCTATAAGTGAATGAAGGAGTATGAAAACCTTGATTTAGATGTAATTATTTTCTTTAGTGAATAACTATTGGTTTTTAATGATGATAGTTAAATATATATTGAAGTTGCATTGTGTTGGGCAAAACCCAACTTGGCCAGATTTTGTGCAAAGAATATGAATATTGTGGAGTGCGTAGTAGAAAGGATGCCGCAGAGTGCGAAGTGGACTGTGCACTAGAGCAGTGGAGCACAATGAGGACCACACAACAAACCCACCATGCAGTATAGGGGCTTCACATCAAAGCCCCACCCTTTTTGTAAAAACATATAATATTATAATATTTGAAGGGTTTTGGATCATAGTCCCTTGTATTTTGGAAACCATAGTATTGGGTCCATGGTAATGTAGTGATGTAATCCCTCAATGTAATAGTATATATAGGGATGAATAATAAATAAGAAAGGCGTGAATCCAGATATGTGTTTATGGTTGTATCTTTGTGATATGTACTCTAGAAAAAGGGGCGAGGCTCCATAGCTGAGTGCGAGGAGGCCTGTGTCTATAGCTTAGTGTGCATATCATTTGCAAATTAGTGCACAGAAAAACTATATCTTTGTGCATAGGTGAATAACTATTTGTTGTACCAAATTCTCTATTATAAGTAACAGTTCTTATCGATGTAGTCCCACATTGGTATGAACCACGGTAAAATTTGTATCTTCATGTGTTTTTCTTACTATTTGCAGTTTATTTCAGTACTGTGAATTTTATGGATGTTTATAATATGTTTAAATGATTCTGTGAAGAATTATATAAGTGTGAAGTAGTTCATGAATGAAAAGTAGTTTATAAGTGTTAAAGCATAAGAAAATACAAAATTTCTACATTGCAGTATCCCTCAAGGTTGTAGAAACCTAGTTCTGCAACCTCCCATAGTCACATGGGTGAGACTGTGACTTGCTTGTAGGTCATTGCCAAAAGGACTAGCGATTGAGGGTTTCATTGGTGCGTAGTAAAATACGAACCTAGGTCAGCCCAACCTAAGCCAACAAATGGTTCCATTTCCAAGACCGAGATCTGTTTGAGGGATATATTTATGTGGCATCTGTCGAAGAAAGAAATTCAAGAGTGGGTAGAATAGAAGGAATGTGAATTCACATAAAAAGAGAATAAAAACCTTTGCATAAGGTGGTTGGAGAAGTATATTTTCGAAGATCAATATGAAATCTTCTTCGGTTCATTTCATGTTGAGTTATACGAGTGGATTTCAAGGATGACTGAGAGAAAGGATTGTTTCAAAGGAGACGAACCTGGGAAGTGGACCCCTAAACTAGTATAACGAATCAAGAACACTGATAATAGGATCTTAAGAGCCGTTGATTTCTAGATTGATAGAATCTTGGGAGGATTCATTATTGAGTTTGTGGTAGACTTGATTATGTCCTATAGCGAAGCAGAACAAAAAAATTTCAAAGGACTGCGGGGTATGTTCTTGAAATCTCTAAAAATTTGGATTAAGATGCTTTTGTGTGAAAAGGTAATTTTACGAATGCAGTCAAATTATTAGTTACTTATGTTTGGGAGAAGATCTGAAGAAGAAACTGGAACAACACGAAGTGGAAAAAGTATAGAATAGACACCAGGAAGAGATCTCATGGCCAAGATCCGAGGAATTTTATAGAAGTTGACTATAGCCCTCTGTTGAGTGAGTTTGAAAGTGAAGAAAACCTCCCAAAGAACCCTGAAGTAACTCTGTAGTATTTGCCCTTTCATCCTGAATGTTTGCTGAAGCCAGAATCAAGCAGTAATCATGGAGCTTTTGGGTTTCCCCATCCCCTTACCCCCCACCCCAAATCCCCCTTTCCTTATGAATCCTCCTTCCCTAGCCCCTCCAAGAAGAACTATGGCTGATGATATTAAGCTAGCCATCTTTAAGGGGATGGATAAGAGGATCCAGAGAAATTATAGATTTTATGCAAAGTAGTATGGACAACGAAGCAGGTCCATGAAGAAACTATAAATAATGCACAACTTGTCACGACATTACATGATAGAGCATTGAAATGGTATATTAAGTATTCGAGTAATCATATATGATCGTTTGTAGACATTAAAACATCTATAGTAAAATCATTTAAGAAGCCGAAGTCCGATTTGCGGTGTATCATAGAGTTAAAAGAAATCAAACATAGGTCTACTATGTCTGTTTGGGAATTTGATCAAATATTCAAGATATTATTCGATTATATGAGCATATAAATAGATTCGCAGCAACCTAAAGAATGATTTATAGTTGTGCTGCTCCCACATATAAGATTTCCTTTGTCACTACAAAATATTGAAACTCAAGCTGAAGCTTTAGAACTTGCAATTAAATTAGAAGCTTCACCTATAAGGGATACCAATGCAATTATGCAGCAGATATATAGTCAATTGACAAATTTGACTTTGCAAATACAAGATATGAAGAACAGTAAGGAAGTCAGAGAAGAAGTGTGGTGTACAAAGTGTAAATCAGAAGGCCATTCCAAAGAACAATGCCTCTCTTTAGAAATTACATGTCTAGTGGAGCTCCAAATCCTTTGGATATCATATCTAGATTATGGCGTCAGATATGTAAAACTAGAGGTGAACATCAAACATGAGATTGCTACCTATTGCAAAGGTATGTCCAGACTCTAAGAAACTTATATTGCAAATTCTGCAAACCAGTGGGAGACGAAAACAATTGTTGAGCTTATGAACTGATGATGGAGCATAGTACTAATGCCCATAGAATGCAAGATGAAGAACATGAACAGGAAGGAAGTGGAAAACATAGTGGTCAAGGTGGCTATCTAGGAAGAGGTCAAAGTGGCAGAGATGGTCGAGGTTGTGGATAGATTATCTACTACAACAACAGCCAGGAAGGTCACTTTGTAAGATATTGTTAGAATCCTACTACAACATGTAAGTATTGTAAATCATTTGATAATGTAATTGAGGAGTGTTTGTTACTTATGGAAAAAATGCAAGAAAATAAAAATAAACAATTGACACAAAACATTCAGATGATGATTGCAGAACCAAGGACAGATGAACCTCATGTTAATATTGTAACAAGGAATGAAGCTACGATTGGAGGTGATAAAGCAGATGAAAAGAAGGAAGTTGAAGCCACATGGGTTAGAAAGACTACTGAAAAATCCCCTGTGTTTGATATTCAAAAGGAAAAATAAGTCTTTATGGAAGCGAAGTGAATTTTTATGGATGTGGGAGCTTTGACATCTAGTGTGCAGCAGAATTAGAAGAATAGTTCTGATGTATCATCTTCAACACAAATCCAAGCTATGACACTACAAGAACAAGATACAACATATAAGGTAGATATTTTAAAATATTTTCTTCAAACTTGTATGAAATTGTTGCGAGATCAAAGAGCTATAGAAGGACTTCAGGAATTGATAAATTCCTATGCATCTAAAGAAGTACCACGGAGTGTGTTGGGACAGGGTCCCCTGGGGTCAATTTTTTAAATAGTTTAGTTATTTTTGTAAAGTCTCTACATTTTGAGGAGCAGAGCATGAAGGTCATTAGAAGTCAAAGGGACTTTAGGAAGGTTAAAGCGCCTTATTTTGGTAGAAGTTAAGTTGTTTCATGGCCTGCCCATGGTTCGCGGACCATGGTATTGTAAAAGAAGATGATATAAAAAGGAGTCATAGAGAGTCATAGGAGACATCTAAAATTGTATGAGAAAGTGATCTAAGTTAGAAGAGTCTATTTTGTGTACTTAGGCAAAGGGGAAGGCTCCTGCAGTTGTGTGCATGAAGACCTTGGTAGGTCTGCATTTGAGTGCATGGGCCCCTGCAGTTGTGTGTGTAGGGAAGAAGGAGTCAGTAATAGAAGATATGGATGTATTAAAGACTATTTTGGAGCAATATTTGTGCATCTATGCATTTATGTTTACTTCTGAATTTACCATGCATTCGTTCTGTTTACTGCAATTTTTTATAAGACATGCTTAATAGATGCATGAAAGTGGTAGATCTAGTCAATTACATGATATTATGAATGTTTAGAATACTTAGTGAAGAGTTTAGATATGTTATCTGTAAGTTGTTTTAATTTTCACATTTCAAGAGTTAGGGTTCATGAAGGTTGGGATAAAGCCCTAGAAGTGACAGAAGCACATCATATAGACCTTTGGATGGAAAAACATGGTTCTGTCATCGCCTAATATTGCCTCGGGTCAGACTGTAGCTTGGGCTACGCGGGTTACTTTCGAAAGGGTCGACGGTGTAGGGTTTTGTTATTTGGCGCAACTAACTCTAAACCTGGGTCCAAATGCCCTCAAGCCAACAAATGGTTTTGTTGTCAGGACTGGGATTTGTCTAAGGAATATGTGATGTCTAATAAATGGTTCCCAACTAAGAAGGAGATCGAGAAGTGGAAAGATTGAAACTTGCATGAATTTGCAGCCTAGGAAAATAGGAATCCACGCCTATTGAAGGAAGAGTGGTTGAATAGATACCCATATATAGACGAACACAAAATTTTATTCTTCTCTTTTCCGTGTGAATTATATGAGTGGTTAGCCAAATTGTCGGATAGTCAAGGTATGTGGAAACTGGATAACCCTATTGTGTGGACTCCAAAACTGGTCACGTGCTTGGAAGGTTCATAAAATAAGATCATGAGGGTTGTCAATCATTGGATCGATAACATTTTGGGCGGATTCATTACAGAGTTCATGATTGATACATCTGTCAGTTATAGTGAGATTGAACGCCAGTTTTTCAAGGGATTGAGAGGTAAGTATCTAAACTCCTTGAAAACTTAGATTAAAATGTTGTTGTGAGAGAAATAGGTTATGCCATTGAATTGATGTTTGGTACTACGCAAAGTGGAAAGCCATTTAGAATAATTCTAGATTCAAGTGTTAAATATAGTCCTCTATTGAGAGCATCTGATAGTGAAGAAGAAATTAGTATTCTAAAAACACCTCAAGGTGTGCCACAGACAATAAAATAGGGTATCACAGGAATACCACATCCATCCACTGCACCTCCACCATCACCTTCGCCTCACACACCTAAACCTACACCTCCACCTCCACCTCCACCTCCACTATTCAATATGGCGAATGTTATGAAGATGCCAATATTCAAGGGTCTGGGAACAAAAGACCCTAAATAGTTTTGGTTTGTAGTAGATGTTGTGTGGAAGTCACATCAGATAACTGATGATGACCTCAAGATAGCATAGTTGGTCAGAACATTGCAAGATAGAGTGCTGAGATGGTATATTAAGTATTGTTCTACTCATCCAAATGCAAAGCTGAAGGAAACGAAGGAATTACTATATACTGAATTCAAGAAGCCTAAGTCGCAAGCCCAATCAGTAACAAAGGTCAAAGAGATTCGATAGAAAATGAATGAGTTTGCATGGGACTTTGATCAGAGGTTGAAATGTTTGTTGCAGCAGGATAATATGCAGATCACAAATGACCAACACAAGGATTTGTATATTGTGTCACTACTACCCCATTTGAGGTTGCCATTTTCGTAGAAGAAGATTGGAACCTAGGCTGAGGCATTGGAAATTGATATGAAATTAGAAGCCTCACCAAATCAGAATACAAATATGGGAGTACAACAAATTTAGTCACAATTGGATAGCCTATATATGGAGTTTTAGAGCCTCAAGAAGGGAGAAGAAGTCCAGAATGAGGTCTGTGCAGAAGCTTGGTGTTTGAAATGCAAGGGCCATGGTCACAACAAGGATCATTTTTCAGTGTATCCGAATTACCTAGTTGGGGGAGGCCTTGTCCCCCTGAAGCCAGAAAATACTGTTGGAAGGAGTATAGGGTTGTGTCGTGGTGTGCTATCTACCAGGTTACAGGAAAACATACGATGGATAATTTCTATTTACTACAGAAGTTTGTGTAGAATCTCCAGTATTTGTTTTGCAATTTCTGTAAGTTTGTAGGTCATGATGAGTGCCACTGTTGGAGCTATGAATTAATGATGGACAAAACCCCAACCTATAGAATGCAGATGGAGGCACGTCCTCAATAAGATCAAGGGGAAATATAGCATGTGGAGGGTTCCAAGGGCAAGGAAGAGGACAAGGAGGAGGAGCTAGAAGAGGTCCTGGCCAGATCATTTGTGACAATTATGGAGAACCATGTCACTTTGAACAAGATTCTCAGAATCCAACACACCCCTCACGTTAATATTGTCGATAATTTGATCATGTCATAGAAGATTGTCCTGTGGTCATCATGAAGATGCAAGAAAAGAACACCCAGACCCAACAAACTATGTAGAACATCCAAATGGTGAGATGAAAACCATGCAAATATGGACCCAGTGTTAATATTGTTACGTGAAGTAGTATAACTATTTGTGAGGATAAAGGGAAACATCCAAAGGAAGTTGGGTGGGTACGCAAGGCTGGTGATAAAGAAGCTGGATTCGATTTGAATAAGGAAAAGGAGAATTTTATGGAGCTAAAGAAGAGCTTCATGGATGCAGGGGCTTCCACATCAAGGGATTAGAGTACGCACATGAGGAAGCCTAAAGACGTCACTACTACGTAGGAGGCAGACACTTCATTTTTAGCATCATTTTTACAAACTTGCATGAAGCTCCTAAGGGATAAGAAGACAGTAGAGGGACTACAAGAGCTAATAGATAACTGTACTAGCAAGAATAAGCCCCTACATGAGTACCGTGTAGTACACAAAGTGTTAGACGCGGCATGAGATTGACTACACAGATTGGAGAATTCGAGATGGACCATGTGATCCTTGATTTAGGATCTAATGGAAAACATTGTAGACTCGTGCTACAATGGTCCCTAATGCAACTGCGAATGGTGAATCAACAAAAGATTATTCCTATGGGGTGCTTACATGGGGTAATTGTGGATATTGAAGGGGCACGCGCCATAGCCCAATTTTAAGTAATTGAAATAATGGATGACAATAATCCATACCCGACACTAATTTCTAGGAAGAAGATCCCCCCATAGCATGTTTTTGGGGCTTAAATCCAGAGTTTTGGTCAATGTAATATAAATACCCTGCAAAATGCAGGCACGGAGCACAAGAGTGTAGGGTTGTCTGCCCTAAAATAATGTAATTTAATATAGAATGTGTTAGCTTACCCATGGTTCGTGGACCATGGGATTGTATAAATAGAGCGAGGCTCTAAGTGTAAAAGGCAGTTTTAAAATCTTTGAGAAGTACTATGGGTTTTCAATGAGGAATTAACCTGAGTCTGTAAGTCTGAGTCTTGGGTTGTATCAGTAGGAAGAGCCTCTGCAGCTATGTGTGCAGAGGCCTGGTAGAGTCCGCAGCTATGTGCGGACCCCTACAGCTGAGTGCGCAGGGCAGAGTTGGGATTGTACTTGAATAAAGGATTAATAAAAGATAAGTTGATTATGAAATATTGTGCATCAGCTCATAGATCTGTGTGTTTATGATTCTATTGTATTTATATATCTCTTTATAGTTTTATGATTACACGCACATGTTATGAATGTTGAATGGTTAAAAAGAATATTGGGTACACACAATTAAGTCAAGATCTATAATAATAACATAGTAAGGATAAAGGATCTAGATAGCACCTCTTCACGCTCTTTACAAAGGTGCGTGGAAGAAATCGTACAAGCTTCGAAGGTTAGATGGCTGCGCGGAGCAGGGCAAGTGCATAGGTTGGGTTTGTGAACTTCCTAGACCTCATCAAGACATCCCTAGGGTGTGGAAACCTGGTTATAACACCCTCCCATACTACCTCAGATGAGACTTCAGTCCGTGCACCACAGGCTATTGCTGAAAGGGCCGGTAGTTTCAGGATTTGTTTTCCTAAATCACTTCTGAACCTGGGTTAGGCCCCTCAAACCAACACTAACTAGAATTCATTGAAATTTTATATGAATGCATTCATCAACCTCAAGAAGTACATCATGTCATTTTAGAAAAAGGAACTAAGGGTTAATGTTCCACTGGATCTAGCCAAGGGTGCATGATATACTAAACCAGTCTGAGATTATTATGAGGAGGGCGATATTGATCAAATTTATAAGTTGGTTGCATGAGATGGGGATGGATTAACCCTACTACAAATGGGTGGATTAGTTGGGAAATGGAAAACTCCCACAATTCATATTCCAATGAGGAGCTTGAACATTGGCAGGACCGATTGCATGAGGTATAGATGTTGTGATGCAACATGCTTACCAAGTCACTCCAATGTATATCCACTGAGGTACGCAGTTTACCACATTATGATGGTTTAGAAGATGTAAATTTATTTATGGATAATTTTGAAAGAGATGTACCAAAGGGACATCGGTTCTAAGCATTAGACATCACACTACGAGCTATGCTTTCCCAATGGTGGGGCGCACATAAGAACAAATTTGCAGATTGGAAGGAATACTAACAAATGGTGAAGTTGCGGTTTGGGTATGTCAACACCTGCATTATGGAGAAATATATGTGAAAGGATGATCCACGCAAGCATCTAGCTCATTGGATGAAATTATGGGGTGAAGAACCACAGCTCGAATGGGTTCACATATTCTGCCATAGTTTGGATACTATTCTGATGAAATAGTATTTAGAAATGGTGTTGGGACACATAACTACAGAATGCGATGTTCTAAGGGAAAGTTTTTTGCTAACTGTTAGCTTTGAATATGGATTTGAGTGTATTGATGAAGTGTTACAAGAGATCAAAGTTGCAATATTTCGGATGTCAGAAGAGCCTGTCACATGGATCCAACCAAACTGGAGTACGCAGTTGCACCATACTCTTGAATGCACAATGTGACTACAGAGGAAGGCGAAGAAGGTCCTATGAACATCAATATTCCTGAATTAGAAGGATAGCACAAAGTAAAAGGGCCTAAGTCGGAAGTCCTTAATATCTCCAATTCCTTGAAGACTAAGTAGGTGAAAATTGGATCGGAAGCGCAACCAAAGTTCGTAAACATATGCGACTATTGGGATAAAGACACATTAGAAAAAGTCATGGAGTTATTGTGAGAGTATCATGACTTGTTTCCCACCAAGTTCTCTAATCTAAAGGGGATAGTAGGTGACCTAGGCATTATGAGAATCACTCTGAATTTCGATGTGAAGTGAGTAAAGAAATGCCCTTATCGATTGAACCCTAAGTAAAAGGAGAAAGTGTGTGAAGAATTGGATAAGATGCTTGCAGTTGGGATTACTGAGCATGTTGAAGAATCAGACCAGGTTAGTCCTATGGTGGTTTAGGAAAAGAAGATGAAGGGTGAGATTCATATATGTATAGACTTAAGGAAGTTGAATGATTCCTATGTCCATGATCCATTTCCTAAGCCATTCACAGATGAAGTACTAGAAAATGCTGGAGGCAAGAATCCTATTTGTTTACTAATGGGTTCTCAGTGTATCATCAGATCAATATTGCACCAGAGGATCGGAGTAAGACCACCTTCGCAACTGAATGGAGTTGTTTTCAGTATACAATTTTGCCTTTCGAGCTTAAAAATGCCCCTACAATCTTCTCTAGGGTGGTAGTCATATCTTTCAAAGAATTTATTCACAAGGTTTTCTAGGTTTAATTCAATGATTGGACTGTGTTTGGGTTAGTAAAGAGACATGTTGCTAGTCTTCACCTCATATTGGATACTTGTCAAAAGTACTAGATATCCCTTAACCTAAAGAACTACATATTTTGCGTACCCTATGGGATACTTTTAGGTCATGTTGTCTGTAAGCAAGGGTTGATGGTAGACCCTACCAAAATTGTGGTAATTATCAATTTGGAGCCTCCAAAGAATTTCAAATAGATGCTTGCAAATTTGGGCCATATAAGATATTATAGGAAGTTTATCACAACATATGCATAGATCAGTGTGCCCATGGAAAAATTGGTAAAAAAGGATGCGACGTTTTGTTGGGACGAAGATTGTCAGAAGAGTTTGGATGTCTTGAAGGAAAAAGTGGTCACTGTGCCTATTCTAGTGTTCCATAACTGGAAGAATGAGTTCCACATACATGTAAATGCATCGTGCATAGCACTAGGAGTTGTGCTAACCCAACCAAGAGAAGGTGATATCAATCATCCGATAGTGTTTGTGAGTAGGAAGTTATCAAAGGAATAAAAGAATTATTCAACCACAGAACGTGAAGGATTAACGTTGGTGTATGTGCTCCAAAAGTTCAAGCACTATTTGTTGGGTTAACACTTCAAAATGTACACAAACCATTTTGCTTTGAAGTAGTTGGTCAATAAGCCTGTGTTGTGGGGGAAAATTTGTAGATGGCTCCTACTTTTTCAAGAATATGACTTTGAAGTTATTATGAAGCTAGGATGATTAAATGTTGGAACAGATCACCTCTTGTGGATTGAGACTGGTGACGAACCTAAAAATTTGGAGGAAGGATTGCTTGATGTGCAACTCTTTGTTATAAGCATTGCAGATGAAAATTTTGCAGACATAATCCAATTCTTGTTTACGGGTACATATCCTGAAGGGTATACGACACAATAAAAGAAAGAATAGGTGGTCTAAGCTACAGATTTCTCTGTTATCATAGGACACTTATGTAAAATGGGGTCTGATGAAATATTGCGTAGGTGTGTCCTGGAGTATGAACGACAACTAATGCTCACCAATGCATATGGAAGAGTTGCAGGAGGACATTGTGTAGGAAGAGCAACTGCGCAGAAAATCCTTTGTGTAAGACAGTGGTGGCCAACTATACATAAGGATTCCAAGGAGTATTGTAGGGAATGTGATGTTTAACAGAGAATGGGGAGACCGTTGTGAAGGGATGAATTTCCCTATAACCTACAGGTGTCATTACAAGCATTTGATAAGTGGGTGATAGACTTAGTGGGACCAATTCAACCACTGGGAAAGAAGACAGGAGCCTGATACATCATTATAGTGACTGAATATTTAACCAGGTTGGATGAGGTGTAGCCTGTAAAAGATTGTAGTGTTTCTACAACTTCAATGCTTAATTTTGAGTACATCCTATCTCGGTTTTGTTGCCCTAAGATCTTGATGATCAATAGGGGTTCACACTTCTTGAATGAAACAATTGCGGCTTTTATTGAAGAATTGGAGATGTATCACCAGAAAAGTATGTTGTATCATCCTTAAGTAAATGACATAATGGAAGCCTTTAATAAAATCCCAGAGAATGCCTTAATGAATATTCAAAATGCGAAGAGAAATTATTGAGTTGTGCACATACCAGCTTTTCTATGGGCGTATAGAATTACCTGCAAGAATTTAACTGGACAAACGTCATTCAGACTGGTTTATGGACAAGAAGTTATAATATTGATGGAGTACATAGTGCCAAGTTTGTAGATTGTTGCAGTTATAGACATGGTTGATTGAGGTACCATGGAAGAATGCCTTGCGCATGTAGTTGAGTTAGAGGAAGATCACTTCTTGGCGGGTTTTCATCAGCAGGCGTAGAAGGACCGTGAAAATGCATGGCATGATCATCATATTAAACAGCAGACCTTTAATAATGAATATTTAGTATTGTTGTATGAAAGTAAGTTCAAAACGTTTCTAGGAAAGTTCCAAATGCATTGGCTGGGGCCATATATTATTAAGGGGATTACAGATGGAGGCACAATTCTACTTGCAAATCTAAATGGGGAACTATTTCTAGGAAAGGTCGATGGAATCCGATTAAAGTTGTATAAGGGTGATCTCACCCCTGTGCAATGTCTATATGGAGGTGGGATAGTCTTACTACTTTAGGCAGTTGCAAGGGAGTGCCAGACTAGAAACTACAATACCCGAAGGTTAGGATGGCGAAGTGAATGGGTTGTGCGACGAGCCGAAGGGAGGCACAGAGGTGAGCTATGAAAAAGGTGTTGTGCTACAATGGTGGGTCCCATGTAGGCAAGAAAAAAAGTGACCGTTGGAAGCATTATAGCTGATTAGATGGTGAGCTTTCCATTAAAAGGAGCTGGGGGGAGAATTTATGGAGCATATATTTGGAAATATACTACCAAAAGCACGTTAATGATAGGAATTTGGAGGGAACAAATGGATTTGTTTGAATTGAGCTATAAATACGGCATGCCACTACACATTCAAACACTTTTCTTCCTGAGAATTTTCCTTGATATTTTGCACTTTAGTTTGTGCCAAGGGAAGTGTTCTATAGCTGACGAGGCTTGGGAAATACTTAAAGGTAATCTTTCACAGCTGAGATTCACAAATTTATCTGATTAGAAGTGCAAGAGATTCATCAAGAGAATGACTGCAACTGTTAGGTAGTGGATCCCCCCATAGTATGTTTTTGGGGCTTGAAACCCGAATTTTAGCCAAGTGCAATGTAAAGATCCTGCAAAATGCGGGTGTAGAGTGCAAGAATCTAGGGTTGTCCGCCATAAAATAATGTAATTTAATATATGGTACGTTAGCCTACCCATGGTCCGCAGACCATGGGATTGTATAAATATAGCGAGGCTCTAAGTGTAAAGTCAGTCTTAGTTTTGAGAAGTAACAGATAGATGCGAAGGCATGGTTAGAAGATAGAATTAAATCTGAAGTGTATTGGGTCATAATGGTAGGTAGAGGATCTACAACTGAGTGTGCAGAGGCCCAGTAGAGTCTGCAGCTGAGTGCACGAACCCCTACAGCTGAGTGCGTAGGGCGGAGTTGGGGTTGTACTTGCACAGAGAATTAATAAAATATAGTTTGATTCTAAAATATTATGCATCTGCTTGTAGATATATATTTCTATGTTCTGGTTATTCTTTATGCATTTATATTATTTTCAAGTACGCATGCTAATCTGAAAGTTGAACAAGGAATAAGAATATTGGGTCCACACAAACCAAGTTAAGCACTAATATAATATTAAGGATCAGAGCAGATCGGAATAATATGAAGGTTCGCGCGGGTTGCGAAGAATAGGAAGTTATGTAGAGCAGTGCAGCACATAGATTAGGATCGCGAACCTCCAGAACCCTCATTAAGACATCCCTAGGGTGCAGAAATTTGGTTCCAGCACCCTCCCATACTACTTCGTGTGAGACCTCAGTCCGTGCTCTGCAGACTGTTGCCAAAAGGGCCAATAGTACCGGGATTTGCTTGGCTAAACTCATTGCTTAACCTGGGTCAGTCGCCATGTAGCCAACAAATGGTTCCATTGTCGGGACCAGGATCTACCTAAGGAATGTCTGATGTCGTGCCACTGGAACCCAACAAAGAAGGAAATTAAAGAGTGGGTGGACAAGAAGATTCACGAGTTCGTGATGCAGGAAAATAGAAATCCACAGGTATCCGAGAAAAGGTGGCTGGATCGCTACGTGTATATGGAAATCGACGAGATCTTATTTTCATCCTTTCCTTCTGAACTGTATGAGTGGATCGCGAGTTTAGCTGATAGCCAGGGAAGGTGTAAGCTCAACCAGCTGATAGTGTGGACCTTGGAATTAGTGCGCAGATTAGAGGCATCAAAAGATAAGATCGTGCAAGCTGTGGACCATTGGCTCGATCGGATAATAGGAGGATTTATCACTGAGTTCATGATAGACACAACCATATGCTACAGAGAAGAAAAACGACATTTCCTCAAGAGACTGTGAGGTAAGTACATTAAATATTTGAATACTTGGATTAAGATGTTGTTATCTGGAAAGCGAGTTATGCGAATACATTAATGTTTGGAACGACGCAAAGTGGAAAGATCTACAAAGGTAGCGGGGAATTAGGAAACATTCCCTTAGTTTCATCTTCACGAGAGAGCAAGGAAGATCTCACTCGGTTCTCTCCAAGAAGTGCGGTCAGTTTGATAAGGCAGGGCATTCCGCAGTTACCACCTCCACTTACGCCACCACCCGCTTCACCTCCCTCATCTCCATCTCCACCCACTCCACCTCCACCAAACCCACAATTCAACATGGAAAGCATGATAAAGCTACCCATATTCAGAGGATTAGGGAATGAGGATCCAAACCAGTTTCGGTTCATGGTAAGAGCAGTGTGGAAAGCACAAGGGGTCACAGATGACAACATTAAAAAGGCTACATTGGTAAGCACGTTGCAGGATTGCACCTTGACATGGTATATCAAGCACTCTAATGATCACCCCAATGTAGGAATAGCATAGATCCAGAATGCGCTGAACAGAGAATTTAGCCAACAGAAATCAGAGACACAGTTAATCATCGGGTTTAAAGAGATCACGATGCTTCCAGGCAAGACCCCCTAGGATCTGGATTAGCGTCTCAAGAGTATGATCCGCGAGGCTAATATGAAACTCACGGATGCGCAGCATCGCGTATGGTTTGTGGAATCTCTAACACCGCACCTGAGGATGGCACTATCGCAACAAAAACTGTCTACCCAGGTTAAAGCGTTGGAAATGGCGATGAGGTTGCATGAGAAACCGATATAGGATCTGGGGCTAGGAGTTCAACAAATCCACATGCAACTACAGAATCTCTGCTTGGAAATGCAGAGCTTGAAGCAGGATAGGACACCACAGCCAGAGGCATGTGGGGAAGTGTGGTGCATAAAATGCAAGGGCTAGGGCCATGACAAGGATCATTGTCTAGTATTCGCAAACTATTTGGTAGGAGGGGGGCCAATGTCATTGAGACCAGAGGCATATGCAGGGTTGAGTGCGGCACCCGCACTATGGTGCACGATCTGTCAGATAGGGGGAAGCACATGACAAATAATTGTCATTTGTTGAAAAAGTATACACTGGCACCCTAGCAACTGTTTTGTAATTTCTATAGGTTGGTGGGCCATGACAAGCATACTTTTCATAGCTACAAATTAATGATGGATCGGACCTCAGCTTATTGGATGCAAATAGAAATGTGAGCCCTCAACCTAGCAGTGGGGATGGCACATGTTGGATTTCAAGGGTGAGATTGAGGACGAGGAGGAATGGGACTAGGAAGGGGCCACTGATAGTTAATTTGTTACAATTGCAGAGCACCAGGGCACTATGCCCACGATTGTACCAACCCAATGAGAGTATCTTATTCATACTGTGCTCAGTTTGATCATGAAATGGTAGATTGTCCTATGTTGATCACACAGATGTGCGAGAAATGGGTATTCCAGCCTCCTCCGACTCAAAATATCTAAATGATGAGATCTGAACCACGCAAAGAAGACCCAAATGTGAACATAGTGCTCAGAAGCGTTGCGACCACAGGGGATGATAAGGGGAAGTAGCCTGAGGAAGATACATGGGTTCACAAGGCTCCTACAAAGGAACCTGAGTTTGACTTGGGACGCATAAAGGAGACGTTCATGGAAGCTAAGAATAGCTTCACGGAGGCCTCCACTTTACGTAGTAAGGATCAACTAGAGACAGGGATGGATCCTTCTATGCTTACTACCTTTTTGGAGACATGCATGACATTGCTACGTAACAATAAGGTAGTTAAGGGACTACAAGAGTTCATTACTAGGTGCACAGGGTCAGGGGAACCATGCATAGTCTAAAAACTGGGAAAGCATGCATTGCACACCTGAAGGGAAATGAGATTGATGGCGTAGATTGGCGAGTACAAAATGGATCAAGTAATCCTAGACTTGGGTTCGAACGTGAATGTGTTACCAAAGTAGACATGGGAACGCATGGGCAAGCCCATGTTATAGTGCTCCCCTATTCAATTATGAATGGCCAACCAACAAAATACTTTTCCCATGGGGAGGTTGCAAGGGGTAACAGTTGATATCGAAGGCACAAGCACACAGAAAAACTTTGAAGTAATAGAGATTGTTGATAACAACAATTCTTATCCTGCATTGCTAGGAATAGACTGGGCCAATGATATGAATGGAGTCATCAACTTGAAGAAGTGGAAGATGATATTTGAGAAAACGTACCTATGCATAGTAGTTCCATTAGATCCATCCAAAGGAGTGCACTACAACAAACTAGTGCGTGACGATGAAAGTGATGATGAGCTAGATTGTATTTACCAGATAACGGCACAAGACCAGGATCAGGTGAATCTAACTGCAGATGGGAGAATCTCATGGGAGCGTGACAGTTCCTGTACTTTGGACTCAGACGAAGAAGTAGAATGCTAGCAAAACTAGTTGCACGAAGTGACAAGGCTGAATTGCAATATGATGATTAGATCACTGCGTTGCGTGATGATAGAAGCAAGGGAATTTCCAACATATGATGGAGTAACAGTGGTGGATGAATTCCTAGAAAAGTTTGAAAGCGCAGTACCGGAACAATAGCTGTACGGTGTGCTGGAATGGACATTGCATGCAGCACTTGCACGATGGTGGAGTACACATCAGGAGACCATTGGAAACTGGTGCAAATGTAGAGGATGGATGCGCTTACGGTTTGGAAGTCCCTAGCGCCGAACGAGAGCCAGGTAGCCAGGATGAAGTAGCTTGTGCGCCCACCTGTGTCGATGGGTGTAGACATGTGCTATGCAAGCACATCTCAAACTAAGGATCGAAAATTAGAACTAGACACGGCAGCAGGAAAAATTATGCACACCACAAATATTCCACAATGGAGCATTCAAAAAGACATGCGGAATCGTGAACATATTTCACCAAACGAAATGAACTGACTGGGACCTGCACGTACCAGCTGTTAGATGGGCCTGTAGGGCCATAAGCAAAACCCGGAGCACAAAAATGACCCCAACATTGATGAGAGGAAATGAAATCATAAGAGAAGGGAAGAATCCCCATACCACAACTCCCATAGTTGGGATAGTACACGAGGACTCGGGTAAAGGAATTATACAGTTACAGGAAGCCATTTGGTGAGGGAGCTTGAAACTTCGTGAACTCGACGAAGATTGGGTATGTCTGAGAAAGAAGAGCATGACACTGGAAAAATAAATCAGCAAACTAGAAACTGAAGTCATAGAAGCACGCTGTGGTGAAAAACTAAGAATGATGGGACAAGGTCTAGCTAGCCATACTACTGCATTAGAAGAATTTTTGGCCCTACTACCATGGTTGCGACCACACCTTACTAGACAAAGTAACCAGGGGAGCGCACCATACAAAGAAGAACGTGACACACTGACAGATGTAAGGGTAAGTGAGGGGTGCCCGTGGCCAGGCTAGAAGGAAAATTGAAGCCTTGCACCAGTGGTGTGACCAGCTAACTATCCATAAGAAGCATAGTCCCATCGCTCCAAGAAGTTGAAAGAGAGAACGGGACTATAAAAGAGTCTGTATGGGAGATATGCGAGACAGAGGATGTGCGTAGGATCGGGACGTCACAAGGGTCATGACCACGCATAAGGGTTGCGTTGCTATACGGGTATGCTGGGAGGTGACCGTTGGTGTCATTGTTCATGACAAGAGGTCCGATTTAAGGTAAAAGGGAGCGAGTGATGGACAATTAAGACACGAATTCAGAAGGAGATTTGGGACGATCTGCCACCAAGAAGGCATTAATGATGCAGAAGTGGGGGGAAGGGTCAAATTCAAATTCAAAGGACGCTATAAAACCCCTAGGGCCACCTCTAAGGAAAAACTTGGTTGTTTTAGAATTGAGCAAGTACAGAGCATTGAGCGTCGCATACTCTTACCATCCTCAAGCGAAGACACAATGAAAACTGCTAGAACAAGAGTGTGATTCATCGAAGTTACCACGGAGCCTCGTATGGCCCATGATGAGCCTAGAGAGGTGTCAGATATGCCAGAAGTTCCAAAATCACCATGCATTCCACAACCACAAAAATATAAGAAAACAATGGGGCCAGTCTGGGTATCCCCAAGAAACCCACGGTTTGGAAAATTGTCAATGGCGAAGAAGGGAAAATATGTCACCATTGAAACAGCGGAGGAGGAGGAAGACTTGTAGGCCCTGATCACCTGAATTGAGGCACAAGATGATGAAGCAGAGGAATTCTCCTAAAAGCAATTTGTGGCAAAGTTACCTCCTTACATTCCCCCTTCCAAGGTACCGAAGGACCTGGAGGCCAAAAAGAGTGCACTCCAGACCCTGCTCCTCCCCGATTATATAAGGTTTGAAGGTCCGCCATAGGGACAGTACCGACTATGAAGTTTAAAGATTGGGACCTCATGGACAATGAGAATTTCCCATAGTCGGCCACAGAGAAGTTAAAAAAGCAAAAATGGTTGCGCGGTGTGGAGAAGGTTGGGTTACTCCATCTGCGATGGATACCCCACTACCAATGCATGCCCATCACCATTTTTGTCATCAGGCAGCTGCTGTGCCTGGTACATGATGGGTATCTCTGGCTGGAGGAGTCAATTCCCATCACGACTGATCTAATTCACTGAATTTCTTAACTGCCAGTCAAAGGAAATGACCTCGTGGCCATAGCAGGAAAAAACAGCGACTTGGCCCTCGCAAAATCTATGAAGGCAAAGTATAAACTAGAAAAGAGTAAGCGGGAGTACGCAATAGTCAGTATTGAAGACCAAGGGGTATGCATATCCACCCAGCTGCTGGCCGGCAAGCTAATGAGGAAATGCATCGCTGAAGAATTACTAGTGTCTATGATTACGTTGGCAAAGAAATGCGTAGAGGGGGTCTAGTTCAACTGGGCACAACTCCTATGTGACGAAATTTTGACGAACAGCAGGGAGGCCCAGGAGTAGGGTAAGACCTTCCACTATGCATGGTTGCTCTTATCCATCCTATTGGTTGCAGGGGAGCGACCGACGGACAATCAGCTTCCCACTACTGAGGGTGACCTGCTCGAAGCCACGAGGTACACCTCGCTCTGGGCTACAAAATATGCAAACAAGATTCGTGAGATAAAGGTGTTCTTGGAGGCAAGCATTCGAACATGGATCAACTACAGGGTGCGCTTGTCCCCTACAGTTCATAACAGCTTGCAAAGCGTAGCAGAATTCAAGGAAGATATGCATCGCCTATATATTCGGGTGCGCAAGGATCTAGCCCAAACATGGTTGAAGCTTCCATTCATTGCAATGGATGGTGCGATCTTTGCAGTGATGGAGTCATGGCCTCCAGAGTGGTGTGCCCCGGACTTGGTAGAAATGGAGAAGATTGTAGTGCAGCAATGAAAGAAGGACATCAAGTTGCGCCTTGCACAGCTAGCTGAGAGGACGTGCCAGGAACAAAAAGCAGCCACATGGCAGAAGGCGGCCGATGTAGCAACAACAGCACAAATGACAAAAACCATAATCGTGCCCACCAGAGAGGCTAAGGAAGGCTAGGAGATTTCCTCATAGCAGTAGACTAGGGAAGTGGATAGGGAGGAGGACTCTGTCGACCCTAATAGGACATCAACACAGCTCAAGCGGTCATGTGAACCACAAAAAATAGCCCCGAGGGAGGAAAGGAAAGCCACGAAGACATCCGTCGACCCGATCACATTCACAGAAGGTGATCTATTGGATATCAACAAAATGATTAGGGAAGTCATGGAGGATGCGCTCCAAGGATTGCAGATGGAGCAGATCACTGTGTTGGGGGCACTCAGCATGCAGCTACAGGGTTTACAAGTACAACACCCCCAAACAGGCATACTGGCCCAGCATGTCTCAGTAGGAACCGAGGAAGCCAAACAGCCGCTACGTGCCCGTATGGGTAACACCTTCATCTTGCCTGAAGGTGCGTTAGTAGCAGCAAGCAAGGATGACGAGGCTGCAATGAGTAGCATGAAAGGCATTGGCTTGAACTTGGCCACCCTTCTGCGCGAAGTACTGTACTAGCTGCAGGATCGGGTCATCGCCAAACTCCATGCCCGGGAAGGCCAAGTGATCTAGGTCCTCCATGAGTAGAAAATCAACATGGACCATCTTAGCATCCAGAGGGATGAGTTGGTTGCAGACTAGCGGATTGGAGCAGGCCATAGAGGATGCATGCAGGAGCGTTCCAGAGTTAGCCGTGTTGGCAAAGCTGCCAGTAGTAGAATGGGTCCATAGATTGGCAGCTGGAGTTTGCGAGGCCCGGGAGGACACGACAAAAGTTCAGTTGGAGCTAAACCTGCAAATCTCCAAGCTGTGATTAAAAGCACAACCCTCCACACCGCCAGAAGTTAGAGAGCAGTGCGCCCGTGCTATCCAGAAGGTGTTGGAACAAATTGGCCAGGCGACACAAGGGTGCACTGGAATTTTGGAACAAGCACTAACCATACTTATGCACCCGCAGGAAGACCCAAACCTACAACACCTAGAGACAGAGGCATGCGAGTTTTAGTAGGAGTATGATAGTGTCTGGGGCACCGTGCAGACAACTTCCCTTACTTAAAGACTCACCCTACTACAACAAGCAAGGGAACTGAAGGACCGATTAGATGCCACGCACCAAAAGGAAGGCCTACTTAAAGCATGCATCCAGCCATGGATTGATGAATCATTCACAATTACAGTTACCATTGAAGGGAAGCTGGCACAGATGCAGAAACTGTATACAGTTGGATAGGAATGTGACCCTACTCATGAAAGTTCAGAGATACACGTGCAACAAGTACAACAGGCATCAGAACAATGTGTTGTGGACACCCAAGCTACGCGAGACCTGCTGCATGGACTTCATGCAAAGATTGTCACGCCAGCAGAGTGACTCGGGATGAGTCACAATGATTGTGTTGGGGGCCTGTTTGGCAGCGGATCCCCCCATAGTATGTTTTTGGAGCTTGAAGCCCAAATTTTGGTTAAGTGCAATGTAAGGACCCTGGGAAATATGGGCGCGGAGAGCGAGAGTCTAGGGTTGTCCACCCTAAAATTATGTAATTTAATGTATGGTATGTCGGCCTACCCATGGTCCACGGACCATGGGATTGTATAAATAGAGTGAGGCTCTAAGTGTAAAGTCAGTCTTAGTTTTGAGAAGTAAAGGATAGATGTGAAGGCATGGTTAGAAGATAGAAGTAAATCTGAAGTGTATTGGGTCATAGTGGTAGGTAGAGGCTCTGCAGCTTAGTGCGCAGAGGCCTAGTAGAGTTCGCAGCTGAGTGCACGAACCCCTGCAACTGAGTGCGCAGGATGGAGTTGGGGTTATACTTGGACAGAGAATTAGTAAAAGATAAGTTGATTTTGAAATATTGTGCATATGTTTGTAGATCTATATTTCTATGTTCTGGTTATTCTTTATGCATTAATATTATTTTCAAGTACGTGCACTAATTTGAAAATTGAATAAGTAATAAGAATATTGGGTCTGCACAAACTAAGTTAAGCACTAATATAATAGTAAGGATAGGATCGGATCGGAATAATATGAAGGTTCACACAGGTTGCCAAGAACAGGAAGCTACGCGGAGTAGTGCAGCACGTAGATTAGGATCGGGAACCTTTAGAACCCTCATCAAGGCATCCCTAGGGTGTAGAAACCTGGTTCCAAAACCCTCCCATACTACTTCAGGTGAGACCTCAGTCCGCGCTCCGCGGACTGTTGCTGAAAGGGCTAGTAGTATCGGGATTTGTTTGGCTAAACTCGCTGCTGAACCTGGGTCAGGCCCCACGTAGCCAACAACAACCCAACCTAAACTTGAACTGGCCCAAATTGTATTAAAATCTTTGCCTACTACAACACCTAGGTCACTAAGACCTAAGCCATTTGCTTCCATGACATGAGATAAGAAGCAAAAGAAGCCCCAGTAGGCACCAGTGTGGTAATCACCATGTAAAAATTTGACGGAGGTCCGACAGAAGGGAAAGATGGATAGATCCAAGCAGGTGATAGATCCCCTAGACTTAGATGAGGAATAACTCATCGGGGGTATTGACGAGATTGATGTAGAGGAGGTTGGGCTAATAACTTGGCTACTGCCAAGAAAATCCATGGCTAAGGTCTCTACAGACCTGGATTCAGTAAAGTTCATGGTTTCCACACCTTTGCTACCAGAGAATGTGTCATTTGAGCGAAATATACTAGCCCAGATACCGTATTTAAAAATGGAGGATTGGGACTTAGGGGATCAAGCGAAGTTCCCCCAGCTAGAACTAATCAAGTACTTGAAGAAGGTATATTATGAAGAAGCGGATGTCACATGGATTGGGCCAATGAAATAGGCTGCCAAAGTTGGGGGTGCAGGGTTTTTAAACATGTTATCGGTGTCGCATTTTAGCTGCAACGCCATTAGTACAATTTGTGTGCATCAAGTATTGACATTGGTGCACAATGGGTGCCTCTGGTTCGGAGGGTCCATCTCGATTATTGACATGTTGATTCAAATAATCACATTGCTGCCTTACTAAGGAGTGGACCCTGTAGAGGCTTTCGTGGGAAAGTAGCAGGAGAAGAAATTGGCAAACCAAATGAAGAGCGACTTCAAGCTGGTGAAGAAGTCACACGGCTATGTGATAAGTTCCATATTAGATGGCGTGGTGTAGTTTTCTACACAAATTTTGGCCAGGAAAATCATGAGGATGTGTCACGTCGATGAAGTACTGACACTAGTGATGAGCCCCAAAAATGTACAATTATTTGGGCTCATTCAACCTCCTAATTTGACTTAATCCACCATTCTCATTGGTTTATTGCATGTTTTTTATTATTTTTATGCTAATAGAGTGAATTTGGTTAGTCATTACGCCAACAAGTCTAATGGGTGCTTTGTGTAGCCTTTTTGGTCAATTTGGAGACAAAATTGAAGGTCTTAATGAGCACTTGGCAACCAAATTCGTGGGAAGAAAAGCTAGAGGATTTGTAGGAAGGTGTCCCCTTCATTTATGGGCCCTTGCCTCGAATTCTCCACCATTAGCTCGGAGTTCAAGGGCCACCGAATCAATCAACACAAGGGCAGCCGAGCAAGTCAAGTAGGACTGCTGTTAACTCCAAGTTTTGGGCAGCCGAGTCCCTAAATTTTAGGAGGACTGTTGGGTCCTCAAATTGTATAAATAAGAAGGCTTAGGGCGTCATTTGGGTTAGCCAGGGTAGCCAGTGGATGTTAGCTAGTTAGCCAGTAGATAGTAGCTAGTAGTTAGTCATTTCATAGCCTTGTTGTAGTCATTTTGTAATTCGATTTTCATGCAATAGATTAGCTTTGCTTTCAGCTCATTCTCAAGCTCTCCTTGTGGACAGTTTTGATGTAACTCTTCACTCTTGATTAATAAAGATGAATTCAGCTTTGCACCAGCTCTAAATATCTCTTGGGAGGCTGTAGCTCTTGGGGTTGGGCCCATCTCAAGCGCCCAGTACCTCCCCTGTTTATCTTTATGTGTGTTTGCTGCGTTCTTAAAATAAAATCTGCTCTTTAGATCTTGCTTTGTTATTTTGGTTGTTTTCGTTGGTTAAAGTAGCTTTTTATGTTTGGGAATCGATTGGTATGAGTTTGTCATGCATTTAGATCTTTCAGAATGTTCTTGCTCACGTGATGTACATGGTTCTCTTTCCAAACGAGGCTGCTGTTTATTCATTTCATTGACAGTTAGATTAAGTTAGCTAGGACTTAGTTTGTTTGCAAGAATTCATTGATTCGGTTGAATGTGCATTGTGCAGGGCATCTCTATCACTCACTCACATGGTCAAGCTTCATCAGAGCCATCTGATTCATCCCATATCTAGGCTTCTCGCTTCACACCCATCCTCTTGCCCACGTAACCCTACCTTCTTCTCCATTGTTGTCTCAACTACCTTAAAGCCAAATCAGCCTTCCACATATCATCTCACCACTCCATCCATCAGTTCCTGGGTCACTTCAGACCCCCATCCTACCTCCATAACCATCCATGCATCTTCCATCAATCACCCATCCCCAAAAATCCCATTTTGAAACATCCTGTAGAAGAATTACAGAACATCCTGTAGAAACCCCTGCAGACTTCCTGTAGAAGTTCATAAACATGGTTGCATGGCATCCAGACTTTGTGAAACTCTCAGAAAGAATGTTAGGGATCCCTTAGACCCTCTCTGTACCATCCCAACCTTTCCCAAAGCATTTCATCCCTTGATCCATCCCTGCACAGTGGAAAACTAGTTAGAAGCACATGCACGATAATTTAAACAACTTAAGCAAAAATAAAAAAAGATGTTTTCTTCAGATAGTGATAACTTAGACACATGCATTTTACCTTCTTAGAAGTAATGGCATCTCTTTCGGTAGTTTGCATGCTCTCGTTTGCATCAGTAGGACTAGCTGGTAGAATTAGGGTTTGCTAGGGTTTGTGTTTCTTTTTGGCTTTCAGTTTCTTTCCGCAAGTAGATTAGCTTCCTTTGAGTTAGCTTTCATCCATCAGTTAAAAAACTTCTTCTAAGAGCTCATAGAAGTTGGCTTGAGCCCCTAGCGGACTTGTGCTAGCTGACCAAGTGACAGCTGCTGCAAGAGCTAGTACTTGTGCATACAGCACCGTCGCTTCCAAGTTTGTTACGAACTACCGGGTTGATAAAATTAAAGAAGGGAGTTCCAGGAGTTGTAGCATTATTGCTACAATACTGGGGCCCACCATCTTTTTGGCGCCATTGCCGGGGAAGCGTCAGAGTATTAGTGATTGTTGCTTTTCTTGTATTTTCCACTACAATCTTCTGCTAAGTAGTTTATTTCATTTCCATAATGCAATTTCATTTATGCAAAAGTAGATTAGTGTTTCCTGCTTTCATAGATTAGCATTTCAATTCCGCAATTTCATTTTTGCAAGCGTAGATTAGCATTTCAATTTCGCAAGCGTAGCCTAGCATTTCATTCCTGCAATTTCATTTGAGCAAAATAGATTAGTCCTTTCCTGCTTTCATTTCAATTCCGCATTTTCATTTCAACAAGATAGTTGTAGTTCAATCCATTTTAGTTTTGCAGGTACAAGAAGAAAAATGAAAAAATCAACCAAAAAGATTTCATTTCATGCCTTGTACGAGTAGAGATAAGTTAGAAAAATGATTGCACAACACCCCCCATTGCTTCACACAGCCAATCTTCTCTCTTCTTCGATGGCTGTGACTAAGAAGAACCCCTGGATGGACATCAAGGCATATTTAAAGAACCTCTAGGGGAGAAGAAGAAGAAAACATTCCTCTAAGTGAATGGCTACAAGCAGAAATGTTGGGAGCAACATCTTGTCCAAAGATGAATTTGAAAAGAGAATAAGATCTTTGGGTGAAAACCTCCCTTGGAGGCGCCCAAGGCAGGCAATTAGGGTGAAAACCTCCATGAGGCGCCCTAGTTGTTTTAAAAAAAAAACAAAAGAGAAAAAGAAGAAGAAAAATAGAACTAATTCCATTGGCTAATTGTAGGTTGCAAGAAGGACGTTTCATGACTGGAGGAGCACTCAAATCAAGGCTAAAGGAATTTTTCTTGTGCCTTCTACAGGAAGCTCTGTATTTCTACAGGAAACATCCTGTAGAACCTTTGGACGAGTCAAATCCAATTTCAAAAGTGAATCTAATGGTGGGAATCTATTGAATAGGCCTACAAGCACTTGTGTGTCCATCCCTTGCCTTTCTCCATCATTTTTTCCACCTCCTTGTGCTTCTCATTGTGCTTCTATAGGAACTTCCTGTAGAAATTGTGGGAAACTAGACATGGATTTCAAAAAGTGGTTTGGTGAACATGGTAGCTTCCTCAAGGGTTCAGAAGTCCTCATGCAATCTTCCAACTCCTCCTCCATCATCTCCATACCTGCATCACCGCCCAAGCTCAGTTTTCCCTTCCATGCAAACACATGCAAAGGCCTTGAAGCAAAAATACCTAGAACAAAATTTGTTTTTGCCATAACTTGAAAACCAGGCATCCATTTGAAAAACCGTTTTATGGGGAATTGTACAAGGGTGATGAAAACATGCCTGAGCAGTTTCATGCTATTCCGGTGCACGGTTTCCAAGAAATCAGCCTCCATCACCATCAGCCATTTTTGCATTTTCTCCATATTTGTGCTTCCGTTTTAAAACCTGTTTCATGGGGAGATGCACATGGGTGATAGTAGCCTACCAAAGCAGTTTCAGCCGATTCCGATGCACGGTTTCCGAGAAATCGATCTCTGAAATCTTCAGCCATTTTCCATTTTTCTCGAAATCCGTGCATCCATTGATCACGATTTTGCTATGGGAGATGCATCATGATGATAGAAACATGCTTAGCAAGTTTTAGATCAATCCGCTTTACCGTTTGGGAGAAATGGCGAAAACAAGTTCTGGTTCTGTGACATTGCAGCAGCAGCAGCTTGAAGGTGCAGATTTGAACGTGGAAACAAATGCATGCAGCTTAGATCTGGTCAGAGGACACCTGCACAAGGAAAAGAAATCAAAAATCATCAGCCAAACCCTCATGCAACCAAAGGATCCGAGCATGCAGCAGCAGAACATGAGCATGCAGCAGCAAAAAGCTTCACAAGCAACCGTTTGACTTCAGGTACGTGACTAAACCTTGTTCATCTATTGCATGAATCTAGTCTAAGCATTGCATGAATGAATGGAATGGTGAAATTAAGCCATGAATGTAGCAAGACACCCAGTTCTCTAGCGCTCAAGGAAAAATCACGCAGCATACGTGTATGGTCATTCATGAAAAATTTGAAAAACACAGTTAGTGGTAGATCTGTTGAACTCCAGTGCACAAGACATCAGATGATTGACAGATAGATGAAGACATGCAGTTCATAACATCACTGCAGTTCTAAAAAGCCAGCGCACATGTTTTCGCCAGCTCACCACAAATCATGCAGCAACTAAAGTAGGCTCGGCTGAATCTCACGAATTGTTGTTCATCTGCACTTGCCACATCATCAATTAAAGTTTGCACAAGTTGTTAACTTGTCATCCTCCACCGAGCTTCTCGGTCTAGTTTGAAATTCTCCCACGTACCGGGCTCATTTAGAGGCGCAGTGACATCCTTCACAAGCTGACGAGAGTTCTACAAGAAGAAGTTCTATAGGAAGTATGGCATATCCTTCCAAAGCAGAGAAGCTTGGACTTTTCTTCATCGAGTTTGCAGTTCTGAAAGAGCAAACTGTGCAAGATCTCGATTTCTGAGGTTAACAGAAGCTGTGGACAAACTTAAACTCCAGGCTGCTGCTAGTGTAAAAGCTGGCAAGGAATCTTCTGCAAGAGAAATGCTTATGGAAAAAATAAAGTGCTGCAAGCTTTGGAGAATTGTAAAAAACCATGTGGAGCTTCTTGATGAGCCTTTGACAAAGCTTGGTGAGGCAATCTCAGTAAAGGGAACCCAATTAATTAAAACGATAATGTCTACACGTTTTGACATGGATATTGAAAAAGAGACTGAGGGACCAGCCAGAGTTGTCTCTTCCAAAGAAGTTGCATCTTGTGCCAAAAAATTAGTAGCACATTTCAGTTGGATCCAGGCAGCAAGGATACTAATATGGATGAAGTTCCAAGAACTGCTGTAAATGATGCTGGTGAAAACGACAACAAGATAAATCAGAAAGTAGACACGAAGGGCCTTTTGGCAAAGAGAGATAAGATCGAAGATGATTACTTCCATGCAATTTTCAAAGGGATTGACTCATATCAGAGCTTCTTAATTTACCTTGACGAACAGGTAGCTGAAATGGAGTCAAATTTGCATACATTTCTCAAAATTTTCAAGTTTGATACTTGAGGATGCTAGTGTAGGCAGCATTCACCACTAGAGGGTCAGGTCTCAAGGTCTTGGAACTAGCATCAGCAAAATTGAAGAAGAAGACACCCCCAGCCATGCAAGCCAAATCAGGAAGTGTAAAAACGGCTTCTACAGGAAGCCAGAAATCAGGTACAGGACTTTCTACAGGAAGTCCTGAAAAAGGGAAGCAGAAGGAGAAATCAGCAGAGATGTTAGCCAAAGAAGCCACCAGGGCCATCAAAGACGAGGAGAGAGATTGGTTGCTCAGAGGATGAGCAACACTTTCAGTAGGGGGGTGATGATGAGCCCCAAAAATGTACAATTATTTGGGCTCATTCAACCTCCTAATTTGAATTAATCCACCATTCTCATTGGTTTATTGCATGTTTTTGATTATTTTTATGCTAATAGAGTGAATTTGGTTATTCATTATGCCAACAAGTCTAATGGGTGCTTTGTGTAGCCTTTTTGGTCAATTTGGAGACAAAATTGAAGGTCTTAATGAGCACTTGGCAACCAAATTCGTGGGAAGACAAGCTAGAGGATTTGTAGGAAGGTGTCCCCTTCATTCATGGGCCCTTGCCTCGAATTCTCCACCATTAGCTCGGAGTTCAAGGGCCACTGAATCAATCAACACAAGGGAAGCCAAGCAAGTCAAGTAGGACTGCTGTTAACTCCAAGTTTTGGGCAGCCGAGTCCCTAAATTTTAGGAGGACTGTTGGGTCCTCAAATTGTATAAATAAGAAGGCTTAGGGCCTCATTTGGGTTAGCCAGGGTAGCCAGTGGATGTTAGCTAGTTAGCTAGTAGATAGTAGCTAGTAGTTAGTCATTTCATAGCCTTGTTGTAGTCATTTTGTAATTCGATTTTTATGCAATAGATTAGCTTTGCTTTCAGCTCATTCTCAAGCTCTCCTTGTGGATAGTTTTGATGTAACTCTTCATTCTTGATTAATAAAGATGAATTCAGCTTTGCACCAGCTCTAAATCTCCCTTAGGAGGCTGTAGCTCTTGGGGTTGGGCCCATCTCAAGCGCCCAGTACCTCCCCTATTTATCTTTATGTGTGTTTGTTGCGTTCTTAAAATAAAATCTGCTCTTTAGATCTTTCTTTGTTATTTTGGTTGTTTTTGTTGGTTAAAGTAGGTTTTTATGTTTAGGAATCGATTGGTAGGAGTTTGTCATGCATTTAGATCTTTCAGAATGTTCTTGCTCACGTGATGTACATGGTTCTCTTTCCAAACGAGGCTGCTGTTTATTCATTTCATTGACAGTTAGATTAAGTTAGCTAGGACTTAGTTTGTTTGCAAGAATTCATTGATTCGGTTGAATGTGCATTGTGCAGGGCATCTCTATCACTCACTCACATGGTCAAGCTTCATCAGAGCCATCTGATTCATCCCATATCTAGGCTTTTCGCTTCACACCCATCCTCTTGCCCACGTAACCCTACCTTCTTCTCCATTGTTGTCTCAACTACCTTAAAGCCAAATTAGCCTTCCACATATCATCTCACCACTCCATCCATCAGTTCCTGGGTCACTTCAGACCCCCATCCTACCTCCATAACCATCCATGCATCTTCCATCAATCACCCATCCTCAAAAATCCCATTTCGAAACATCCTGTAGAAACCCCTGCAGACTTCCTGTAGAAGTTCATAAACACGGTTGCATGGCATCCAGACTTTGTGAAACTCTCAGAAAGAATGTTAGGGATCCCTTAGACCCTCTCTGTACCATCCCAACCTTTCCCAAAGCATTTCATCCCTTGATCCATCCCTGCACAGTGGAAAACTAGTTAGAAGCACATGCATGATAATTTCAACAACTTAAGCAAAAATACAAAAAGATGTTTTCTTCAGATAGTGATAACTTAGACACATGCATTTTACCTTCTTAGAAGTAATGGCATCTCTTTCGGTAGTTTGCATGCTCTCCTTTGCATCGGTAGGACTAGCTGGTAGAATTAGGGTTTGCTAGGGTTTGTGTTTCTTTTTGGCTTTCAGTTTCTTTCCGCAAGTAGATTAGCTTCCTTTGAGTTAGCTTTCGTCCATCAGTTAAAAAGCTTCTTCTAAGAGCTCATAGAAGTTGGCTTGAGCCCCTAGCGGACTTGTGCCAGCTAACCAAGTGACAGCTGCGGCAAGAGCTAGTACTTGTGCATACAGCACTGTCGCTTCCAAGTTTGTTACGAACTACCGAGTTGATAAAATTAAATAAGGGAGTTCCAGGAGTTGTAGCATTATTGCTACAATACTGGGGCCCACCAACTAGTAGTATCTTTGGCTACGTAATGTGCAACAGGAGTCCAATACAATTGGGCTTAGTACTTCTGTCATGAATTTTTTGAGGATTGCAAAGAGCCACAGGATGAGAGCATGGCATTCCACTACATGTGGCTATTGTTTTTTATTGCCTTGGTGGTATTGAGAATGCCCAAAGAAAGTTAGTTCCCTCACCATGATCCCAATCTACTTGAGGTCACGAAGTTCACGTCATTGTGGACCACCAAATACCCCGAGCACGTTATGGAGATAAAGATCTTTTGGGTCTTGTTGGAATCAAAATTGAGGATGGTGATTAACCAACGACCAAGGTTATCACCAAGTTTGCATGCGGAGTACAGAAAAATTACAGATTTCAAGGCGGATTTTCATAATCTACACATTTGCAAGAAGAAGGATGCGAAGGGCACATGGCAGAAGTTTTCGTACTTAGCACCGAGGATGGTATTTTGGGGGTCACCTGTAAATGTTCGAGTGACTGGCTTACCGCCTCTAATACTGGTGCAAAAAATAATAAGGTTGCTAAAGGTGAAGCAGTGAAAACCACAACAATGACCATAACAACAAAAGAGAAGAAGAAGGAAGCACATAAGGCTTCCACAAAAGAGAAGGCTGTGACAAAAGAAAAGGTTGCATAGAAAAATTAAGTTGATGCTAAGGTGAAAGAATCAACAAAAGAAAAGGCCTCTACTATGTCGCAGACTACTATTAACCTCAGTGAGTCAGACATAGAGCGCACCAAAGTCAAGGATGAGATAGAGGGTGAAGAGTAAGGGGCTGCAGGTTTGGAGTACCCCTCCATTGTCAAAAAGAGGTAGAAGAGGAGTTCTATAGAACCGTGCGACAAGAAAAAGTCATAGAAATCGGCGAGTGTGAAACCTTTGGTCTTCATAGAGGGAGACCTAGATGAGTGGTGAGGTGGTCTGCAATGCCATGGAGAATATCTGGAACCACATCGAAGACCAGTATCATCAAATGCTAGATAATGTACAACAGGGCCTGAGGAAATTGTAGGTCCAAACAGGAATGATTCAAGTGAGCATTGGATAGGGGAGAATGAAGGAAGCGAGTGTGAAACAAGAGAGTGGGCTGGCCCTAGCAGCAGAGCTAACCACAGACCTCCACACAGTGTAGTTATCAAAGGGGTCCCTGCACGTCGAGGCATCGGAAGAAAGGACGTGCCTCTTACACATGAAGGATTTGAGTCTAAACTTGGCAACACTTCCTATTCAGAAACTACATGAGCTGCATCAAGGGCTATCTGATGAGCTCTGAGTTTGGGAACAATGCACACTATTGATCATCATTGAAGTCAAAACCAAGAATCAATAGATGTTCGAGGAAAAGGTGTAGGCCCTCAAGGAAAGGGTGAAAGTGATGATGCGAAGTCAACAATTAGAAGCAGCAATATCACAGGCCTATAGTGAGCTTCCTGAGCTATGGATTCCAGTAGAGGAGGCCTCCGCAAAGAAGATACAAAAGCTAGTTGTCGCAGTGAAGGAGTTGAAGGAGCAAATTGGCAAAGTTATATTTGAGTTGCAGTTGTAGATATCTGAGCTCCAACTTAAGATGTCGTTGGCTTAAGGGGTCCTGACCTAGGTTCAGAGTTAGTTGTGCCAACCAACAAATCCCTACACTACCCACCCTTTTGGCTACAACCTGTGTAGTGCAAGTCGTAGTCTCACCCAAAGCAGTATTGGGGGATGCAAGAACCAAGTTTCTGCATCCAGATATTAGTGTGATGTCTTTCAGTGCCTTAGATATACTTTTTCATAGATCTAACATTCTAATAGAGTTAAAAATCCTAATTCGGCCCTAGATACCTCCAATTCTTCGTGGTACTAGCCAATTGCATTAATCAGGCCCTAATAGTGTATGTATTCTACTTTCACGCAGCTAAATAGGTCTTCTAGGGCTTATTAAATCTAGATATGTCATCACGCAGACCTATCTTCCTTAGTTGAAACTAATGCAAAATAGATTTAGATCATCGCGAATATCATTCAATCATCTCGTTAAGCATAAACATGTTCAATTAACCAGATTTGTGTGAAGAAAGCACATTGAATTACAGAAATAGCAGTGAAAGTGACATAATAATTAAATAGATAGATGAAGGTATTTCCAACCCAAAATCAGTCTTTATTAACCAAAATATTTCCAGTACAGACTTCAACTGTCCTGTGCAGTCAACTGCAAGGGTCCACGCACTTAGTTGTGGACTCTTCCAGGCCTCAGCGCACTTAGTTGCGGAGCCTTTCCTTCACTTGCGGACATGAACAGACTTTCCTGTCTATCAAACCCCTATAAAAACATTCATTCAGTCATACTTCTATTCTTATATATCATTATCATTCACTAAGACTCAACTATTTATAGTATTTATAATACAATACAATGGCCCCTAGCTCATGGCTGAGTCTTCAAAACTGCCTATCAATTACCCAAACAAGGGGCTAAGGCCCCTATGACATTTGAGTAGATACACACTCTGCATCCATATTTTGTGGATACTTTACATTATTCACAAAATTCTTTACAAAAAGTGACTCAATTAATGCAATTCTACCACTGGGGACCCCATCCCAACAGGTCCCCAACACAAAGATTGTGACTGACCCTCGATTCACTCAGCTGGTTGTTCCACTTTCTAGTGGAGTTTGCTTACTACCTTAGTCAGTGCTTGAATCTCCACAATACTCTATTTTGTTGCTTGTTGTACCTCCTATACCAATTTCTTTGTGGATGGCCCCTCCACTACAAGTTGCGCAGTCTGCTGGGTCTGCTACATGGACTTCATCTTCTCATGAATATTCTGTGAAAGTTGGTTGGCTTCCTTTGTCCAAGGTGTTAGTGTCAATATTTGTATACTTCCATCACGGATCAAATTTTCTCTTTGTATTTTCATTTTAGGGGTCCCATACTACATTTTTTACATCATTTCATTAGGTCTTGTCAACCTGATCCACTAATGGTTGTCTTCTCTTTAGAAAATCTAAATTTTTTCTCATAGAGTAGACTTGCTGGCCCTTCTTCAGGTTGTCTTCAGTCATGGTTTCATGGTCAATTTGCAATCATGCTTTCATTAGGTCTTAGGGTATGTATTCATTAGGTCTTAGGGTTTCATCACCAAGGTCAAGAGCATGATTTAAAATGTAAATAAAAGGTCAGAAAGGGTATGAAGATGATAAATAAGTCAAGCATGATGGCTTGTAGGTCATAGTCACTATATCATTATCTTTTAACCTAATGTAATTTTCACCTCAAAAACATGTTTTTGAGGTGAAAACAAAGTATTTTGAGTTAATTTGTATTTCTTATGTAATTTTAAGTCACTTTATGTAATAAATGATCCCAACTACACCAGAGCATCTCTCCTTGTTGCAAGACAAAGAAACACTACAAAAATCAGTTCAAGTTGAGCATTATCCACCTGAAAAGACACAAAGAAGAAAAGGAATTAAAAACAGAGTTTTGAAGAAGGACAAGAAACATTAGAAAGTGGGTTTTTCAACTGAAAAATCAAAATCTACTCTTATTTAAGCCCTCACATTTCATTTTCAAGTTCATCATTCTCATTTGGCAAGCAAGAAGTCAAAAAGTCAGAAGAAGAGGTGAGATTGAGTTAGTTTTGGGTGGAGGAGGGTCGGCACTGGGCTTCTGGAGGGTGGCGCTGTGTGTCTAGAGTAGTGGAGGAGTGGCATTGTGCGTAGGTAGACTAGCGCTGTGTGTTTTAGGCAAGGAAGTTGGTGCTACACGTTGAGAAGTTGGAGCTGCGCATTGAGAACTTGGCACCACGCGTTGAGGCTCGGTGCTGCGTGTCTGAGAAATTTCACAGTGTTAATTTACACTGTGTTGTGCTTCTAGGGTGGTGCTATGCATATGCGCACCAGTGCTTCACATTGACCAGAAGCCCTCAAACTTCCACCAAAATTTTAAATTGTTCTCTCTTACCTTCATTGCAAGTAAGTTAACCTCCTTTGTTGCAGTTTTGGTTTGTATATCAACATCTTAAGCATCATTCTCCATGATAGACTTGAAACCCTAAATTTTCTTCTAGTTTTGTCTAAAACCCTAAAAGCCAATTATCATTCCTTCCTCCTATCACCTATCCTACAGCTCTAAACTCTTTCCCTATCCCTGTTTCCCTATTCCATAACATCCCTATCCCTTTTTATCCCTCTTCTCAAAGGGAAATTTCTCAAACAAGACAAGGCCTCCCTTTCATTTTTATCATTCCTACTCCTTCATTCATTTTCTAGCGCATAATCTCATCTCCCATCCCCTCACTCCTAAAACACTTTCACTCATTCCCTTCATACAACCCCATCCCTACAAACATCGACAGAGAGGACCGAGACTATGAGGAGGAGGAAAACATAGGCAGTGACACCTCAGCAGATAGAGCTAGGCAGTAGAGAAAACCTCACAAGGGAGGCAGGATTATCAGAGAAGAACCATCAAACCTTAGAGAATTGCAGGCCTCTTAGTTGGTTGTCACATGTTTTAGATATCTTGGTTGTTATGAGTTCTGTGAGAAGGTAGAGAGAGTTCAATATCACCCGGAGCTCACCAGACTTTTTGTAGCTCATCTTCAGGACAATAAGGTGACTCTTGTTAGGGTAACATTCACAATCTCACCCTCCATCATTTCAGATGCAACTAGGATTCGGAATGTAGGGGAGAAGTGGTACAAGGCCCAGGACCTGGATGAACACTATTACGAGCCTTATATCAAACCCTGGCATAGAAATGAGGTGAAGAGACTTTTTCCTTTCAGATTTCTTGAAGACAAGTTGTCTGCATGATGAAAATCATCAAGAAGTATTTCACTTGTGAGCGCAGATTCTCTAGGCTATACACCTATCACATCAGGCTCCTCATGCATTTTACTAGGGTGAGGATGTTAAACCTTCCTTATTTCTTGTTCAGGAATATTAAGAAGATGGCTCATTTTTTCTAGAAGAAGCCATACCCTCAACAGATGAGCAGTCTCTATCATTACTTCCTAATCAAGATCATTGTGCTTCATCATCTCAGTCTCCTCAACATCTCTTGGGAGACATTTGTTGCTCATGACATCCTCAGGGGTCCTCAAATTCCTTCACCAGTGTCTCAAGAAGTAGGGGGACCTTCTAGCAGTTCTCAAGTGAAAATAGATGAGGAGGCGAAAGATACCAAAACTACTGAGGTGTCCAGAACCTTCATGAAATATCAGAGGGGTACAAGGAGATTATTTGTAGCAGGTAGGAAAATGTTTGCTCCATGGAATATGGAAGGGACCTTGCCTTCTTCATCAGCCCATATGCAAATGCTAGCTCCACAGGATATGGAAGGGGCTTTGCCTTCTTCATTAGCATAACAATTACAAGTGCAGTAGCTGAACAAAGGGGGGGAAAAGATGCTCGAGGAGAGTTTTGATGATGAGGAGGAAAGAGACTTTGAGTTGACAGAGCATGATTAGCCAGAGCAGCGTTATACTCATCATGGAGTGGAAATCATTGACTTAGAGGCTCACGATGAAGAAACCATAAAGGACATCATCATACAAGAAAAGGAGGCTCAAGTACAAGCTCTGATGGACAATTTGGAGAGGGCCAAATATGTCATCACATATTTGGAAGAAGAAAACAAGCAGCTGAGTGATAAACAAGTCCTCATGGAGCTAGAACTGCTCAAGGTAAAACGACAAAGTGGCAAAGAGACATGAGTCACTTTGACTCCAATTGAGAATGAGATTGAAGATGATAGAGAGACTTGGCTAGAGAGAGTGAACTCACAGCTTGAGAAGCTACTACAAAATGCCAATAGAGATAATCAGATGATCATACACATGGCCTATCATTACAGGACCTGAAACAAGATTTGCAATATGAGGGTCAAGAAAATGAAAGCTAGGCTAAGGCACACTTTGAAAGGAAAAAAGGAGGAGGATAGGCTTACATTTCTTGCTGAACCTTCCATGTCTCATCAGGGCACTTGATGATGGTGCTTCTCACCAATTTTGGGAAGCTTGGAGAAATTTTTGTCATTTGCAAATTTTGAAATTCTACACGTAGGAAAATTGCCAAAACATGTAGCGCCACTGGAACTGCGCTTTTCCTAGGGGCACTCAATGAATAAATGATTTGAATTTTTGGATTCAGAGTGATGATGACATGCACCCTAGAGATTTTCATAGTTTTTTGGGCAAAACTAGTCCACCACAAGGTCAAAAAACATCCTAAAAATGACCTTTCTGCCACTTTTTGGACACACAAGAATTCTTGGGAGAATCAAGTTTTGAGCATTCAAATGAGCTTCAAAGGCCAAAATTCTAGGTGTCTTGGAAAGTAGACTTAAATATATTTCAAATGAGATATCATGATATCCATTTGAATGTCGGGAAGGCCTCCAAAAGGGACCTGAAAGTGGCACTGTGCGTAGGGCAGATTTTGCAAAGGATGCCTATTTTTCCAGTTTTTGACGTGTTCATGGATTGTCTCTCATGGAGGATAATTTACCTTTGTAAATGATGAATTTGCATATAAATATGATAGGTAAATAGTAATAGAGGGTAGATTCATTTCTTTAGAAGTCAGTTTGAGCTCAAATGAATCAGTTTCTCACTCTTAGAGGCAAGTTGTTGAGATGCCTATATTCCTGTTTCTTGTTCAGTGTTGGTTAGATTAGCTTCTCATCTTAGGGATCCGACCCCTAAGGATGGGATGAGGTTCAATTCATGTCTATATCTTCTTCTTCTTTCTCATTGTAAAGGGTTGGACTCAGTTGGATGCTCAGACTTTGATTGTACACCATATTGTAGCAGTTTAGCAAGAGATTAATAAGAATTTCAACTATTTTTATGGGATCCATGTCGTATGCAGTTGTAGTACAGTTTCTTCTTTTTTGATCAATTTCAATGTGTTTTGTATACTTTTTTAATCATTCCATTACTTCTAAGTGAATGCTTTCAAGTTTGATAGGTAGAATTCATTGCATCAGTGCTCTGCTTTGGGAAAGCATTCACCATTTCATGTTTTCTGCAATCTAGGAAGGATCCATGGTTTTCACATGCTCTTCTTAACTTCTCA
This sequence comes from Pinus tabuliformis, assembly GCA_031772625.1. Lineage (NCBI taxonomy): Eukaryota > Viridiplantae > Streptophyta > Pinopsida > Pinales > Pinaceae > Pinus > Pinus tabuliformis. The sequence continues at coordinate 1,926,761,262 of CM062816.1, read as the reverse complement.
CTAGTCTAAAACATCTCACCCCATCAAGACCTAGAGTGAAAAACCTTATGCCTACCTTCCCCCATTGAACACCATGCAATCCTGACCTAATTCCCTAGACCTAAATTGTCTAGCTCCTCCTGATCGGGCAAAACCCTTTCAAAATCCAATCAAAATTTCGTGCTACTATACCTAGCCTAATATCGTTTACCTGATCCAGTCATCTTGGCTGAGATCCTTACAGAGAGAGCCCTCCATCGGCCTAGTAGGGCTAGCTACTTGGCTAAGCGTGGTTTGTGGTTACCCTAGCATTACCTTCCTTCAGCTTGAGGTTCAATCCAGGTGATAACATAGTGGTGACCATACTGGGGAATGAAAGACTAATCACCCTGGTAGTATCTTTCATTTGAATTCTTAAGCTTATGGATGATGAGTTTTATAATTTATTATGTTGAATTGTAAAGTTGTAAAGAAATATATAAAACTTCAAAATTTGAGCACACTAGCTTCGAGAAAGTACACTAGAGCCAATCCAGATCCAAACCCTGCCCCAGTAGTGGATAATCCTAATATGATTTCCAGAACACCCAAAAAACAATAAATTGCAGTTATTCCCACACCTTTAATAAAAGTAAATTCATGCCCTGATGAGTGGTTGTTTTTAGAGGACCTCCCATTTGATCTGTCGTTTGATCTTTCCCTGTTTAGAACCAGGTCTGAAAGTGCACTTAACGACATAGTTCTAGATCTAGAGTTTATTGCAGATCTCGAAGTCCAAAAGGCAAATCGGTCAATTGATGAGTATATTCTAAATTCCCCTCGATCATCTGTTATGAAACCAGCTCAAGAAAAGATAGAAAATATAGATCAACGCCTTAGAATTCAGCCTCTTCGAGGGGGCAACCTCCTTTACATTACATAAATGAACAATTCTTGGATGATACAAATGACAAAACCTCCTTTCTATATATAGGAGTCTAAGGAGTCACAATATAATCCAGCCGACCTAACAATAATAATATAAAGCCACAAAAATAACAATAGAGAGATTCTATGGGGCACAGAAATAACAACATGGGGGTAATAGGGGCACAACAATATAAATAAGGGGTATAACTACAATAATAATGGGATAATCACTAGTATTATAGGGACCCAACATGCCCCTCTCCTTCAAAAAAGTGTTTTCCTCAATGCTTGAGTAGTTATGGATACTTCTGCATAAAATTCTCATCCTCCCATGTGGAATCTTCAGCGGATAAGTTCTTCCACTTGATAAGATACTCTGAAATTGATCGATTTCGTAGCTGTCAAGTTCTTGTTTCTGTGACTGCTTCCGGTTCCAATATAATTTTTCCTTCCTCATCAAGTTCTGGCAATATTGTTTGAACTGGGAGCTTGTCGCCTATAACCTTCTTTAAACATGAAACATGGAAAACTGGGTGCAATCGAGAAGCTGCAGGAAGCTCCAATTTGTATGCCATAGTACCAATCTTTTGCAACACCTTGTACAGACCATAATACTTTGGTGATAATTTATTATCCTTCTTAGCTTGCTTTAGGGACATTTGCTTATATGGTTGTAGCCGTAGGAATACCCAATCACCTACATCAAAACTTCTTTCACTGCGATGTTGATCTGCCTGTTGTTTCATTCTATTTTGTGCCAACACAAGGTTATCCTTTAAGAGTTGGAGGACTTGTTGTTGATGTTCGATGTGATGTTCCACTGCCTGAACCTTAGAATTTTCTCTTAAATATGATGTGATGGATGGTGGTTGATACCCATAAAGTGCCATAAATGGGGTCATTTTTGTTGCTGTATGGAAGGAAGTGTTATACCACCATTCAGCCAGAGGCAACCATTTGACCCATTGTGTCTGTTTATCAGATACAAAGCAACGAAGATATCCTTCCAAACATTTGTTTACTATCTCAGTTTTCCCATCAGATTGAGGATGATAAGATGAGCTATGAGCTAACTGAGTACCAAGACAAGAAAATAATTCTGTCCAAAAATTTCCAGTGAAAATGGGATCTCTGTCACTTACAATAATCTTTGGGTTTCCATGTAGCTTTTGAATTGTTTCCATAAATGCAGTAGAAACTGTACTGGCTTTAAATGGATGTGATAATGCACAAAAGTGTGCATACTTGGTAAGTCTGTCAACTACCACCATGATGACACTCTTTCCCTCAGACTTGGGTAAACCTGTGATAAAATCCATTGAAACCTCCTCCCAACGTTGGCTTGGAATGGATAAAGGTTGTAATAGACCTGGTGTCTTAATTGTTTCAACTTTATTTTGTTGGCAAACCAAACATTCCGCCACAAACTTTTGAATATCTGATTTAAGGCCATCCCAAAAAAATTCCTTCTTAACCCTGTGGTAAGTTTTTAAAAATCCTGAGTGCCCTCCTAAGGGAGAAGTGTGCAATTCCATAAGAATCTTTTGTTTTAGCTGGGAATTCTTACAGAGGTATAAGCGATCTTTGTACCATAATGAATCATTTTTCCAGCTAAATGTATCAGACGTACTGGAATCTTGTTGTAGCTTTTGAATAAGTGCCCACACTTCTTCATCATTCTTCCATTCCTCCCTTGCTTCGTTTATCCAATCTGGTTGGATAATAGAAATGGCGCACAACAATGCTTCCACATCCTCATCCTTTCTTGAGAGTGCATCTGCCACCACATTTTGCTTCCCTTTTTTGTAGATGATTTCAAAGTCACAACCCAACTTTTGTTGCTCTTCAGAGGATAATCTTTGTTCTAAAAAGTATTTAAGGCTATCATGATCTGTTTTTACCTTGAAGTGTCTTCCCATTAGGTAGGGTCGCCATTTCTTAAGTGCATGGAGTATTGCCAACATTTCCTTCTCATAAATAGCTTTGCTTAAAAACTTTCCCTTGATTGGACGACTTTCAAAAGCAATGGGTCTTTCATCTTGCATTAGAACAGCACCAATTCCATTTCCTGAAGCATCACATTCCACAATAAAGGTTTTTGTGAAGTCCGGTGTAGCTAAGACCGGTGCTTGGCACATTGCCTCTTTAAGATGTTCAAAGGCCTTTGTTGCTTCCAGAGTCCATGAAAATGCATCTTTCTTCAATAATGTTGTTAGAGGTGCTGCTATTCTCCCATAATTCTTAACAAACTTGCGATAATACCCTGTCAACCCAAGAAATCCTCATAGATGCTTTATGGATGTGGGGATTTTCCATTCCTTAATGGCTTTAATTTTGCTAGGGTCTACCTTAACTCCTTCATGAGATACAATATGACCCAAATATTCCACCTCCTGGACTCCAAAGAAACATTTGGATCTTTTGGCATATAATTGTTTCTCCTCCAATAGTTGTAGCACCCTGTCAACATGTTCAACATGATCCTTCCAAGACTTGCTGTAGATTAGTATATCATCAAAAAATACTAACACAAATTTTCTAAGGAATGGTTTGAAAATTGAATTCATCAAACCTTGAAATGTTGAAGGTGCATTGGTAAGGCCAAAAGGCATGACCAAAAATTCATAATGACCCTCATGAGTTCTAAATGCCGTTTTCAGAATGTCTTCAATCTTCATTCTGATTTGATGATATCCCAAACGAAGATCCAACTTGGTGAAGTAAATTGATCCATGCAATTCATCCAGTAATTCATCAATGACAGGAATGGGGAACTTATCTTTAATAGTGAGCTTGTTGAGCTCCCTATAATCCAGACACATGCGCCATGATCCATCCTTCTTGTGCACCAATACTACTGGAGCAGAGAAAGAACTTTGACTTGGTTGAATTATACCAGCCTCTAGCATTTCTGCAACCATACGTTCAATTTCACTTTTTTGGACATAGGGATATCTGTACGGCCTGATGTTTGGAGGAACACTTCCTGGAATCAGATGAATAGCATGATCATGATCACGCATAGGTGGGAGACCTTTGGGAGTCTCAAATACCTTGGAATGATTGTCCAAGACTTTTTGGAGATCTGGAGAAATAGATGATTCTGATGTGGAAACATCTAGCGAACATAATTGTGCAATTACACCTCTTTGCTCCTTTTTTAGAAGCTTTGTCATACCATTAGAGCTGATTATCTTTCCTGGTTTCCCTGCAATACCCCTTAATTCAACTTCCTTTCCTTCCATAGAAAATTTTATGAAAATTTCTTGAAAATTAAAAGCTATTGTACCCAAGGATTGTAGCCATTGGACTCCTAGTACAACATCAGCACCTCCCATTGGAATGGAAAGCATTGGGCTAGTCAATACATATTCTCCCATGGATAGCTTGATATTATGGCACCTTCCAGAGAAATTTATTGTTCCTCCATTTGCAATCATCACTTGACACTCTGGTGCTGGATATAGGAAGCAATTCAATTCTTTTGCTACCCTACAATGAATAAAATTGTGGGTGCTTCCTGAATCAATCAACACTATTACCTTTTTCTTCTTGATTTGTCCTTCTATCTTGATGGTTTGAGGAGTGGTAATTCCCGCCAATGCATTACAAGATATGGTCGGATTTATTTTTTCTTCATCTAGGCTTTGTTCCTGGAGTATATCTTCTTCTTTTGACCTTTCTTGCTCCTTTTCTTCTTCCTCTTCACAATCTATGTAGAATAATTTCTTCTCAGCACACTTATGACCTTTAGTGTATTTGCTATCACAACTGTAACAAAGCCCTTTTGCTCTTTTTTCTTCCAATTTTTGTGGTGTCAACCTTGTAGGTTGTGGAAGACTAGGGGCAACAACACTTCCGTCTTTATAGTTGTGAGTGGTATGCTTCCTGGTTGCCATAATTTTGCTTTCCATTTTTCTCGCTAACCTGAATGCCTTCTCTAATGAATCAGGTTCCCAAAGGCGAACATCATGTTGGATATTATCCTTTAAAGACCCTATGAACACATCAATCCTATGCTCCTCTGGAATATCTTTTACCCTTATGTTCAATTTTTGGAACTCCTCAATGTGCTCCATTACTGAACCCTTTTGTTTGAGACTTATCAATTGGCTAAAAAAAGTGTTGCTTTTTGTATCTTCATAATGTGCTATCAATTCTTCCGTAAAAATTGCCCAAGTGATAAATTGTTTACGAGAGCAAAGCCATTGATACCATACAAACTGATTTGGTTCCAAATATACAGTTGCCATACGTACCTTTTGTGTGTTTTGCACATTATTGAGATCGAAGAACTGCTCCATCTGTAATATCCATGTGGCGGGATCCTTGCCATCAAACTTCCTCATATCGATTTTTGGAATATGGTGGGTCTTCGATCCAACATTATCATCTATGGAATCATGATTAACATTACTTTTGTTCACATCATGAGTTTCCTTTACAACCTTTTCACCATTAGTAAGTATTTCTTGTAGAAAATTTGTCAAATCTATCTTCAAATCTGCCATGTCTGTCTTCAAATCTGTCTTCAAATCTACCATGTCTCTCTTCAAATCTGTCTTCGAATCATCCATCTTAGCTTCCATGCCATTTATCTTAGATTCCACGCCATTTATCTTAGATTCCACGCCATTTATCTTAGCTTCTGTTAGCTTTTGTGAGCGTGACATTTGTTGCACTTGTTCTTGTAATTTTGATATATCATGTAGCATTTCTTCCTCTTCTTCATGAGTCATGCTAGAGCTTTCAGGTTCCTTACTAGGTGTTTGAATTTTCTTTCCTCGTGGCATCAGTTACCGATAATAATTCTTTACTATGCCCTTTGAATTCCGTTAAACCAAGCTTACACAAAAATTTAAAAAAAAACTACACACCTTTTTTCACTTTATAGAAGCCTGATATTGAATCTGATGTATCTCTGTAATTTCAGATCATCCAGTTCTGAAATTGTGACCTGTAGTAGCCTTCTGCATCCTCTTTCCAATGCCACAAGTCTGACCCAAATTGGATTCTCCAAGGAAGAGTTATGTGAAATCTCCCACAGTGACTTGTTTTTAGACTAGTTCAGTAGAGCGAACTTGTACGATGTGCCACGAGTCACTGTTTCAACCTTTGAATCTGAAATATGCATACAAGAAACTACAGTCCGTCCTATTTCTGTACCTTCTTACTAAATTTCAATCTGATCCCCAGAGAGAAAGTTATGACGATTTTCCCCAGGTCACCTTTTTTGAATGTAATTCAAGAGTCTTCAAAAAGACCAACTTCCTCAGATCATATCTCCGCAAATATCACACGAAAAGCTCTAAAATTTGGACCCAAGGTTCAGCGTGATTTCTTCTCAAATGGGTTTTTTTGCGACTTCTGAAACGGCACAGAAAAAAAGTTATAGCGAAAATTCCACGATGACCTGTTTGGAGCAGCGAAACCCTAGAATCCAAAGCTCTGATACCAAATGTTATGAAATCAGCTCAAGAAAAGATAGACAATATAGATCAATGCCTTAGAATTCAGCCTCTTTTAGGGGGAAACCTCCTTTACATTACATAAATGAACAATTCTTGGATGATACAAATGACAAAACCTACTTTCTATATATAGGAGTGTAAGGAGTCACAATATAATCCAGCCGACCTAACAATAATAATATAAAGCCACAAAAATAACAATAGAGGGATTCTATGGGGCACAGAAATAACAACATGGGGGTAATAGGGGCACAAAAATATAAATAAGGGGTATAACTACAATAGTAATGGGGTAATCACTAGTATTATAGGGACCCAACATCATCCCTCACTACTGCTAAGATCCCTAATCTTTCTGAACCAATGTACACTACCCTTAGTTCATCATTATTCCCTTTAACCTATGAAGTTCATTCCCCACCTCTATTCATACCTTCACTTCCCTATCAACCTATTGTTCCCCATCAATCACCTATTACTCCTAGTTCTCCATCAACTACTCCATCAACTCCTAGTAGCCCAATCCTTGCTTTAAATCCACCACTTCCACCTCGAGTTATGGCTACCGAGTATGCACCACTTGTTTTACCTCAAAATATTGGTTTCATGACCACTGATTATCAAACCAAGATACGTTTCTTTGATGCGAATCAAACCATTACAACTCAGCAACATCTTGATAAAATGAATGATTTCTTTGACCTCCATGAAGTAGAAATTAAAGATGTGACAATGATATTGTTTGTACAAAGCTTTGGAGGTAAAGTTCGAAAATGGTTCAGAGCTTTACCCGCAGCTTCTATCAACACTTTACCAATCCTCCATAGGAATTTCCTGGATCGGTGGGAGGTGAAGAAGAATGCACTTCAGATTTTTTCCAAGTATAAGAACATCAAAAGAAATGTTGGTGAGAGTGTGCAAGACTATTGTATGAGGTTTAATGCAGTATACAATGCTATTCCTGCCAACATTAAACCACCGGAGGGATTGGCTTTGCTCAAGTTTCCAGACAGTTTCGATGTTGATATGGCATATCAGTTGCAGGAACGTGATCCTACCACACTATAAGACATGCAAAAGAATGATGTCAGTGTAGAAGCAAACTTGATGGCCAAAAGAGTAAGAATGAGATCTGAGAAGAGAGTGACCATAAAATAAGAAGCATCTACTTCAGATGTAAAGATGGATACATTGATTCAAACAGTGGAGAGGATGGTTGACCGGTTAACCATCACAGATAGATCTGAACCACCGATCCAGAATCCAAGTTTTAGAGGATGGCAGGAGCCCCAATTCTAAATTAAGCAGAGAGAACAAAAGGCACCAGAGAAACCAGCATAAAAACAACAGATTAGAGCTCCCTTACAACAGAATTCTGTTCAAGGAATGGAAGAAGAAGATGACAAAGATTCAGTAATTGAAACTAATAATTTTTTCACTGCTGATGGTATGCCTATATTTCTGACCGAAGATGAAGAATATGCGGAAGTTCCAGACATTCAAAGGGATGAAGATTACATCTTAGAAAATGATGTGGTTTTGGAGGTTGAAAATGATGATTATCAGCGTGGTCATATGAATGCTTTGACTACACAGCAGATGTAGGAATCTTTAAGGAGAAGAGATGTACTAGTCAATCCCATTTAGAAAAGAAAGGATTTGCAATCCAAGAATGATTCCTCAAACACTCAGAAGAAAGGGAAAGAGCTTACTGTTCTGAATCCCAGCAAGGTACCATCAACAAGTATTACTGCAAACGAGAGGACCAATCAGCAAAAAGATAGTGCAGCAAAAGAGCAAGCAGATAAGAAGGACATTGGTGTCAAAGAGGTAGAAAAAGTTTCATCCTTTAATTTAGAAAGTGAAATTGCTAAATTAAAAGTGTTCATTCATTTGACTGAGCTTGTTAAGAATAGCAATTTTAAACACCATGTATCTAGAATATTGCAAATAGATCCATTTTCAGACATGGTGAATGTCGAGGATGATAATCCTGGACTCATTTTTGGTCCAGCCATAGAAGGTCAGCCTGAAGATAGTGAAGTTCCTCCCTTTTATTTGAGTCTTAGATTGCATGAGTACATTCTCCATAGTGCTATGTTAGATTCCAGAGCTTCCCACAATTTGATGCCTAAATCCATTATGGAAAAGTTGGGCCTGGATATCACCTAGAAATACCATGATTTGTACTCCTTTGACTCTGGTAGAGTTTGTTGCATTGGTATCATCAAAGATTTGGTGATTTCTTTAGATCAAATCCCAGCCAAAAATGTCTTGATGGATGTGGTAGTTGCTGATATACTGCCTTGATTTGGTATGCTCTTATCTAGATCATGGGGTGCTAAACTTAAAGGCACTTTACAACTTGACTTCTCTTATGCTACCATCCCTATTTTCGATCAATTGAGGAAGTTGTACAGGGAAAATAAAATGAAGTATATGATCACTAGTAAAGAGAAGCCTGTGAATCATCCGATAAATGTTGTACATACTGATTTAGATTCCTTTGTTTTGTACTCTGTTAGTGGATTGAATGATGTAGATATTCAACTTGTAGAAGTAGATGATGTACCGGAAATTTCTGAGAATTTTAGAGCAGTTCTTAATCAAGAAAAAAAAATAGAAAGTTCTTCTGAGCAGCGTACACAATAGAAAAAGGTTAGTGAAGCACAAAAAAACGAAGTAATAAGCAAAGGCAAGGTAGAGAAAGAAATAGAATTTCAGTATCTAGAAGATGAAGCCGGCCTTTGGAGCATGGACTTTGATGGCGCTGTGTGTAAGGATGGTGCTGCTATTGGAATTTGGATTCGAAGCCCTACTTTCCATCCTGCCAAAGTTGCAAGTAATGTCAGAGTATTTTCATACAAGTTATATTTTGATTTCTCTAATAATGAAGTGGAGTATGAGGCTTTGATTACAGGTCTTAAAATTTTGAAGAAGCTCGATGTGAAAAGGATTTTTGTTTATGGTGATTCAGAGCTGGTGATTAAACAAGTAAAAGGAGAATATCAAGCAAAGCATCAGTGGATGAGAGCCTATAGAAATGAATTTTTGGATATTTTGAGGATGTTTCCATAATATACCTTGACAGCAGTACCCTAGACTTAAAACATCATTGCAAATTAACTCACCATTGCGGCCAGTAATTTGAAGATTCTAATTAATTCTAGCAACAAATTTGAAATTCATGTCAAACATAGGTCTGTTGTTCTTGATAATTTGAGGTATTGGCAAGTGTTTTGGGATGATAATGAAATTAATGCCTTTTTGTAGAATGAAGGAAGTTTTAAGAATGCTTCTATTGATGATGTTTGTGATTCCGATGAATAAGATATTGAGGTGAATCAGATGGAGGTTTTACAACTGAAGGACAATATCATTCCTAGAGGTCTCATACCTTTAGAGGAGATTTTTTTTCTCAGGATGATGCGACAAGAAAACGACATTGGTTCCTAAGGACAAAGGAGTTGAAGATGTAAATCTTGGAACAACTGATTAGCCCAAGCTTGTAAAGTTATCAAAAGCATTGTCTCCCGAAGTAAAGGCTAAGTATGTTATATTACTTTCTGAATTTTCTGATGTTTTTGCTTGGGATTATTCAGATTTGAAAGTGTATGACAAGGATATCATTCAGCATACTATTCCTATCAAGCTGGATCAAAAACCTTTTAGATATAAGTTGAGAAGAATCAATCCAAAGTTGCTGCCATCCATCAAGAAAGAGGTAAAAAGATTGTTTAAAGCTGGCATAATTGTTCCAATTAGATTTTTTTATTGGAATTCAAATTTGGTGCCGGTACGAAAGAAGTCCAGAGAGATAAGGTTGTGCATAGATTTCCAAAACCTCAACACATTTTTCCTTTAAGGATAATTACCCTCTTCCTAAGATGGACCATATTCTGCAAAGAGTAGTTAAAGCATCAAAGATGTCACTACTAGATGGTTACTAAGGCTATAATCAAATCTTGGTGCATGAAAAAGACCAAGACAAAACTACCTTCACAACACCTTGGGGAACTTTTCAGTATGCCAAAATGCCATTTGGGTTGAAGAATGCCGGAGCCACTTTTTAGCGGGCGATGGACATAGCTTTTGCTAATGAGAACGATGTTTTCTTGGTAGTTTATTTAGATGATTTGATAGTATTTTTTGGTTCTGATGATGAACATTTGCACCACTTAAGGATTGCCTTTTAGAAATATAGGAAGTTCACGATTTCTCTAAACCCAAAGAAGAGTCTTTTTTCCATGGACGAGGGTAAGCTTCTTGGTCATATAATTTCTAAAGCTGGTATTTGCATTAATCCTTCAAGGGTGGAGGAAGTTCGGCATATAGACTTTCCATGCAACAAAAAGGAGATTCAGGCTTTCAAGGGTAAGATGCATTTCTTATGCAGATTTATACCAAATTTGGTTAAGCGTTTGCATGAAATAACTAATATGTTGAAAAAGGACAGCACTGTGAAAAGGACCGAGGATGCCATGAAGTCATTCAATTTGGTAAAGTTTACTTTGACTACAGCCCTAGTCTTGATTAGTCCTAATTATACTCATGATTTTATTATATTTTAATTTGCATCTGAGAGCACCATGGCTGCAGTATTGATGAAAAAAGAGGGATCAGGTGGAGCAACCCATTGCTTTTTTCAGTAGGACTATTTGAGGTGCTCCAATGCGTTACAATATCATTGAAAAACAAGTGTTGGCTCTTATAAAAGCATTGAAGGATTTCCGAGTATTCATTTTGCATTCACATACTATAGCATATGTTCCTAATGCAATAGTCAAAGATGTTCTCATGCAAACTAATACAGAGGGAAGAAGAGGTAACTCGATAGCAGTAATGTTGGAGCATGATCTTGAGATTAAACCTACCAAACTGATCAAAGGAAAAGGCTTGGAAAAACTAATTGTTGAATCAAATCTACATGCTCTAGACATATATATTATTACTATAATGTTAGAGGATAAACATGGTGGCTCGCTCATTCAAGTATTAGAAATATTTCTCAAATCACCTTGGTATTCTGATATAGTTTATGTTCTTCAGCATCTTTCACCACCTCCTGGAATGTCAAGAAGTAAAGGTAGGTCACCAAAACTAAAGTCTGTGAAATTTTTCATTTTAAATAGTGCTTTCTATTAGAAAGATCCAGGAGGAGTTCTACTTAATTGTTTGGTTGAAGATGAAGCTCAACAGGTAATGACTGATTTACATAGAGGTGATTGTGGCAGCCATTTTTTTTTGGAAAACAACAACTAATAAAGTGTTGAGAGCAGGATATTATTGGCCGAATTTGTTTTTAGATTTATATAAGACAGTTATGGACTGCCATGAATGCCAAGTTTTTCAAGGAAAAAGGAAGTTTCTTCCTCTTCCTTTGATGCCAGTTGAAGTAAATTCACCTTTCTAGTAGTGGTGACATGATTTCGTAAGGGAAATCCATCCCACATCATCAACACAACACAGATGGATTTTGACAGCTATCGATTACTTCACCGAGTGGATTGAGGCCATTCCGACAAGGCATGCCATGGACACGGTAATTATCCTGTTTTTAGAATCTAATATCTTGTCTCGTTTTGGTTTCCCTCACAAGAATATAACAGATAATGTAGCAATATTTAAGTCCAAGAAGATGGTTGAGTTTTGTAACAAGTAAAATATTACATTGGGTCATTTCATGGCATACCACCCACAAGGCAATGGATTGGCTGAGTCATCAAATAAATCCTTGTTGAACATTATTAAGAAAATTTTGGAGGCAAAGAAGAATAATTGGCATCGTAAGCTTGTTAATTCCTTTTGGGCCAACAGAGTGAACAACAAGAAATCAATAGGTATGTCACCTTTTGAGTTGGTTTATGGTACTGATACAGTATTTCCTACATCACTTGCAGTCCCAGTCATGAGATTATTACAGGAAGATGGCAGCGAAGAGGATAATATTCAGCATAGAATTAATCAAATGATTCACCTTTAGCATTCAAGAGAAGAGGTTTCCCAAAATAATTTCCGGTTTCAAGAGAAGATAAAGAAAATTTATGAGCACAAAACCAAGGGAGAAAAGTTTTAGCTGGAAGATGTAGTGCTGCGGTGGGATGCACGAAATGAGGAAAAGGGAAAACATGGTAAGTTTGAAAATTTATGGAAAGGATCGTATAAAATCTCAGCTTGTCAAGGATAGGATGCATTTTTGTTGAAGGAAATGGATGCTCAGGAATGTTTAGGAGGGCCAGTAAATGGTAGGCTCCTAAAACACGACTACTTTTGAGGTTGTTCCCTGAAGTTACTTCACCTTCATTGTATACACCAGTTTGATTTTCCTTGCAAGGTTTCAAGTACACTATCATTTGAGCTTGGGGTCCAAAGTGAAGGCTATAAAGTTTGAATGATTTGTATCAAGTTTGGCTGATTTGGTTTATAGTCAAGTTTAGAGTCGGGTTGGTTGTAAGTTAGTTTTCAGTTTGTATTGAGTCATTTTTCACTTTTTTGTTTCGACCGTATTACCCAATGGATAAGGCACTTGGTCTATGGTGTTCTTGGCACCTCCAAGGAGCTTCCATCCCCAATAAGGCCAATGTTAGTGTCAGTATCTGCATACTTCCATCAGGGATCAAATTTTCTCTTTGCATTTTCATTTTAGGGGTCCCATACTAAATTGTTTTACGTCATTTCATTACGTCATGTCAAAATCCTCCACTGATGGTTGTCTTCTCTTCAAAAATCTAAATTTTTCCCTCATAGAGTATACTTGCTGACCCTTCTTCAGGTTGTCTTCATTCATGGTTTCATGGTCAATTTGCAATCATGCTTTCATTAGGTCTTAGGGTATGTTTTCGTTAGGTCTTAGGGTTTCATCACCAAGGTCAAGAGCATAATTTAAAATGTAAATAAAAGGTTAGCAAGGGTATGAGGATGATAAATAATTCAAGCATGATGGCTTGTAGGTCATAATCACTATATCATTGTCTTTTAACCTAATGTAATTTTCACCTCAAAAACATGTTTTTGAGGTGAAAACATAGTATTTTGAGTTAATTTGTATTTCTTAAGTTACCTTATGTAATAAATGATCCCAGCTATACCAGAGCATCTCTCCTTGCTGCAAGACAAAGAAACACTAGAAAAATCAGTTCAAGTTGAGCATTATCCACCTGAAAAGACACAAAGAAGAAAAGGCATTAAAAACAGAGTTTTGAAGAAGGACAAGAAACATTAGAAAGTGGGTTTTTCAAGTGAAAATTCAAAATATACTCCTATTTAAGCCCTCACATTTCATTTTCAAGTTCATCATTCTCATTTGGAAAGAAATAAGTCAAAAAGTGAGAAGAAGAGCCGAGGTTGAGTGAGTTTTGGGTGACGGAGGGTTGGAACTACGCTTCTGTAGGGTGGTGCTGCACGTGTTAACACCCAGCTTGTTCCCTTTGACTCCCAAGGGAATACGACCAGGGTAACCACTAACCAATCTTTGGATTACAGCTTCTAGCCAAACTGTAATCAGAGAGGGCTCTCTCTTTAAGGTTTGTCTCTGTTTTGTGACGATTTTAGGCTAGTTATGAGTTCAGGGTTTGTTTTTAGTTTTTGGTTGAAGGATGTCTTCTGTAGCTAAGGTGGAAATATTCAGATAGTTCTAATCCATTGGGCTATGGAGTCTGTGGCTACAGGTTGTTTGAAATATTGAGTTAAGTTGCTGAAACTACAGGGCCTTTTAAATACTTCATGAAACAAAATTTAAAGTGTGATTATGAGCTGTGATCAACCAGTGAAAAGCAATTAAGAATTCTCCACTAAGCTGGGGTGTAAGAATGAGATATATTGCACAGGAGCATACTTGAATTCCTGAAACAAAAATCACTGTGAAAGATATAGTTTGGGGGTGCAGCAGTTAAGAATTACACCTTATGACTATAACTGAAGAAAAACATTTGTAATAGCATAGATTGAGTTCCGGGTAATCTGTGATTAAATCCTAGAACTATTCTTTTTCCTTGCCATTAACTGTGAAACACAGAACATGAATGAGCTATGAAAAGATGACAAAACACATAACGAAGAGTTTTAAGAAAACTTATTGAACCATGAAATACGCAGGAATCCTGTAACATTCAGCAAAAACACCACAATGCCTCAGGTAATGCAGAGCTTTGGAAATTCCATCAGCTTTGTATTAATTCTCCGAAAATTTACAGCATAATAACTCTAGAAGAGAAATCAACAACAACCCCTGCAAACTTATGCGAGGGGGGAATATATACAAGCGGTCATACAAAATATCTGAGGCGTTGAGTCATCTGAGAAATAAATGTGTTCACCAACTTGTACAGAACAACAGTTAAGAAGTTATTATAGCTTTGAATACAACATAAATGCTCTTTAATTCTGTCAGAAGACTTTTTGACCTTTGGAGGCCATTGAGTCGGTTGAATGTTCTGTTATAAATGCTGGATGACGTGTCTTTGTGGCTCTGTCCTCCTGTATCTTTTCGGCCCTGTCACCTATGACTGTCAGTGCTGCTTTAGTGGCCGAATAGTTTTGTTGAGTTGGCTCAGCCCATTCTTCTCCATGCATGCTGATTTTATCAAAATTTTCCTGTGCATGATAACTTATATAAAAAAGAAAAACTTGAATACAGGCTCTGGTTTACAGTATTGTTTGTATCATTTTAGTCCAGAATTCCTGTGTGGGCAATTGATGTCTCAGGATTGCCTCTAGAGTCTCATCTGCCTCTGTGTATTTGTAGAAATTTGGAGGCACTTCGAACAAATGCTGGATCTCATTCATAATGAAAAATAAATTCTCAACCCTGTTGTAAAGACTCTGCCCTGATGTTGGCCCTGATTCATCTGAGGTACTGGGCCTTTCAGTGATCTGATTAGTAGCGAATGTATTGACCCTCTTGGCATAATGCTCATGTGAAAGTAGTCTCCCTGCGCTGTTCAGTAAGCTAGGAAGACCTTTGCCCTGTAGTGCTGTGAACTTGTCCATGAACTTATTTACCTCTGTCTGCATGTCCTGGCTTCTTCTTTCCAGCGTTTGTACCAGGCTTCTCAGTGTAAGGACCCTCTTTATCAGCTGGATGGTCTCAGTTCTACTTGTGATTCCCATTGTCGCCAGCTGAGCACTTGTTCTGTTATTAAGCACATTGATCATTCTGTTGGCAACCTCAGGCATATTGCCTAGAGATGCCCTTGCTCTCTGGATTTCCCTCTGTGCTTTCCCTATGAGCTCTATCTGCTCATGAATGGTTTCAATGTGTTGCCATTGATCAGTGATTGATTGGCCAATTTTGTCCCATAAAACTGTCTTAAGCTCAGCTGTCACTTTTTCAAGTGTGAGCTCCTTCTCCAGCTCCTTTATCTTATCCTTAAGGGCCTTTATTTCCCTGCCCTTTTCTGCTACAGTCTGCTTGGATTTATCATATCTTTCATTGAGCTTGGCTAGACTCTCCCTGGCCTCGTTTAGCTCTGCCATTTGGGCTTCTAGGGCTTGGAGTTCATTCTTGAGCTTCTGCATATCCAGGCTTGGAGCCTGCTCTGTTGTTGGTGCAGTTGCTGATGTAGATGGTGCTGTCTGTTCAGTAGGAGGAGCTGTAGTCTGAGGAGGTTCCTCCAGGTTAATTATTTCTGGAGGAGGCTGAGATGTTTGTCCTCCTTCTTTTTGTTGTAATGCTGCCTGCAGTGCAGCCTGTGCAGCCTCTGATTCCCCCAATTTTTCCTGTGTTTGGATCAGCTGTTTGTATAGGGACACCAGCATAGCTGATGCATAGCTAATGGTTTCCATTCCAATTCTTTCTGAGGAGCATTTAAAGGAGCAATGTTCAAGGCTACAGGAGCTACTGGTGCATCCATGGTTACTTTAAAACTCTGTTTGTATGTAAACTGGTGTTACTGTGCAGAGCAACACAAAAGAGTAATTCTTGAAAAGAGAGGTGATTTACTGAGGAACAGAGGATAAAATGGTGTTGGCAGCAATTGAAATACTGCACAAGCGCTGATAGGGCGAATGCTTGGCCTTAAAAAAACTCTTTTTCACAGCAAATTGGTGCAGTTTGGGTTCCCCGTTCACGATTGCGCGAACAGAATGCAGGTTTGTGAAAACTCGGGTAAACAAGGCTTAGCAGGTGAATTTCGACCTTACAGTTGCAAATGGAGACTAGGCACAGAGGATTTGCCGGTAAATTATGTGTTTTTTCAGTGTTTTACGTTATCCTTGGAGAATTATGAACAAACTTAGGCGCAGGGAGGATAATTCGGATAAATACCTGGTACACTGCGGCAATGGTGACAAATGCAGGTGGGTTTGGCGCGCCAACGGTCTCCAGGTCGAATTCAGCAGGTTGGTGAGAGCTTGGACGTAAAATGCATGCAGAAGTAACAACAGTCATTTTTGAAAAAGGTGCAAAAAACACGGTTTTTTGGCCAAAATATGGATTTTTTGGAACATTGGCGCTTTTTTTGGATGACGTCAGCATGATGTCATCAGGTGGGGTCAAGGTCGGATGACGTCAGCATGACATCATCAGGTGACGTGGCGGCTTAAGAGTGGTCCACGGGGATGGTGAGGTGGCGGACAGGTCGGAGCAATGGCGGACGGGGGTGCTGACGCGGCGATGACGTAGTAGTGACGCTAGCATAGCGGGTTAACGGAAACCGGAAGCGGTAAGCGGTTTGATATCGCACCGCCCTCTATATGGAAGCTAAATTGTCAGAGGGGGCTCTAATACGATGTGGGGGTGACGCGTGGCAGAGGCCTGACGTCAGCCTCTGAAAAATTTCGGAAGGTAAGTTACGGACGTCGGGGCCGGTCCGAAATGCATGAGGGCCGTGGGATGAAAAGGGCCCGATCCAACGGTCGACGGATCGTTAAGCTGCCAGGTCGATACGGATATTGGCGGGGAATAAAATAATATTTTCTTTGGTAAATGCGCCCGGCGGGGACCTTAGAACTTTGGCGGATTTGCATGATTTTTCAATGTATTTTGTAAAAACGCGCATAGCGCCCAGAACTTAGGATAAAGGGAAAAAGTGGGTTTTTATGTATATTTTGCAAATGAAGCGGGATAGGGGTGAAAATGGGGTTTTTTACAAGGGTTTTTTAGCAAATGAAGGGGTTTAGATAACTTCTGAAGGGGGAAGAGGGGTTGGGTTTGGGTTCTTAAACTGACCGGATGTCAATTTAATCCCAGACAGTGAACATATGGCTATAATGCCAAGGGGAAGGGATATTTATAGAATGCTTGGGGTTTATACACCATAGTGTTTATAATAATAGGGAAAGGGTAACATAGGGGATTTACATAATAAGAAGTTAGGGGTTAATATGAATGTAAGAGGTGAATAAGGAGTGATGTCACTAAGTTTATATACCAACAACTTAGCTTAGGGAGTAGATCAAAATGAAAAGAATTTTAGACAAGAAATGTGGCTTTTTAAAGGAATAAGAACCAACATAAAACTTGGATTCTCTTTCATGAACACAACTGATGAAGGGATGTTAGTAATGAATGTGAAAGGGGGAAAGGAAGTTAGTCATGCTCCTTTGCTTTGTTGCCACATGATGGAGAAGAGGAGCTTCTCTATCCACTGATGTTCCTTTATGCTAGATCAGCAAATTCATTTGAAATGATTGACATTTCTGCAACCCCATCTACTTACCCATCTACCTGCCTAGCATTTTTTGTTTCTTCATGGAGGGTGCACTTAGACTTGCAGACCCTTATGTGCCTTTTCTTTTCTTTTGGCTTTTTCTTTTGACTTTCTATCTAAGGCTACCCTTATTGCTTCCAAGGTCCCAGATTAAGCAGTTGGGAACCTTAATTCACTAGCTAACTACTGGTCTGCCAAGATTAAACAGTTTGGACAGACTTCTTTCTCTATTCTATAACATAAAATTGAAACATGGCATGATCCAGATTAGGCTGTTGGACCATCCATCAAAATTTGAGTCAACATCAAGCTTTTGTACACACCTTGTCTTCTCATGGAAATATGGGATCTTTGCATCACCAAAGCAGAGCATATTTGGAACTTTCTTTGCCAATCATGAAATATGAAACCTATTGGTATAGGTAGCTAACAGTGGCTCCACATGGGGATGGTTTTTCCATTTGAAAGACCAAGAACAGCAGGTCAGAATGCCTTGGCCCTTGATTTTCTTTTACCAAAACTTGGAGTACTTCTCTTTGAAATTTCTAAATTGTGCTCTTCCCATCTTGGTAAATCTCTGAATTTATTTGCCTTTTGCTGATAACTTATAAAACTTGAGAAACTACATTTTTACATGTTAACAGAAAGTAATATATACACCTGAATATGTACAAGGGAAACTTAGCTTGCAGTCATGGATAGTAGTCAAAATAGTGCTTCAACATCCTGCCATTCACAGGACCTTCATCCAAATTAGTTTCATCAAGATTCCTAAGGAAGTAAGTATTATTTCCTTGCACTGCTTGAACAACAAATGGTCCTCTCCAAAGGGAATCAAATTTTCCATGTTTTCCTTTGTCTTCCCTTCTTGAATCCCACTTGAGGACTTTATCACCTATGTTGAAATCTTCTGCCTTAGTCCTTCTATCAAAAGCTTTCTTTAATTTTTCTTGTAAGACTTGAACTCTGTTGTAAACTTGGTCTCTAGTTTGCTGCAAACATATTATTTGATTTATCCTTCTTTGCATATCATTTGGCTCAGCTTGAATTTCTTGAAGTAATTTCATAACCGGGACCCCTAGCGATGAAGGAAATTTGGCTTCTAATCCATAAACTAACTCATATGGGCTGATCCCAATTGATCTCTTGGTTGTTAGTCTATCTGCCCACAAGGCATTCACAAGCTTCTTATGCCAATTCTTCTTATTTTCTTCCAACACCTTCTTTATGATGTTTACAAGGCTTTTATTTGATGATTCAGCAAGGCCATTTCCTTGGGGATAGTATGCAGTGGAATGGCCCAAGGTAATGTGAAATTTGTGGCAGAAATTCACCATCTTCTTAGATCTGAAGGCAACAACATTGTCTGTTATTATCTTATCAGGACAACCAAATCTAGAAAGAATATTAGTCTCAAGGAACTGAATGATAGTGGAATCATTTGCTTGTCTGCATGGAACAGCTTCAATCCATTTAGTAAAGTAGTCTGTAGCTGTTAAAATCCATCTATGTTGGCCTAAAGATGAGGGGTGAATTTCCCCAATGAAATCCAAGCCCCATTGTTGAAAAGGTCTCTCTGTTGCAATAGGCCTCAAAGGAAGTGGTAGTAACTTTCTCTTTCCCTCAAACACTTGACATTTATGACATGAGGTGGTAAATTTCTTGACATCAGAGAAAACAGTGGGCCAATAGTAACCAGCCCTCAGTATCTTATCCACAGTGGACTTCCAATACAAGTGTCCACCACAGTCACCTGCATGAAATTCTTTGGTGACATTGTTAGTCTCATTCTCAATTAGGCAGTTTAACAATATACCCTCATGGTTTTTCCAAAGCAAATTGCCATCCATAACACAAAATCTTGAAGCTTTCATTTTTAGGAACCTACATTTAGTTCTGGACAATCCTGGGGGAGCACACAGGTTTTGTAACACATAACATATATCAGAATACCAAGGGGATTGTTCAAAGGCTACATTGATCTTTGGAGTCGCCAGCTCCGGTTCATTGTCCAGCTGGTTTATGTCTAAGGCTTGGAAGTTTGCTTTTGTCATTAGTTTGGCCAAACCTTGCTCTTTTATCAGTTTTGTAGGTTTTATTTCAATATCAAATTCCAAAATGTTGGCAATCCATTTTCCTCTTCTGCCCTCTAAGTTTTCTTGAGTGAGTATGTCTTTCACAATGGGACTTGGCACATAAGCTATAACATGGGAATAAAGGATATAAATCCTGAAGTCTTTAATGGCTTTGACCAAAGCATAAGCTTGTTTCTCCATGATCTGATATTTCAGAGGTGCATCTCTAAGCGCTCTACTAAAGAAAGAAATGGGTTTCTCATTTCCTTGGTCATCTTTCTGTAATAAAACAGCAGCAATAGTATGCTGGGAGGCAGAAGAGAAAATGATAAATTCTCTATCAAATTGGGGATTTGTTAAGACTGGGGTTTGGGTAAGGGCCAATTTTATACCTTCAAAGGCTTGATTTGCTTCTACTGTCCATTTCACTTTTGAATCCTTCTTTAGCATATTGTTCAATAATCTGATCAGTTCTGCTAAGTTTGGGATAAACCTTCTTAAGAAATTGATCTTCCCTAAGAAAGCTTGCAATTCTTTGATGTTTCTTGGGTGGGGCATTTGTAAGATAGCTTGTATCCTGTCTGGGTCAATTCTTATGCCATCCTTTGAAATGATATGCCCTAACAGCTTACCTTCTTCCAAACCGAATAGAGACTTCTTGGGATTCAAGGAAATTCCATATTTCCTACATGTTAAGAAGATCTGCCTTAAATGCTTCAAGTGTTCTTGGTCAGATTTTGAGAAAGGTGTAAGGTTATCCAAATAAATGACAAGAAAGTCATGAATCTCTTTGGAAAAAGCAATATCCATTGCCCTTTGAAATGTTGCCCCTGCATTTTTCAATCCAAAAGGCATTTTTACATATTTGAAAGTTCCCCATGGGGTTGTGAATGCAGTTTTGTCTTGATCATCAGGGTGCACTAGGATTTGATTAAAGCCTGAGAATCCATCAAGTAATGAGATCCTTGAGGCCCATACCACTCTTTGGAGAATGTGATCCATCTTAGGTAAGGGATAGTTGTCTTTGAGGGACACTTGATTTCGATTTCTAAGATCAACACAAAGTCTTATCTCACCAGTTTTCTTTCTTGTAGGTACCAAATTAATCCAATCAGAAAACCTGATGGGTGCAATGATGCCAGCTTTAAACATTTTTTGCAGTTCCTTTTCGATTGAAGGGAGAAGCATGGATTGATCCTTCTCAATTTCTGCTTGAATGGCTTTTGATTAGGCTTGAGATGGATGGTATGCTAGATAACAGAGGTGTCATAGGATTTTAAATCCTCATAACCCCATGCAAAGACATCTTGAAACTCTTTGAAGAGGTCAATGTATTTGGGTTTTTGATCAGGAGGCAAGGACGCAGACAATTTTATTATTTTGGGCTTCTTAATAGTTCCAATGTTGCATTCCTCAATGGCAGCATTAAGGGGCTACATTTTTGGTTTTCTAGGGATATCATTTGAGTCAAAGATGTCCTCTAAGGGAGTTAGGCCTGTTGGAAGAAAATTGTCTTTCAGCTCTATGATCTCAGCCTCTGTAGCAGCTATTTCTTCATAACTGGTTTGTTGAATTTCTTGTATGTTGTTTTTGTTAAAAATTGTTGGATGTAGGATTTGGTGAGCTGTCTTGGGTGATATTGGCTTGTTATTCTGTTCACTCTGTATTTGTGATTGACTTGCTCCTTCAGTGTCAATGTTTAATCCTACAAATTCTTGTTGCAAGGTCAAGAAATTATTTATTTGTGTATCATCTTCAAATACTTGCCAATCTTTAACATTGTTTGGGACAGATGGTCTGTGTTTTACCTCAGCTGTAAAGCAATGGCTAGGTTCAAAGGGTAGTTTACAGGTGCTTGCAAATGTGGCCAAACTATGGGAATGCAGGTTATGGGTTCTAGGAATTTTGGTAATTTGAAATTCAGTGAAGGACTTTAGTAGTTCAGCAGCAGCAGATCTATAAGATCTCAGTCTTTTGTCATTGGTGACAAAATTACCCTTTACTTGTTGGACAACTAGGTCTAAATCTCCTAGTATTGAGACCTTTATGGCTTGTAAGGATTTTACTAGTTTGAGGCCTAGTAAGAGAGCTTCGTATTCTGCCATATTGTTGGTGCACTTGAAGTTTAACCTATAGGCTCGACCTTCTGCATGACTGTTTTGTTTATTATGTATCCAAACTCCAGCTCCTGCCCCAAATTTGTTGACTGACCCATCAAATTCAAGGAACCATAAGACTTCTTGTTCTAGGGGAGACTTAATAACTTCTCTGTGATCTGGGATTGTGAGTTGAAGTTCTGGTTTTTCATTTCATTTGTCTTTTAGGACAGTCTCATCACTTGATTGGATCAGCTTTATTTCTAGAGCAGCATCTTGTTCATTAATGTCCTGATCTTGTTTGAGTGTCTTGGTTTCTTCATCATTTGTAAGACCCGAATTATTATTGAAGAGGATATATGAATCTATATCAGAATGGACGGCATATATGGGAAAGTTTTGAGGTTTTTCTTCACTGCTGACCATGTATTTCATAAGTGACTCTCTATATAACCTCTTGGGTTGACCAAAGACTGAGATGGTTGCATATGACATGTCTAATTGCAGGGAACCTTGGAGTTTAGCCCCCCATGATCTTGATAACAACATCCCATATTTGGGTGGGATATCGGCAACTACAACGTCCATTAGAATCGTTTTATTAGGGTACTGAACTAGGGACACACAAAGATCTTTTATTAGACCTAAACACTTAACTTGGCTGGAGTCAAATGAGAATAGGTCCTTATATGGTCTTGTAATATCTAGATTCAACCTCTCCATGACTGATTTGGGCATCAGGTTGTGAGAGGCACCTGAGTCAAACATTGCATTGTGTAGTATCTTATCATGAACATGCAGGCTGACATAGAAAGGTAAGATCCCTGTAACTGCTGTCTTTCCATCAACCTCTGGACCGAATAGCAATTCTGGGGTGTCATCCAACACATTGACATTATCTTTATTATGAGTAATTTGAAGGGATTTCTTGATTTGTTGTCTATAAATGTCATGCTTGGCTAGTTCTGAAAGAGGAATAACTACCTTCAATTTGCCAATTTCAGCTTCTAAGTCAAAGGGTCTTTCGGATAGGGGCTTGTTATTTTGGTTAATAGCCCTTTCCTTTTCAATGGAATCCTTGATGCCCTCCTCTTGATCCTCTTTTTGATCTTGAGGCTTATCCCTTTTACTTGTCTTTTGAGAAATGTTGCTTGGGTTGTGTTGGAAGGGTGTTGTATCTACTGGTTGCTGTTTTGAGGGGGATGTTTGAGTTACTTCTTCAACTGTTACCTCATCTGTGATTGGACCAGTTTTTTCACTTGGTTCTGTGACAATAGCTTCCTTAGGCTATGGAGTGTCCTTTGTCTTGTCAGGCTGTGTCACATTTATAGTTCTGCTTCTTAGCTTGTATTGCTTATGGACTTCATAAACAGCTGTGTCATATCATTGTTTAAAGTCAAATGACTCACCTGACCTGGTTTGGAATTGCTGAATGTCATCATCTTTATGATCCTCTTGACTCAAGAAAACTTGCTGCTCATCATTTAATCCCATCAGGTTAATGTGGGTGTCATCTGTTTTCTCATTCGAAGTGGATGCCTCAGTATAGTTTTCCTGGAAAGGAGGCCTTATGTCTGGATCAGAACCGGCCTTGCCCACGTTTGGGTTTTGATTTCTCCTAAAATTGGGGTTTCTGATAGGGTTATTTTGTGGTGCTTCCCATGATGACTTTCTCTCAACTGATTCTACTCTATCACCCAATCTCTTCATACCAGTGAGTATTGCATCCAGTTTTTGATCAAAGGCTGAGGGTTCTTCTTTGAAAGTGGTTCTCTTTTCCAGTCTTGCCCTGTTTTTTTTGGCAATCAGGTTAGCCTCTACTATGACAGCAACCTTTTGGGCATCTTCGAGGGTCTCAGGGGCTCTTTCCTTCAACTGATATGCCATATCAGGGTCAAAACCGTCAGGAAATTTGTACAAGGCTAAATCAGGAGGAGGTCTTAAATTCTGTGGTATTGCATTATACACATTGTTGAATCTTGCACAATACTCCAAAACGGTCTCTTGAGGACCTCATTTGATTGTATCATATTCACCAAGTATGTGCAGGGGGTCTTTCTTTTTCTCCCATCTGTTAGTAAAGGCTTGATAAAGCTCGTCAGGAGTTGTGATGGTATTTACAGCCAGTGATCTAAACCAAGTTCTTAAATCCCCTATCAGGCTCTGAACAAAGATTCTCATTCTCACACTGTCATCATCTATTTCATAGTTCTCAAAATGGTCTTGCATCCTTCTGGCATGCTGAATTGCTGTGAAAGGGCCAGTGGAGTCAAAATATGAGATCTTGGATTGGTAATCCTGAGGTAGAGCTGGAGCATTGGCAGGTAACTGCAGGGGTGCATATCTATTAGCCATATTTGCAGGATTTATAGGGTTGACAAGGATAACATGAATGACTGGTACAACAGGGGTGGTGGGAACAGTAGAAACTAGAGTGTTGGTCAAGGGAATATGTGCAGTGGATGGAGGTGTGAAAGGAGGGCTTTGAGATGTGGATGGTGAACTGGGGGAGTCAAGGGTAGATCGAAATAGAACCTTGATTGGAGTTGGAACCGGGTTTGGATGAGCTGTCTCCGGACTCGAATCAGCGAGAGTTTTGTGTCCCTGCTGCTTCCTAATGATCTTAGGGATTGTATTAGGATTTTCAAAAATAGTTGGTGGATTTGGGTCAGCATTTGACCTTGTATATCGTGGATTCTTCTTGGGAGCCAGCTTCTGAACTTGTTTTTGAGTATGTTTTTTGGAATATTTTTGTGTCTACAACGGCTAGACAAGATTCTGGAGTGGCTGTGTATATCTTAAAGCTAGCGTGAAAATTGACTGCAAGCAGCTTTAAGAAATATACAGAAATTAGAAAATCCTGAGGAACTCCCCAGTGGAGTCGCCAATTATGTTAACACCCAGGTTGTTCCCTTTGACTCCCAAGGGAATACGGCTGGGGTAACCACTAACCAATCTTTGGATTACAGCTTCTAGCCAAACTGTAATCAGAGAGGGCTCTCTCTTTAAGGTTTGTCTCTGTTTTGTGACGATTTTAGGCTAGTTATGAGTTCAGGGTTTGTTTTTAGTTTTTGGTTGAAGGATGTCTTCTGTAGCTAAGGTGGAAATATTCAGATAGTTCTAATCCATTGGGCTATGGAGTCTGTGGCTATAGGTTGTTTGAAATATTGAGTTGAGTTGCTGAAACTACAGGGCCTTTTAAATACTTCATGAAACAAAATTTAAAGTGTGATTATGAGCTGTGATCAACCAGTGAAAAGCAATTAAGAATTCTCCACTAAGCTGGAGTGTAAGAATGAGATATATTGCATAGGAGCATACTTGAATTCCTGAAACAACAATCACTGTGAAAGATATAGTTTGGGGGTGCAGCAGTTAAGAATTACACCTTATTACTATAATTGAAGAAAAACATTTGTAATAGCATAGATTGAGTTCAGGGTAATCTGTGATTAAATCCTGGAACTATTCTTTTTCCTTGCCATTAACTGTGAAACACAGAACATGAATGAGGTATGAAAACATAACAAAACACATAACGAAGAGTTTTAAGAATACTTATTGAACCATGAAATACGCAGGAATCCTATAACATTCAGCAAAAACACCACAATGCCTCAGGTAATGCAGAGCTTTGGAAATTCCATAAGCTTTGTATTAATTCTCCGAAAATTTACAGCATAATAACTCTAGAATAGAAATCAACAACAACCCCTGCAAACTTATGCGAGGGGGGAATATATACAAGCGGTCATACAAAATATCTGAGGCGTTGAGTCATCTGAGAAATAAATGTGTTCACCAACTTGTACAGAACAACACATAAGAAGTTATTACAGCTTTGAATACAACATAAATGCTCTTTAATTCTGTCAGAAGACTTTTTGACCTTTGGAGGCCACTGAGTCGGTTGAATGTTCTGTTATAAATGCTGGATGACGTGTCTTTGTGGCTCTGTCCTCCTGTAGCTTTTCGGACCTGTCACCTATGACTGTCAGTGTTGCTTTAGTGGCCGAATAGTTTTGCTGAGTAGGCTCAGCCCATTCTTCTCCATGCATGCTGATTTTATCAAAATTTTCCTGTGCATGATAATTTATATAAAAAAGAAAAACTTGAATACAAGCTCTGGTTTACAGTATTGTTTGTATCATTTTAGTCCAGAATTACTGTGTGGGCAATTGATGTCTCAGGATTGCCTCTAGAGTCTCATCTGCCTCTGTGTATTTGTAGAAATTTGGAGGCACTTCAAAAGAATGCTGGATCTCATTCATAATGAAAAATAAATTCTCAACCCTGTTGTAAACACTCTGCCCTGATGCTGGCCCTGATTCATCTGAGGTACTGGGCCTTTCAGTGATCTGATTAGTAGCGAATGTATTGACCCTCTTGGCATAATGCTCATGTGAAAGTAGTCTCCCTACGCTGTTCAGTAAGCTAGGAAGACCTTTGCCCTGTAGTGCTGTGAACTTGTCCATGAACTTATTTACCTCTGTCTGCATGTCCTGGCTTCTTCTTTCCAGCGTTTGTACCAGGCTTCTCAGTGTAAGGACCCTCTTTATCAGCTGGATGGTCTCAGTTCTACTTGTGATTCCCATTGTCGCCAGCTGAGCACTTGTTCTATTATTAAGCACATTGATCATTCTGTTGGCAACCTCAGGCATATTGCCTAGAGATGCCCTTGCTCTCTGGATTTCCCTCTGTGCTTTCCCTATGAGATCTATCTGCTCATGAATGGTTTCAATGTATTTCCATTGATCAGTGATTGATTGGCCAATGTTGGCCCATAAAACTGTCTTAAGCTCAACTGTCACTTTTTCAAGTGTGAGCTCCTTCTCCAGCTCCTTTATCTTATCCTTAAGGGCCTTTATTTCCCTGCCCTTTTCTGCTACAGTCTGCTTGGATTTATCATATCTTTCATTGAGCTTGGCTAGACTCTCCCTAGCCTCGTTTAGCTCTGCCATTTGGGCTTCCAGGGCTTGGAGTATATTCTTGAGCTTCTGCATATCCAGGCTTGGAGCCTGCTCTGTTGTTGGTGCAATTGCTGATGTAGATGGTGCTGTCTGTTCAGTAGGAGGAGCTGTAGTCTGAGGAGGTTCCTCCAGGTTAATTATTTCTGGAGGAGGCTGAGATGTTTGTCCTCCTTCTTTTTGTTGTAATGCTACCTGCAGTGCAGCCTTTGCAGCCTCTGATTCCCCCAATTTTTCCTGTGTTTGGATCAGCTGTTTGTATAGGGACACCAGCATAGCTGATGCATCTTGGTCATGTCTCAGCTGGGCAACTTCTCCAGTTTGTGGGTGGATGGTTGCTAGGACTTTCACCATTTTTCTTAATGTTGCCATATCTGCATATCTCAATTTCAACAATGCCTGCACAGCCTTGATGTCCTTGGGATCATGCCCAAGTTCTATGATTATCTCCTCCAAGGCTTTGATTCTGTTGTCCTTTGCTTGAGAGGATGCTCTCTCCAACTCAAGTTGGGCAGCTGTATTATTTAGGCTATTTTCTAGCCTGTAGTTCTCCAAGGTCTTATCTGCCAAGGATGCATACACCATCTCACCCTTTTGCTTGTGTAATTCGATTTTATCCATTGGGTGGATGTCCTTGGCAAGGACCTCAAGGTTGGTCCTTATGTAATCTGCAGCTGACTGCGGCTGCAACACTGCTGGCATAAAATGGCTCATGATCATCTTGCCCTCCTGGACATCAAATGCAGACATTAGTCTTTGCTGGTTAGTGGGAGCCATTTTCAACAAATGATTATATAGCTATACTCTTATGGGCTCATTCCTCTTCTTTATGTCAATGAACTGCTGCTTGATGCCCACCTCAGCTCCTCTTTGCTGGCTTGAGGAGCTGACTTCTCCTCCCACTGTCCTCTCTTGTTCCTGCTGGAAGGAACTTGCAGATGCCTCCATACTAGGTGGGCCCATGCCCAAAGACTGCCCTATTGGCATTTCCTCCTCAGAAAGGGGATTCATTCTATGTCTTTTCTCCCCATGACTTGTTGATGTTGTGAGGGGAGTCTCTCTGTCCCTCTTTCTACTTATATCTTCCTTTTGTGGGGTTTGGAGGACTGAGGCCTCCATTGTTGTCTCCTGCCTAGGAGGCAGAAAGTCCTGAGCTTGTTGCCCGGTGGATTCTGGGGCCTGTGATGTTTGCTCTTGCTGCGCTGGCTGTTCTTTTTCTTGCTGCCCCCCTTGTTGCTGTTGAACCTGTTGTTGTTGCTGCACTTCCTGCTATTGTACCTGTTCATGGGGTGGCTGCTCTGGCTCCATCTCTATCTCTTTGCCTTTGCTAGAGATTTGATCAGTAGCTTTGGCTGCTTGCTGATGTGCTGTGGAAGATGAGGCAGCTGCTCCCACTTGAGTGCCTGGAAGAGCAAATACCTGTGCACAAAGCTCTAAGTCAGCCATCTTTTGGATATTTTTAACTGCTCTTTGTAGAGTGATAACTAGGGTCTCTCACACCACCAATTATTCCACATTATTAAGTCAATCCGGGATCGTTTTGTTCTTTCAAGGAGTAACTCAATCCGAGGCTATTCTGTCCAAGTAGTGCTCGGTAGTATAGCGTTCTAATGACTTGAAAGGAAACAAACACTAAGCTGTAACTAAACCAATTCAGAAAATGAAATCACACAAGGCAGATGATCAGTCAAGGGTACGGAACCAATAACCCTTCCCTTTAGAAACTGATAAAGAAAGAAAACCAAAGCATGGGCATATAGGTCAGGGAGCTAGGCAGCGTCTTGCTGGGCTCACGACAACCTTAGGCCTGCTATCGCGCGAAAGCAATAAAGGCAGATTAGCGAAAGTAAAATGGAACAACAATTCTTAAAATGGAACAGCAGTAATCAAATGGAACAGCAGTAATGAAATGGAACAGCAAACTATCATAAACAGGAAACGTCAATCATATAAATTGGAACAACAACTCAAATGGAACAGCAAACCCAAATGGAACAGCAAACCCAGAAGTATGTACACGGTCTATACTACTGTAACGATCCGAGAGTAATGTATGATGTGACTATGTTTCTGAACAAAGTGATATTATCTTCAGGCCTCACAAATACTTATTTTATATGAATCCAATAATGAGAACATTCATACCAATATCTTGCTGTAGAAATGGACGCAATTCGAATAGATTCAGTTTGTGTAATACAGAGACGTGAATTAAATAACTTATTCAGATTCAAATATTAATTAAGAAGCATAGTCTATCATAGAAAAGATATATCGGATTACTGAAACAAGAGAAATAAGCAAACCACACAAATCATCGTATGAGACAACAGCAAGTGACCGTCGGAGCTGGGCCCTTGGCTACCAATGGTACACTACTTAGAGTTACTTCAGATGCAAAAACGAAGTGAACACCACGTCCTTTATATTGATTGCATTAACAAAAGTATACAAAATCAGATCTTACAAAACTCAGTGATCAAAATTGTTCTGAGTTATTAATTATAACAACAGTCGTCCCTCCCACGCTCGATGGCGTGGTACCTTTATATAACCAAAATGACAGAGATGTCTAGATACAAAAGATAAGCTTAAAGCAGCGATCCCTCAGGATTGAAGATCCTGAGGGATTCGCTAATCGTTCAGTTCTCTTCTTTCCTTCTTGCGTTCTCCGTCACAGTATCCTGCGTTCTTTTCCTGGATTATTCAGCTCCAATTTTACTTGATCTTGTCCACATCCGGTTCCCTGTCGACGGGACAGCAGTTACTTTCCTTTCGCTTCTCGTTTTTACTCGATAATTCCCTATTTCCACGTCCTTCTGCATAGAAAACATCAATTATTAGTGATTGAGCTTCGTTTGTCCATTTTCACACAATTTATCAAAACCCTTATATTTTTAGACTCATAATGCAGAAAAGGTTATAGTAATATTGAAAAACCACTAGATTGCTTGTCAAAAAGCATACCTTCCAGGTGCTCCACACACCCCCCTGCTTACCCTGTTTCATGTCCTCATGAAAACGTTGTAATTGACATGCAGGGCTGTGAGAGAGTAGGCCGGAGAAGGGATCTCACGAAGAGGCCGACAACCATGATTAGCAACTAGATGGTCAAAGAACTGATCTAACTGATCTGCAGGCATCTCATATAGGGCCTGATATCCAGGTGCAGGATGCCAAATAATTGGGCTGCGAAACCGATACCCCAACCAAAATGGTCCTGCTCGCAGAATCCGTTCCCCATAGAGACTCAATCGACTGGCAGCCAATTCAAAATTCTCAAAGTTAAAGGGTTCCCTGAGCTGGATGTTTGGGTTAGAGGTTTGGTAGCGAAACTTTGCAGCATGGAGGGCATGGTCTTTAATAGTCAGGAAATACTCCAGACCATTTCGGATCAAGTCTCCATGCATGGGACCTAATATCTTCATGGCACCTGGGATCCTCATCATACTCCTATGCTCTCTCCATAATGCTGCTGGGTCCCTAGGTTCAGCTCGTACCCAAAGGTCTAAACTATTTTCTTGCCTCTGGAAGATGTTGTAAGCTTTAAGCCATTTTAACTGATTCACCCCAAATGAGATAAAGGCTTGAAATTGTATATCGCCAACGAAAGGGCCAGGATTCAAATCAGTTTCCTGGTCTAAGACAAGATTGTGCAGGTAAAATTCACATAACAACCTTTGAACTTTAACTCCATAGTGCTTGCAGCAGTCTATAAAATCATTAACAGTGTTGATATGGATAGGTGCTCCTGCCCTAACAGCTTTTATTTTTAATCTCAAATAACGTTCAAGCAAAAACAAAGCATAATTTTTAGCAGGGGCTCTACAAGTCAAAACATCAGTATACAAGGAACACAAGGTGTCCATCTGCTTAACAACACTATCTAGTCGACGAGTTACCTTAGCAACCTTTTCCTGCTCCTTCTGCCATCCTTCAAAGGCCTGGCTCTCAGACTGACTGATGTTTCGAAGTTGCTGTTGGAGCTCTTCGTATCTTTCCTTGGGGACCGTCTGTTCTCGCAACTGCTCGGCCTCCTGCTGGGCTTCCTTCATCATTTTATGCAAGGTTCTGGTTTTTGGGTCTTTCTTCCCCAAAGCCGTAGAAGCTGGAAGTTTAACCTGGACCTTCCTATTGCGTTGTTTGGAATTTTGGACCCGAATTACACCCGAGGGGGGTGCTTCTGTTTGAACCTCTTTGCTATCCGTTTCCTTTTTAATGCGAACAAAGGGTTACTGCGGTCTTCCTATCACCGGAGCCTCTTGCTGTTCCATTGGAGTGTCCATTCGTTCCTCCGGGCCAGATGGAACAACAGTTTCTATTGGAACAGCACCCTGTTCCTCATTATCATTCGGAACAGCAGACTGTTCCCCAACAGTAGGTCTCCTGATGGGGTTTCGTCCATCAAAACGAACCCTAACCCTCGGGGTTCTTGCTGCCATGGTCCTTTTCCTTTTCCTTGCAGTTTTTTGTATTCTCAGACTGGCTTTCAACATTCTAATTTGTTGCCGAAGTCTGGCTATCGTGCCCAGCATCCTCTGGTGCTTCTTCCTCAATTTTGCAATTTCCCTAGCCTCGGCAGAGGGTTTGGCCTTCAATCTTACTTCTTCTTCCTCTCCTGGAACATCTTCCGGTGCCCTGGGGACAGATTGTCCCGAATTGTTGTCTTCTGCTTCATTACCATAGCCAGGCAGGTTTTCTTCCCCTGCCTCTTCTGCATGCCTTTCCTTAGGTAATTCTTCTTCTGCCGAACCATCAAGGATGCCTCCTGGACTGGAGGCTTGGCCGTATTCTCCCATATTGGCCAGAACTGCTGCCAATTCCTCTTCTCCTGGATGGTCTTGCAACGGGCTACCCATGGATTGTGCGTTTTCTTCTTCAATTCCTCCTTCTGGCTGATTAGTTCCAGCCTCTGATTGCTCAACATTTCCTTCGGATAATTCACCTTCCTCTTCTGAAGGTTCGTCCTCGATTTCAATTGGTTGGGCCGCAGTTTTCTGAATCTTTTCCAACCTTCCCCATATTCGAACCAATCGAGCTGACTTCCTGGGTCTTTCAGGCAGGTTGGGAGTGCCAACAGGTTCTCTAGGTTCCTCTGGTCGTTCTGGCGTATCGGAGGGTCACTTCCGTTTCGAAACAGCATGCTTTTCTGCCACCGACTTCTTACATTTCTTTGATTGTTCCGGCGTGCTGGAGGACTGCTTTCGTTTTGAAACAGCATGCTTTTCTGCTACTGGCTTCTTGTGTTCTTCTGAACGTTCCAGTGTGTTGGAGGTTCGTGGTAAAGCCAGTCCCTTTTTAACTGTTTCGACCAATTCCTCCCAGGTGTCTTGCTGTTGGGCAAGACTATGGCTTATTATTAGCCGAATCAGTCCGTGGTGGCTAACAACCATCTCTGTGTGCTGAGCCTTCTTCAGACTTTGGGCCGCATCATGTAATAACGAATTTAAAAAGGCAGGGAGATTTACAGAACATTTTCCCTTCAAAACAGCTAGAAGTTTTAAGTGACGAGCCCTTACCACATCTTTTCTCCCTTCGCAGGTGATATAGCTCTACACTATCTTCGCCAGCTCGGTCCAGGGTTCCCCCAGTGTTGTCGGCAGAACTCCCTTCCCTTTGACTGTCAGACTTTGGCCCTCGCTTTGGAAAATTTCCATTGCTTTCTGCAGTCTTTCCTTCTTCAGCTCCCATCTGGGTCCAACAGCTGGTAATCCTGAGGTTTCTGCAATAATGTCTTCCGTAACTTCTATCCGCTTTCCTCTGACTATAGAGTGGTTTTCTTGCAAATTTTGCAGGAATTCCAATGCTACAGCCTCATTCGATTCTTGCAGGCGGTTGAAGTAATTCAACCATCCTGCATTTTCCAGAATTTCGCGGGCAGCAGCGGACGCGGTCAGCTTGTGTGGTTCACTTCGGATTGTCTTCCCACCCATAGCTTACTCTCAGAAATAACTCAGGAATGAAACAGCAACTGTTCGCAGTATTTACCGAACAGAGAGGACACTCGATGCTAATTTTAGGAAGGATTTTCGCAGAGCATGCAACAAAAAGAAAGATCGTGGATGGCAGTCCGTAGAATGAGATCATCATACCGTTAAATCGTGTCATTATTTTGCCCGAATGGTGTGCAACCACGTAGCCATTGGAGTAATGAGGTCACCTCCCCCCCCGCGATCTGATAGGCTGCCCCCAGCCGTCAAAGAGAGGAGCAGCAGCTAGTCGGGAGTCAAATCATAAAGTACAGCAGGTAGAAATCATGCCATGTTGTAAAAGGACAATGAAGTACCGAAACTGAGGCAGAAAAATGGATCGCTTTTAAGATAAGCCAGAGTGATATAATGAGGAACCGAGGGTTGGACGTCTGTCAACTGTACCAAGTCTCCAGTAGTCATTGTCAATTCCGTTGCCATGATTGGTGATAATGTTCATGCGATAATTATATCAGGGTGTGACATATGATACATGCAAAGGATATAAAAGACAAACAGACTTAATATCATACCTGTTGGTGTAAATATTACGACTCCAATGCCATTAAAAGAGCTCTGCTGCCAACAGGTGTTCATAACCTTGGCAAAGTTGTTTATCTCACCCTCCGGAACCATTATCCTTTATGTATCTACTGAAGAGTGCTTTGTCAAAATGCAGGCCATTATGCTGGCTTGGTGACCAGATAACCATAATTCCATTCACAAGGTAGGCACGAAACGTGGTCAGGTCGGCTCGTGATGAGACCTCCTGTTCCAAGGTTTGCTTGTTATTTTACCTTTGGACCATATCCCTGGTGTGGTGGCTATAATGGGAATGCCACTTCACTTCCACCCTTATGATCATGGTAGGCTGGCTCTGAATGAGACCCCCTATCCTGCATTTGACGATTTCGTATGTTGTTTTTATTTTTTCTTTTATTCTTCTTTTGCAGCACACTTCTTTTTCTTTGTTCAATTACACATAAGGGTGGTTCCGCACTCCTTAAGAGCGAGGAATGGTGGAAGAAGTCTTACAATCCCAACAGACAGATATAAATCGTTTGCTCATATTCCTCAGTAATGATCAAGAAAGTTTTTAGGGAGATCGACATGATAAAAATTACCAAACCATGGTTCAGGAACAAGATAATGACAGTAAAGACGAAAGTTAATGTCCCTCCTCTTGTCTTCTTATATATGCTGACTGTTAAAATAATAGCGATTTATGATATGAAGGTTTCGGTATATCATGCTTTTATGTTCATTGCATAATATCATTGCTATATCTAAAGGATTTAGGAGAGCATAATCGCAAAACGTCCAAATAGGAGCAGAAAGGTTCTGATGGTGTCTTCTCTGAGCGAAGAATGACTCATCTTGCGGAAAAGAAATAGCGGAATTAACCAAATTCTGCATCTTGAAAAAAAGGAATATGCGAGTGTTGTTCCTTTTCACAAAGGAACAGCAAAGCACAAAGAGTGTTGTTCCTTTTCACAAAGGAACAGCAAAAAATCCACACGTGTTGTTCCTTTTCGCAAAGGAACAGCAAAGCCAAAAAGTGCTGTTCCTTTTCGCAAAGGAACAACAAAAAAAAAAGTGTTGTTCCTTTTCACAAAGGAACAGCAAAAATTCCAAAACGCCAAGGTGCTGTTTCTTTTCGCAAAGGAACAGCAAAAATTCCAAAACACAAACGTGCTGTTCCTTTTCGCGAAGGAACAGCAAAAATTCCAAAACGCAAACGTGTTGTTCCTTTTCGCAAAGGAACAGCAAAGCAAAAAGTGCTGTTCCTTTTCGCAAAGGAACAGCAAAGCAAAAAGTGTTGTTCCTTTTCGCCAAGGAACAACAAAGAAAAAAGTGTTGTTCCTTTTTGCAAAGGAACAGCAAAACACCAAAAGTGTTGTTCCTCTTGAAAAGGAACAGCAGAATCATACGAGTGCTGTTCCTTTTGAAAAGGAACAACAAAATCAAACCAGTGCTGTGCAAAATAAGGTAACCAAAATACTACAAACAAAGATGAAAAGAACATATGTACAGGATGTTATGTACAAATTATGAAAAACGAATTGCTTAAGTTATGGGTGAGGAAGATTTCACTTCCTCTCCTAAGATCTCCAAATCAGTATCTTGCTGAAGCTGTTGACAAAAGGATTCCCGAGTAAGAGGTCTTCGATAGAGACGAACTCGGTGGCCATTTACTTTGAACATATGTCCAGAACCGTCAATCGTGATCAGAGTGAGGGTCCCATTGTCGTGCACCTTCTGGATCTCATATGGTCCTAGCCAGCGAGTCTGAAGTTTCCCCGGGAAGTCCTGGAACCGAGAATCGTATAACAGAGCCCAGTCCCCTTCATGGAAGACTTTATTCTTTATAAGTGCATCATGCCACTTAGCTCGCTGCTGTTGGATTAATGCTGTGTTTTGTAATGCAGAGAGCCTAATCTCATCCAATTCGTTGATTTGTCGTAGTCGATTGATCTGTGCCTCATTCAAATCTAGGCCAACCTCTTGTGCAGTTCGTAGTGTTTGGATCTCA
Source organism: Pinus tabuliformis (assembly GCA_031772625.1). Taxonomy (NCBI): domain Eukaryota; kingdom Viridiplantae; phylum Streptophyta; class Pinopsida; order Pinales; family Pinaceae; genus Pinus; species Pinus tabuliformis. The sequence goes on along the minus strand of CM062816.1, from coordinate 1,926,725,615 downwards.
AATTCGATAGGAAAGATTGGCTGTTTCCCAAACACCAATTGATAAGGTGAATAGCCTGTCGTACTTCTCCATGTGGTTCTATAAGCCCACAGTGCTTCAGGTAGCTGAGCAACCCAATCACGCCTGTGTGATGCGATGGTCTTTGTTAAGATTGACTCAATTATCTTGTTACTGTTTTCTACTTGTCCATTTGCCTGCGGATGGTAGGGGGTAGTAATCTTATGTTGGATATGATAATTGTTAAATGTTGCAGCTAGTTTGTTTCCAACAAATTGTGGTCCACCATCTGTAATTACTTCTCTCGGAAGTCCATAACGTACAAACAAATGGAACAAAAATTGTATTACCGAATCTTCTGTAGCCCTAGCTAATGATTCAGCCTCAACCCATTTAGTAACATAGTCTGTTGCCACCAGGATGTATGTCCTTTGGTTTGATGGTGGATTAATGGGCCCGACAAAATCGAGAGCCCATCGTTCAAATGGCTCAATAACCACTTGTGGTCTCAGAGGCATCTCATCAGCTTGACCAGGTTTTCCTGCTCGCTGGCAGCTATCACAGGCCTGCACAAACTTTTTCGCGTCCTTAAAGATTGTAGGCCAATAGTACCCTGCCTGTAGTATTTTATGTGCTGTTCTTTTGTCGGCAAAGTGCCCCCCGCATGGTCCACTATGACAAGCCTTTAAGATGTCTAGGATCTCATCCTCTCAAATACACCTCCTGATTTGCATGTCTGCCCCTGTATGGAATAAATGGTCTCCAATCCACGAAAATCGAGTGCTTTTTTGAACAATTTGCTTTCGTTCCTGAGGGGTTAGGTGTTTTGGTAACTTACCCACTGCAAGGTAATTGGCGACGTCAGCATACCAGGGTGTTCGAATGGCAATGGCAAACAGATGTTCATCAGGGAATTGATCTTCCACGGCTACTGCTTCGATTGATTTGGGTATTCTTGAGAGGAAGTCGGCTACAGGGTTTTCCTTGCCGGGTCGATCCTTAATCGTGATGTCGAACTCCTGCAACAGGATCAACCATCGAGTTACTCTAGCATTCGTGACAGGTTTGTTTGCTAGATATTTAATAGCAGAATGATCTGTATATAACACAACAGGATAACCTGTAATATAATGCCTAAATTTATTAACAGCATGAATTACAGCCAGGAATTCCTTTTCAGTAACAGTATAATTGAGTTCGGTAGAGGATAAATTTTTGCTAATATAGTAAATAGCGTACGGCTTCTTATCCTCTTCTTGTCCTAGGACTGCACCGATTGCTGTATCCGAGGCATCCGATGAGATCTGGAATGGCAGATTCCAGTTTGGTCCTCGAAGGACTGGAGCTATTGACAGCAACTTTTTCAATTCTTTAAAAGCCTGGTCACATTTATCTGTCCACAAAAAATCGACATTACCTGTCAAAGCATATAGAGGTGCTGCAATTCGTGAATAATGTTCTATAAAGCGTCTGTAATATCCAGAAAATCCAAGGAAACTACGTACCTCTGTTTGAGTAGTGGGGGTAGGGATGAGCAAAAGAATCTGAATTTTAGCAGGGTCTACCTGGATGCTAGCTGCTGAAATGTAGTGCCCTAGAATGAGCCCTTCTGTCATCATCATGTAGCACTTCTCGTGGCTTAGGCAGAGTCTGGTAGCAATGCAGCGTTGTAGAACTTTTTCCAGGGTATCCAGAGCTGGATCAAATTCATCCCCATACGGTGTGAAGTCGTCCATATACACCTCAAGTCCATCGTTTATTAGATCTGCAAAAATACTAAGAATAGCCCTTTGAAATGTAGCAGGGGCATTACATAAGCCGAAGGGTAATACACGATAGGCAAACGTTCCCGAGGGGCCCATAAAGGTAGTTTTATCCTGGTCTTCAGGGGCAATTTGGATTTGGTTATATCCACTGAAGCCATCCAAAAAGGAGAAAAAATTCTTCCCTACTAACGTGTCCAATACTTGATCTATAAATGGGAGGGGAAAGTGATCCTTTTATGTAGCCTTGTTTAGCTCCCTGTAATCGACGCAAATCCTCCATTTTCCATTTTTCTTGGGTACCACCACAAGGGGAGAGACCCATTTACTGTCAGAGATAGGGTAAATAAAGTTAACATCTAAGAGCTTCTGAAGTTCTTCTTTTACTATCTCTTTTAGGTGAGGGTTGAGTCTTCTTTGTGGCTGACGGACAGGTCTTGCATCTTTCTCTATATAGATGTGATGGGTGCATAATTGAGGATCAATCCCCTTCATGTCGGGGTAATCCCACGCAAATGCATCCTTGTATTTTTGTAACAGATTAACAAGTTTTATTTCTTGATCTGGTGTAAGATTGGCGTTAATATTCAGAGTTTTACCAGGTTCAATTTCCACTACTTTACTATTAGCAACAACAGTTACTGGTATTGTCTGATCATGCGGATCTTTTAAGGGATCTTCTTCTAGCTCACTGTCAAATGCTGCCTCTATCATAAAACACTGCATATGTGTTCTAGCTTCAGTTTGACTAATAAAATTGTTAATGGCGTCGTCTTCTGTTTGATCTTTGAAGTCTAAAGCCTTCTGTATAGTTAGTGGAGATCTGATGTTGTTAGCAAGATATGATACAGGATAAGAGTTAGTTTTAATCATTGGCAGGCTTGGCTGAGCTGGAGGATATAAAATTAAATTTTTAACATCTGGTCCTTTAGCTATAGTCATGTTTCCCTACCGGCAGCCAATGTAGGCATCGGCAGTAGCAAGCCAGGGTCTGCCTAGGATTAACGGATGTCCTTCCAGTCGGGTTTTAGGATTAATTACCAGGAAATCTGTGGGATACTCCCAGGAATCTACGGAAACCATGACATCATTCAGAGTACCTTCTGGTCAGACTACAGATCGATCTGCCAATTCTAACAGAGTAGAGGTAGGTTCTACTGACGTGATGCCAAGCTTTTGGCAGGTGGAGGTTGTCAAAATGTTGATTGCAGCTCCCAGGTCGACTAGATCGTTAGTCAGGGTTTGGCCATAGATTTGAACGGTTACAATTGGGTTCCCGGGATCTTCATATTTGATAGGTGTCTCTTTTCCTGATAATAGGTCGGATAAGGTACCAACTACTTGGACTCTAGGGTTAGTATTTATATTCCTCCTTGATTTTTTGATGCACAATTCCTTTATGGTTTTTGCATATATAGGAATATCTTGTATGGCTTGGAGGAATGGAATCTTTATATACAAATTTTGTAATTCTCCCAAAATGTCAAAGTCTGGAGGTTGTATAGGTCGAGATATGACTAATCGTTCTGGGAAAGGAGGAGAGGATGTACTTGCTTGTTTATTGTTTTGCTCTTTGTTTTCATCCTCCCGTTGTGGGGGTTGTTCTATTGGTAACTGATTTTCAATATGAATTGTTTTGTCTCCCTCTGTTTCTATTATTCGTCCAGATCTTAACTGGAGATCGTTGCACTCCCTTAGGTCAGACTCAATCTCTGATGTGTCTATGATTTGGATGGATTGGACTGGCCTATTATTAGGATTGGGGTTGGGTTGGGCTGGGAGTTGCGGTCTCAGATTAGACTGGGGATTTTGTTGTAAAGCTGGCAGAGTTGGTTGAGGGAGTGGGATTGATCCTGCTGGCTGATATGTCGATCTTGGCCAGCTTGTCTGCCAGGATGAGCTTTGCGAAGTGGAAGGGGTCCACTGTGGAGGATAGGAACTATTCTGCCAATATGGTGGAGGATAAGGGCAGTTTGGCCAACCAAATTGGGACATCCAAGGATTCGGAGTAGGAAACATTTGAGGCGACCAATTTGAAAATGGGGGTTGAGACTGTGACTGGTTTTGCCACATGTTCTGTTGCTGAGTATTGAACTGCGGGGGTTGAAAAGAAGAGGAGGGGTCTGAAAACATACCTGCTTTCCTAGGCTGCCATTGACGACGCTGGTTAACAAAATATGCTGGTTCTGACTCCTCTTCTGCTTCTTTATATACTGCCTTCAAACCAGGAAGTGAAGGGCAGCTTTCGGTCAGGTGGTCCTTGGTGCAGATAGCACATATTTGGACTGTATCCAGCGGGCATTCCTTATGGCTGTGTTTCTTCCTGCATCGTGGGCAAAAAATGGCTAGATTCTGCTCTGCCTCGGCTTGCTTCTGTTTAGCCTACACAATGTCAAGTTGTGTAGTTAATGTTCCCAGGATATCAGTTTTAAAATTTTCTAGCAAATTTCCGAGTTCCACCCGTGTTACTCCCTCTGTTACTGTTCTGTTATCTCTGGGGAAGCGATCATATTCCGCTGGTTTTATCCTCGTGTTGCCTCTTGAGCTCCTGATACACAGATCAATGATATCAGCAAAATTTTCCTGATAAATGTCTCCTTTCCCCATAATGTTTAACGTTTCAATCCATTGCTCTTTCATACCTCTAATTAGTGCAGTTTTCAACACGTTATCAGGGAGAGGTAGCGATGCATAAGGGGATCTTTGCAGGTTATATTGGAAACGTTCCACATATTCTTCTAAGGTTTCGTTTGGTCTGGCTGACATTTGAAAGATTTCATCTTTTAGTTCTCTCGACCTACAGTAATCTTGATATTTCTTTAAAAAGGCTTCTTTCATTTGATCCCAATTGTTAATAACCCCACCACCTAAGCCCATAAACCATCTTAACGCAGCCCCTTTTAATGTAGAGGGGAACAATTTCAGTTTCTGGGGATCGGTGGTGTAATCGTATCCTCTACATAATACATCAAATTCGAACAAGAATGCGTCCGGATCTTCTGATGTAAGGCCATGAAATGTGGGAATATGCTGGAGAGGGATGGCTTTCATGGGCGCATTTGCTGCAGAATCTACTATCGGATATTGCAATGTGGAGGTCTGGGTGTTTGGTTGGTTCTGCGCCATGGGATCGAATATATGCCAGTAATCTTCAGGAATTTCCAAGAGAGTGTTCCTTGGTTGAGGAGGGGTAGTCTTAACAGGGATTGTCTTGACACCACCCCCTTGATCAGGGATGATAATGGCCCCAACTGTCTGTGGTGAATGAATTCCTTCAACAAGGATTTTCACAGCGCTTTCTTTGTCCGGGCTATTCAAAGGCTGGTTCAATTCAATAGGAGATCTAGGTTCCTCAACTTCCCCTGTTTCTCCTTCTCCTTCACAAAGGTTACTTTGGGTCCCTTCGTGCAATGGTCCAGGAGTCAAATTTTCAATTTCTTGAAAATCCTGCTCCTCTGTTCGACTGTGCACCTCAGCAAAGGCTTCGGATGGTGATCCCGAGGCCTGAAGGGAACTAGTAGGCTGTTTAGAATTGACTTTCTTATAACCTACTGATGGCTGAGAGTCGGCTTTCTTATAGATTTCGTCTATGAAGGTCGTTCGTCCAAGGGTCACCGACCCCTTAGCTTTGGATGGAGGCTTTTGATCTTTCTCTAACTTTTTCTGCTTAGTCATGCACTCTAGTTAAACTGCTAAATCCTATTTAACCAGCAATTCTACTAAGAGAGCGGATGGTGGAGCAGGGCTTTTACATGCTCCGTACGCAGGTTCTTACCTTCCGTTTTTAAAATCCAACTCCCTCCTAGCAGATTTGCACACTACTCTATAAAGGAAAAATGGCTATTACCCCTTCCCCGGCAACGGCGCCAAAATGTAGAGCGATAACTAGGGTCTCTCACACCACCAATTATTCCACATTATTAAGTCAATCCGGGATCGTTTTGTTCTTTCAAGGAGTAACTCAATCCGAGGCTGTTCTGTCCAAGTAGTGCTCGGTAGTATAGCGTTCTAATGACTTGAAAGGAAACAAACACTAAGTTGTAACTAAACCAATTCAGAAAATGAAATCACACAAGGCAGATGATCAGTCAAGGGTACGGAACCAATAACCCTTCCCTTTAGAAACTGATAAAGAAAGAAAACCAAAGCATGGGCTTATAGGTCAGGGAGCTAGGCAGCGTCTTGCTGGGCTCACGACAGCCTTAGGCCTGCTATCACGCGAAAGCAATAAAGGCAGATTAGCGAAAGTAAAATGGAACAGCAATTCTTAAAATGGAACAACAGTAATCAAATGGAACAGCAGTAATGAAATGGAACAGCAGTAATGAAATGGAACAGCAAACTATCATAAACAGGAAACGTCAATCATATAAATTGGAACAACAACTCAAATGGAACAGCAAACCCAGAAGTATGTACACGGTCTATACTACTGTAACGATCCGAGAGTAATGTATGATGTGACTATGTTTCTGAACAAAGTGATATTATCTTCAGGCCTCACAAATACTTATTTTATATGAATCCAATAATGAGAACATTCATACCAATATCTTGTTGTAGAAATGGACGCAATTCGAATAGATTCAGTTTGTGTAATACAGAGACGTGAATTAAAGAACTTATTCAGATTCAAATATTAATTAAGAAGCATAGTCTATCATAGAAAAGATATATCGGATTACTGAAACAAGAGAAATAAGCAAACCACACAAATCACCGTATGATACAACAGCAAGTGACCGTCGGAGCTGGGCCCTTGGCTACCAATGGTACACTGCTTAGAGTTACTTCACATGCAGAAACGAAGTGAACACCAAGTCCTTTATATTGATTGCATTAACAAAAGTATACAAAATCAGATCTTACAAAACTCTGTGATCAAAATTGTTCTGAGTTATTAATTATAACAACAGTCGTCCCTCCCACGCTCGATGGCATGGTACCTTTATATAACCAAAATGACAGAGATGTCTAGATACAAAAGATAAGCTTAAAGCAGCGATCCCTCAGGATCGAAGATCCTGAGGGATTCGCTAATCGTTCAGTTCTCTTCTTTCCTTCTTGCGTTCTCCGTCACGGTATCCTGCGTTCTTTTCCTGGATTATTCAGCTCCAATTTTACTTGATCTTGTCCGCATCCGGTTCCCTGTCGACGGGACAGCAGTTACTTTCCTTTCGCTTCTCGTTTTTACTCGATAATTCCCTATTTCCACGTCCTTCTGCATAGAAAACATCAATTATTAGTGATTGAGCTTCGTTTGTCCATTTTCACACAATTTATCAAAACCCTTATATTTTTAGACTCATAATGCAGAAAAGGTTAGAAATAATATTGAAAAACCACTAGATTGCTTGTCAAAAAGCATACCTTCCAGGTGCTCCACACTCTTTGATTTAATTCTTCTTGTGTGACAGATTCCTCTAAGGTGCCTCTCCTCCACTTTATTTGATTTGCATATTTTTCTATATGAGGCAACCTTACATGGTCATAACTGGCCAGCCTATACTTGACCCTTCTTAAAGTTATGAAGTGATTGGGGTCATAAGGTTTCCAGAGGAAACTGGTCTGTAGGCCAAGGGTTTCTAGCATTCTGTCTGCTTCTTGCCAACCTTCCTCCCTTTTGTTGTAGATGAAGTGGCCTAATTGGTTTCTTACTTTGAGCTGTGCCTTCTTGCCTTTCCCTGAAAAATGTAGTATATCAGCATTCCCAAACTGCCTGAAATATTCAAGGGCAAATAATCTCATGGGCACATATCTGGGCAATCTATATGGGGGCAACTCACACCCATATATTCTGATGACTGTGTGGTGTTGGTAATAGTACCAATCCCCAATGTTGTATGCCTTGGACAGCTGAAGAATCCTCTGCATCTCATCAGTTAGTCTAGGAGGAGGTGAGCTCATGAGCAGAGACATGGCTGGGTAGATGAAAAGGTCTATAAACTCACAATAAGTATATGGAGAATAAGATCTGCAGTGGAAGGCAGAGGACCAATAAACCACTGACCTTGGATTTCCTTGTGCATCCACTCTCTTCATAGCAAAGTGGAACTTCTCATGTTGATAATACAAAATCAAGTGATAGATGTAAGAGGTGTATCTGAACACCCTTTCTCTTGCCAAGTTCATTAATTGCTCATGTATTTTGTCAGATATGTAGGTGGCATAGTCATAGCAGATTGGAGACTTGCTAGGGGAAAACATGAGCATCATCACTAGCACAGTTTCATCAACAAATTCAATTGAATTGTAGCCCAGAATGGGACTGATCATGTCTACAAGGTCCCTGCCCAATTGGTTGAGATAAATATGAGAAATGGGAGGGTACTTCACAGTATCAGAGTTAATGTACAATTGATTTAGTTTGGTGACCTGAGCCTCTGTCAATTTAGCTCCTTGCTTTATCAGATCAATCAGTGATAAAGGAACTAATTTCTTCTCAGTTTTGAAGTGTAGCATCTCTCTGATGGCTTTAGGGGTGACATAGAAGACAACTGAGCCTGAAGGGTCAATCACAGCCCTCTGAGTGGCGTCGTAGCATTCAGCACATAGGTGGATTAGGTCAGGAAACTGGTTGACCTAAGGGAGCTTGAAGATAGGGATGAAAGAATCCCAAATGCCCAATACATCTGTTCCAGTCTCATGTTTAATCTTCAATTCGTTTAACAGGTGGATGTGGTACTTGCTGTGCATTAGCATTTCCTCTGACATTTGATAATCCAAGTCTGCTAATGGTTGCCATTCCAATTCTTTCTGAGGAGCATTTAAAGGAGCAATGTTCAAGGCTACAGGAGCTACTGGTGCATCCATGGTTACTTTAAAACTCTGTTTGTATGTAAACTGGTGTTACTGTGCAGAGCAACACAAAAGAGTAATTCTTGAAAAGAGAGGTGATTTACTGAGGAACAGAGGATAAAATGGTTTTGGCAGCAATTGAAATACTGCACAAGCGCTGATAGGGCGAATCCTTGGCCTTAAAAAAACTTTTTTTCACAGCAATTTGGTGCAGTTTGGGTTCCCCGTTCACGATTGCGCGAACAGAATGCAGGTTTGTGAAAACTCGGGTAAACAAGGCTTAGCAGGTGAATTTCGACCTTACAGTTGCAAATGGAGACTAGGCACAGAGGATTTGCCGGTAAATTATGTGTTTTTTCAGTGTTTTACGTTATCCTTGGAGAATTATGGACAAACTTAGGCGCAGGGAGGATAATTCGGATAAATACCTGGTACACTGCGGCAATGGTGACAAATGCAGGTGGGTTTGGCGCGCCAACGGTCTCCAGGTCGAATTCAGCAGGTTGGTGAGAGCTTGGACGTAAAATGCATGCAGAAGTAACAACGGTCATTTTTGCAAAAGGTGCAAAAAACACGGTTTTTTGGCCAAAATATGGATTTTTTGGAACATTGGCGCTTTTTTTGGATGACGTGAGCATGACGTCATCAGGTGGGGTCAAGGTCGGATGACGTCAGCATGACGTCATCAGGTGACGTGGCAGCTTCAGAGTGGTCCACGGAGATGGTGAGGTGGCGGACAGGTCAGAGCAATGGCGGACGGGGGTGTTGACGCGGCGATGACATAGCAGTGACGCTAGCATAGTGGGTTAACGGAAACCAGAAGCGGTAAGCGGTTTGATATCGCACCGCCCTCTATATGGAAGCTAAATTGTCAGAGGGGGCTCCGATACGATGTGGGGGTGACGCGTGGCAGAGGCCTGACGTCACCCTCCGACAAATTTCGGAAGGTAAGTTACGGACGTCGGGGCCGGTCCGAAATGCATGAGGGCCGTCAGATGAAAATGGCCCGATCCGACGATCGACGGATCGTTAAGCTGCCAGGTCGATACGGATATTGGCGGGGAATAAAATAATATTTTCTTTGGTAAATGCGCCCGGTGGGGACCTTAGAACTTTGGCGGATTTGCATGATTTTTCAATGTATTTTGTAAAAACACGCATAGCGCCCAGAACTTAGGATAAAGGGAAAAAGTGGGTTTTTATGTATATTTTGCAAATGAAGCGGGATAGGGGTGAAAATGGGGTTTTTTACAAGGGTTTTTTAGCAAATGAAGGGGTTTAGATAACTTCTGAAGGGGGAAGAGGGGTTGGGTTTGGGTTCTTAAACTGACCGGATGTCAATTTAATCCCAGACAGTGAACATATGGCTATAATGCCAAGGGGAAGGGATATTTATAGAATGCTTGGGGTTTATACACCATAGTGTTTATAATAATAGGGAAAGGGTAACATAGGGGATTTACATAATAAGAAGTTAGGGGTTAATATGAATGGAAGAGGTGCATAAGGAGTGATGTCACTAAGTTTATATACCAACAACTTATCTTAGGGAGTAGATCAAAATGAAAAGAATTTTAGACAAGAAATGTGGCTTTTTAAAGGAATAAGAACCAACATAAAACTTGGATTCTCTTTCATGAACACAACTGATGAAGGGATGTTAGTAATGAATGTGAAAGGGGGGAAAGGGATTTAGTCATGCTCCTTTGCTTTGCTGCCACATGATGGAGAAGAAGAGCTTCTCTATCCACTGATGTTCCTTTATGCTAGATCAGCAAATTCATTTGAAATGATTGACATTTCTGCAACCCCATCTACTTACCCATCTACCTGCCTAGCATTTTTTGTTTCTTCATGGAGGGTGCACTTAGACTTGCAGACCCTTATGTGCCTTTTCTTTTCTTTTGGCTTTTTCTTTTGACTTTCTATCTAAGGCTACCCTTATTGCTTCCAAGGTCCCAGATTAAGCAGTTGGGAACCTTAATTCACTAGCTAACTACTGGTCTGCCAAGATTAAACAATTTGGACAGACTTCTTTCTTTATTCTATAACAGAAAATTGAAACATGGCATGATCCAGATTAGGCTGTTGGACCATCCATCAAAATTTGAGTCAACATCAAGCTTTTGTACACACCTTGTCTTCTCATGGAAATATGGGATCTTTGCATCACCAAAGCAGAGCATATTTGGAACTTTCTTTGCCAATCATGAAATATGAAACCTATTGGTATAGGTAGCTAACAGTGGCTCCACATGGGGATGGTTTTTCCATTTGAAAGACCAAGAACAGCAGGTCAGAATGCATTGGCCCTTGATTTTCTTTTACCAAAACTTGGAGTACTTCTCTTTGAAATCTCTAAATTGTGCTCTTCCCATCTTGGTAAATCTCTGAATTTATTTGCCTTTTGCTGATAACTTATAAAACTTGAGAAACTGCATTTTTACATGTTAATAGAAAGTAATATATACACCTGAATATGTACAAGGGAAACTTAGGCTGCAGTCATGGATAGTAGTCAAAATAGTGCTTCAACATCCTGCCATTCACAGGACCTTCATCCAAATCAGTTTCATCAAGATTCCTAAGGAAGTAAGTATTATTTCCTTGCACTGCTTGAACAACAAATGGTCCTCTCCAAAGGGAATCAAATTTTCCATGTTTTCCTTTGTCTTCCCTTCTTGAATCCCACTTGAGGACTTTATCACCTATGTTGAAATCTTCTGCCTTAGTCCTTCTATCAAAAGCTTTCTTTATTTTTTCTTGTAAGACTTGAACTCTGTTGTAAACTTGGTCTCTAGTTTGCTGCAAACATATTATTTGATTTATCCTTCTTTGCATATCATTTGGCTCAGCTTGACTTTCTTGAAGTAATTTCATAACCGGGACCCCTAGCGATGAAGGAAATTTGGCTTCTAATCCATAAACTAACTCATATGGGCTGATCCCAATTGATCTCTTGGTTGTTAGTCTATCTGCCCACAAGGCATTCACAAGCTTCTTATGCCAATTCTTCTTATTTTCTTCCAACACCTTCTTTATGATGTTTACAAGGCTTTTATTTGATGATTTAGCAAGGCCATTTCCTTGGGGATAGTATGCAGTGGAATGGCCCAAGGTAATTTGAAATTTGTGGCAGAAATTCACCATCTTCTTATATCTGAAGGCAGCAGCATTGTCTGTTATTATCTTATCAGGACAACCAAATCTAGAAAGAATATTAGTCTCAAGGAACTGAATGATAGTGGAATCATTTGCTTGTCTGCATGGAACAGCTTCAATCCATTTAGTAAAGTAGTCTGTAGCTGTTAAAATCCATCTATGTTGGCCTGAAGATGAGGGGTGAATTTCCCCAATGAAATCCAAGCCCCATTGTTGAAAAGGTCTCTGATGAGCCCCAATTTTTGGTATAATTTGGGCTCATTTGGCCTACTTGCTTTGCTCAAACCATTCACTTTTTACTGCTTATGCATGCATTTCTTAGTTTGTTCGTGTTGTTTGTAGGAAGAAGGGTAGACATTTTATCTACGTGACTAATGCATGATGCTTTCAGGTTTTTGGCATTAAAAGGGAGAAAAAGACAACGAAAAAGGAGACAAGGAGACAATGAGGTGGCACTGCTGGTTTTTAGGAGAGGATGTCCACGGTCTTGGGGACCTTCCTCGTAATTCCCACCAAGAACTCCGAGCTCCAATCCATCTCCCCACCGAGCTTAGAAGCAGCCAGTTGTTCTACAGGAACAACAGTTATAACTGTTCTACAAGAACAGTGGTTATGACTGTCCTACAGGATCAACAGTTAAACTTTAGTTGGATAGCCGAGCTCCTAAAATCAAGGACATCTGTTGGATGATCGTTTTTGCATAAATACTGAGGCTGTAGCCTTGCAGGGAAGCTTTTTGAACCTTGGCATTACTCTTGTAATTGGAAAGTACGAGCTAGAGCTCAGTCTTTGTTCCTTTTTGTAAGCCAATTTGGCATGACATCAGATTATGAATAAAGAAGGCAGATTTTGATCTAGTTCTGAGTTTTCTCAAGGAGCTATAGCTCTCAGGTTAGGGCCCAACCTGAGAGCAATAGATCTCCTCAGTGTTGTAATGTGTTTACATTTCGTTCCAGCACTTTGAGTTTGTTTATTTTCACATGCAATTCGAATTCACAGTTTGGTAATTTAGTCGTTTTCATGAGCATAGATAGGACTAGTTTATGGTGATTTGCTTTCAGTTGCTTAAGTTTGATAGGAGGATAGATATAATCTCTTGGAGCTCCAGCAAAAAAGGTTGAGGAAGTCTCCACTGCCATCTCCGTTTGGAGATTGGAGTGCAGCCTATACCAGCCACAAAAATACGCAGTTCTTCACTTTATACATGCTACAACATAGTCTCGTTTATGATAGATCTTTCCATGCACTTCACTCTTGCACCATACACCTTCATCACTGCTTCATGCACATTCCTCTACACGCTTTATATTGCTGTTCATTGAGTTCAGGTAGCTTAGGTTAATGAATTTTCATCTTGGTGACAGTCATAAGCCATTTGTTTTATTTACACTGCTTTTCATCGTTCTATTACCTCCTTCTTCGTCTTGATCACGCATACAACCACACCCTTGACCTCTGCTCCGCTCTGTTATCTTCCAAACTCCTCCACTCCTCACGTAACTTCATTCTTTAGACATTTCGTTGTTATAACCTTCCATCCATCAACCCACTTCATACACTCTTTCTCCATCCTACTTCTCCACTCCTGAGCCATCACCATCTTTATTCCTACCTTTCACATCTCCCCCTACCATTCCATCACTCCACCATCACTTCAAACACCCACGGTAGGTCATCCTGTAGCAATTTGTAGACTTCCTGTAGAAACCCCTGCGTTTCCTGTAGAATCCCCTGCAGACATCCTGTAGGAGGCCACTCACTCGGTTGCTGAGCCTCTGAACGTGAGGAACCTCTGTGGACTGATGCTAAGGATCTCTGGGAACCTCTCCTAGCCTCCCCAACCTTTCCCAAGCTTTCCTTCCTTCCGCATCACATCTGCACAACCAAACCCTGATAAGCACAAAATCACAATCACTCCATCCACTTAAAGAAAAAATACAAAAACATTTCTTTTAAGATGCAAGTAGATTAGATTCATGCATTTTCACTTATTAGAAGTAATGGCATCATTGGTGGAAGTTTCCTTCACATTCTTTGCATCATAGAGGTTAGACTAGTTAAATTAGGGTTTCCTAGGGTTTCCATGTTTTGATTTGCTTTCAGTTCATTTTTGCCAAGTAGATTAGTCTTCTTTGAGCTAGCTTTCGTCCATCATTTAACAAGCTTCTTCTGAGAGCCTATAGAAGTTGGCTTGAGCCCTAGTGGACTTGTGCCAGCTGACCAAGTGACAGCTGCGACAAGAGCTAGTACTTGTGCATACAGCACCGTCGCTTCCAAGTTTGTACGAACTACCGGGTTGATAAAATTAAGAGACAGGAAGCCCCAGGAGTTGTAGCATTATTGCTACAATACTGGAGCTCACCATCTTTTTGGCGCCGTTGCTGGGGAAGAGTCAGAGTATTAGCAATTGTTGCTTTTCTTCTACTTTCTTACTCTTACCTTCTGCTAAGTAGTTTACTTCATTTCCATTCTGCAAAAGTAGCATAGCATTTCCTGCTTTCATAGATTAGCATTTCCTGCTTTCATAGATTAGCATTTCCTTTCTGCAAGCGTAGACTAGCATTTCCATTCCTGCAATTTCATTTGAGCAAAGTAGATTAGTCCTTTCCTGCTTTCAGTTAATTTTGCATCTTTCATAGATAGTTGTAGATCAATCTGTCTCAGTTTTGCAGGTACCAAAAGAAAAGCAAAGCAAAAGCAATCAAAGAGAAAAAAGAAAGTCTTTTCGATTTCATGCCTCGTAGGAACCGAGATAGATCAGGCAAATTCCTACCAAACACCCCCACCACATCACTAAGTCACCCTTCTCTCCTCTTTGGTGACAGTGACCCAGAAGAACCTATAGGTGAACATCCTGAGATATCCAAAGATCCTATAGTAGAAGAAGAGTTAGAGACTACTCCATTTGAAGCTATGGCTGATAATAGAAGAGAAGATGAGAGAATAGAAGGTGCCTTCCCCATCCGAGAGACCAATGGAGAGATGAAAATGAAAAACATTAGCCCCTCCGCCTTACCTCACTTCCATGGGTTGACCACTGAAGATCCAGATACCTTCCTGTTTGAGTTTGTTGTCCTTTGTAGAACCTATGACTATACTGAAGATGAGCAAAAGTTGAAACTTTTCCCTTCCACTCTCAAGGATGCAGCACTACGCTGGTTCATGGGTTTACCTGGGAATAGTATCACTACTTGGGCTTAGATGCAGCAAGCTTTTAACACCAAGTACCGGGATTACTGTAGGTCCAAGGAAACAAAGGGAGAAATCTTCCGGATGTCTATGGGAAATGATGAGTCCTTAGAGGATTATGAGGAGAGGTTCCAACTAAGCTATAAGCGGGCCAGGTGCACACTTGACCCTGAATCCCTCAAGTTGGTCCTACTCCGAGGAGTCCCTGAAGACCTCTTAGATACCCTTCACATGTTAGCTGGGGGGGACATTCACCAACTGCCTTATGAGGACATCAAGACTGTGTTTAGAAACCACTCCAGGGCAGCTCGGAAACAAGGTAGAGGAAACCACCTCTCAACTGGTGTCCCTTTCTCCAAACATGAGCTTGCAAACCAATTAGAAGATCTTAAGAGTGAGGTGAGACAAACCATTTCCATGCAGCTTGATACATTCAGGATTCAACAAAAGAAAGAAGAGGCTGAGAGAGCCTTGGTTGTCTTCTGTCCTAGGTGCACAAGGAGGCACCCTAAGAACGAATGCCCATTGCATTCGGTTGAAGTGTGTTTCGTTTGTGAGGAGGACCATCCCACAAATCAGTGTCCAACCTTACCTGGGTTTAAAGCCATGTATCAAGGGACCGAAGCTCCCACAGAGCCTCTCTATTACCTCAACCAAAGGAGGCCACAAGGATCTAGACCTTATCAGTAGGGGATGCAAGGGGCATCTCAAGCTTATTACAACCTCAACCAGTCAACTCCTATGCCTTCCTGGGGTCCCCCTGCTCATCCTTCATGGTCCATGCCTCCTCCATGGTCTTATCCACCTCAGTACCCCACTCAACCTACTTCTCATCCATATCACTCACATACCCAGCCACAGCCTCAATGGAATGCACCTCAGTCGGGGTGGAGGCCCCAATACAACAGTCCTCCTGCCATTTTGCCTCCACCGCCAGTTCAACCTCAACCATTACCTCCTGCTCCTCCAAGGCAACCTCAAATGCTTGCTCAACCGAACCCGAACCCCAACAATAGACAGGCCCAGCAGGTATACACTCGGGAAACCTCATGCCCTACCTATGCTGTGGAGATCCAGGAGATCAACCTTCGATCTAGAAAGACTCTACCAGATCGCCAACCTCCTCCCCCAGAGGATGAGGAAGATAAACAGGAAAGTGAACCAAAGGCTATTCCACCCTTTCCTGAGAGACTAACAGCCACCACACAACCTAACCCGGAAGAAGATGAGCTTTTGGGTGAGCTCAAGCAGTTGTGTATAAAAATCCCACTTCTCCAAGCCATCAAGGATGTGCCCATATATAACAAGCTGGTTAAGGAGAAGTGTTTCAAACACCCAGGCAGACGGAAGAAAGATGCCTCAACTATCAATGTCATAGGACAACTATCTGACCTTATGCTAGGACAATTCATCTGCCCAAAGTACCTAGATCCTGGAAGTCCTGTAGTAGATGTTCACATCAATGGCACCATTATCCCCCACACCTTGATTGATCTGGGGGCGGCCATCAATGTGATGACCAGGGATACCATGCTTAAACTCAATCTTCAGGGTTCCTTGAGGAAGACCTCGACAGTACTGCAATTAGCAGATCGCTCCACCGTGACTCCCGAAGGGATTGTGGAGGATGTCATGGTCTCCATTGATTCTTGGGAATACCCTGCAGACTTCCTGGTTCTGCAACCAAAGGCCAAGCTTACTAGATATCCTCTCATTTTGGGAAGGCCTTGGTTAGCTACTGCAGATGCTTACATAAGTTGTCGGGCAGGAAACATGACCATCAAAAATGGTCCCATGTCCAAGCAGCTAGTCCTATACCCTCTTGTCCAACCTTCTTTAGAGCATGATTTACCACTCTGGTTGGAAGAAGGAGAAGAAGACGAGGTGTACTCAGCACCTCTGTGCACCTTAGATACCACTAGAAAAGACCCCCCAACCGAGGATGACTTGATCGAGGCCTTGATCCAGAATCCACCTTCCAGTGCACTACCCTTAGAGGAATTGGTGGAGGATGCCCAAGCTAGCACCTTCGTGGATCTCTGTACCACCAACCCTGTTACTCCCAGAGTCAAGAATGTGGAGTTCGGCCCTGATAAAGCATTGAAGATCAACTCCTCCCTATCTCCTTCCCAGGAAAAGGAGCTGTGTAGTCTGTTGGCCAACCACCTAGATGCTTTTGGTTGGAGCTATAAGGAAATGAAAGGAGTCCATCCTTCGGTCTGTACCCATCATATATACATCAAAGAGGATTGTAAACCGGTTAGGCAACCTCAGAGGAGAATGAATCCAGCCCTTAAAGACATTGTCAAGGAAGAATTGCAGAAACTGTTGGATGCCGGATTCATCTACCCCATCTCAGATAGTGAATGGGTGTCCCCTCTAGTGTTGGTTCTCAAGAAAAATGGGAAATGGAGAATTTGTGTGGACTACCGAGAACTGAACAAAGCTACCGAGAAGGACCATTTCCCTCTACCTTTCATAGATCAAGTGTTGGATGGACTGGCAGGAAAGAAGTTCTTCTCTTTCTTGGATGGGTTTAGCGGGTACAATCAAATCCAAATCAGCCCGGAAGACCAAGATAAGACCACCTTCACTTGTCCTTGGGGTACCTTTGCCTATCGAGTCCTTCCCTTTGGGCTATGCAATGCTCCTGCTACCTTTCAGAGAGCTGTCTTGAGCATCTTCTCGGAGCTGGTCCATGATGCAGTGGAAATATACATGGATGACTTTACTCCTTATGGGGCCAACTTCCAGGAAGCATTGTCCAACCTGGGGAAAGTCCTAACCAAATGCACCGAGATGAACTTGTCCCTTAGTCCTAAAAAATGTGAATTCCTAATGACTGAGGGGACCGTGCTAGGCCATACCATTTCTTCCCAAGGATTGCAGGTGGATCCTAACAAAATTGCTTTCATCAAGAGGGTTCCACCTCCTCAAAAGGTAAGGGATGTCCGGAGTTTCTTGGGATTAGCAGGATACTACCGAAGATTCATTAAAGATTTCAGCAAGCTAGCCTCGCCATTGTTTGGTCTGTTGGCAAAAGATGTGGAGTTTAAATGGACTGACGATTGTCAGAGGGCTTTAAATGAATTGAAGGACAAGTTGGTGTCAACCCCAATCCTGAGAGGTCCAAACTGGGCCCTACCTTTCCACATCCACACTGATGCCTCGAACAAAGCCATAGGTGCAGCTTTAGGACAAGTTGAGCAGAAACTTCCATATGCCATTTACTTTGTTAGCAAAAACTTGTCCAAAGCTGAGCTGAATTACACTGTAACCGAGAAAGAATTCTTGGCTGTGGTCCATGCATTGAACAAGTTCCGACATTATATTACTGGTTACCAGACCTTTGTACATACTGACCATGCTGCTATTAGATATTTGATGAATAAACCAGATGTGAATGCTCGTATTATTAGATGGTTACTTTTATTGCAGCAGTTTGATCTAACCATTGTTGATAAACCAGGTAGAGAAAATGTTGTTGCTGACTTTTTATCTAGATTGGATTTGTCTGCAGATGAGGATGGAACAGTGGACGATCAGATGCCTGATGAACATCTGTTTGCTATTTCAGTACTCTCTCCATGGTTTGCTGATATAGCAAACTATCTTGTTTCAGCACAGTTCCCTCCACACCTATCTTCCAGAGAGAAGAGCAGAATCATCAGAAAAAGTGCCTCATTCACTTGGATCGGGGGCAATCTGTTCAAGCTTGGCCCCGATCAGATCTTAAGGCGTTGTGTAAGGGAGGAGGAAGTCTTTGATATCCTCCTCACTTGTCATGATGGGCCTTGTGGAGGGCATTTTGCAGCAAAGAGAACTGCCTTCAAGATCCTGCAGGCAGGCTACTATTGGCCCACACTTCATCAAGATGTCAGAAGATATGTCAGTCAGTGTGACCAATGCCAAAGAATGGGGAAACCGACCCAAAGGGATGAGATGCCTCTCCAACCTCAAGTGACTCTTGAGCCATTTGAGAAGTGGGGCATGGACTTTGTGGGCCCAATCAACCCCTCTTTGAGGCAAAGGACTTACATCATTGTGTGTACTGACTATTTGACAAAGTGGGCAGAGACCAAAGCAGTCAAAGAAGCAACAGAAGAAAAGGTGGCCGAGTTCCTAAGAGAGAACATCTTCTATAAGTTTGGCTATCCAAGAGAGCTGGTCACCGATCAAGGGAGCCAGTTCACCTCCAACCTGGTTGAAGATCTCCTAGCTCATCACAAGATCAAGCACAGGACTTCCACCCCTTATCACCCTCAAGCAAATGGGCAGGTGGAAGTCACCAATAGAGCATTAGAAGGAATCTTGACTAAAGTGGTGAGCAACAGCAGAAAGGACTGGGCAGATCGCCTGGTAGAAGCCACATGGGCCTACAACACCACTTGGAAGACCACCACTGGTTTCACACCATATGAGCTGGTCTATGGGAAGAAAGCTTTGCTGTCCATTGAGTTTGAATACAACACCTTGATAATGGCAGCTCAGCTGGACCTAGATCTCAGCCATGCTCAACAAGAAAGGCTGCTGCAGCTGAATGGCCTGGACGAGCACCGCATGCAGGCCCTCCTTCACTCAGAAGTGGTTCAACTTCAGAGGAAGGTGTGGCATGACCAACATCTCCATGACAAGCAATTTCAGCCGGGAGATTGGGCTTTGTTGTATGATTCCAGATACAAAGATTTCAAGGGGAAGCTGAGAACCAGATGGCTAGGACCATATACAGTGGAGAAATGCCATGACAATGGATCTGTCCTCATTCGAACCATTGATGAGGAAGCCATTCCCATGCTTGTCAATGGGCATCGATTGAAGATCTACAGGAGACCTCTCTCAAGACAAGAGTTTATCAAAACTATGGAGAAATCTGTATTGGTCATAGAGAAGGGTTCTGCCTCTGCCTCTGGCACACCCTGAAAAAATGTCTGAAAAAAAAAAAGATCCTTGGGTGAAAACCTCTCTAAGGCGCCCAAGGCAGGTAGTAGGGGTGAAAACCTCATTGAGGCGCTCCTATTGCTTTTGTTTAAAAAAAAAAAAAAGAGAAAAGGTTGAAAAAGATCCTTGAGTGAAAACCTCTCTGAGGCGCTCAGGGCAGATGGCATGGGTGAAAACCTCTTTGAGGCGCCCCTATCATCTTTCAAAAAAAAAAAAAGAAGAAAAAAGAAAAAAGAAAAAAAAAAAGAAAACACAATAAGCAAAATATGGTAAAAATTGCAGGTTGCAGATGCTCTATGGAGAAGAGGAAGCCCTTCAACTCACAGCCAAGGGTCCTTATCATGCTGTCAAGGAACCTCATCAGTACCTCCTCCAAGAGCACCCATTTTTTTCAAGGTATGTGCAATTTTATCATGGTTTGAATCTTCTACAGGAAGTTGTTGTCTTTCTACAAGAAGGCGCAGTCTTTCTACAGGAGGGTGCAGTCTTTCTACAGGAAGGCGCAGATTTTCTACAGGAAAGTGCAGACTTTCTACAGGAAGGCCGAACTTTCTACAGGAAGCTCTGTGTCTACAGGAAACTTCCTGTAGGAGTTTTGGACGGCCAAAATTCATCTTAAAAAGAGATTTCGCGACCATGGATTGGTTTGGATGCATGCAAGCCTCTGTTGGCATCCTTGCACGTTGCTGTCACCATGCTCCACCACCCGTGTCGACATGCGGCCAAGTCCCTGCACAAACAAAGAAAATCGATGAGTTCTCGCGGGAAAGCCATTTCCAAAGATTAACAAATGCTGGAATCTCATACCACATGCATCAAGAGCTCCGGGACTGTGATCGAGAAGCCAGAACTGCCATCGTGCAGCATGCACTCAAGGAGAAAGGACTGTTACGAGACCCCTCGCGGGGATCCTTTAACAGTTCAACCTGCTCGAGTGGATACCGTTCACAGCACCACCATCCGAAATGAAACGCGAGCGCATGCAAGCAAAACCACCCACTCCAGCATTGGCAGCCTGTAACCACGAGCTTCCGGGTCTGTGTAAGTCGCACGCAGCAGGTAGATCCGCTCACCATCGTCCGAGAACTGGAAAAATCGTGTGCAGCCACGCAGGTAAGTGTCTCCACCCTTCCTTCCATCAAATCGCATGAATCTCACTTTGAAATTGTTTGCAAAGCGTAAAATTGAATGGTTGAGCGGCCGTATGGCCAGTCGACTGGCCACGTCGGCTAGTTAAAGTGTAACTGGATGTTTGGGTGGCGGCCACGACAAAGAGAATGAACGGCATGCACGTGGGAACACTCTCGTCAGAAGCATAAGTTTAACAGGAAAGGCGGCGGTAAATCTGTGGGAATGAATGCAGCAGCAAGTGAATACACAGGCGGAGGATGGATGACGTCGCCCAACGGTCCGGCGGGGACAGCTCATCCCCCGCGCCACAGATTGCGCCGATTCAAAATCCAATCGGCTAGATCATGCGCATGCATTTATCATCCAACACTTCAACTTGGATAACTATTCTGATCTCCTCTGCACTTCGATACGCCAATTTGTTGGCTACCAGAACGCTGGTCGAGCACACCGCGAGCGCGGCCAACTACAGTCCTCCCTGAGAATTGCGCACGGATTCTAAAGGAACGCAGTTCTACAGGAACGCAGTTCTACAGGAGTGCAGTTCTACAGGAACGCAGTCTACAGGAACGCAGTCATCTACAGGAAAGCGGGTGCCTCGCAAAAAAAGGTGGCCAATTAAGGAGGTAACCCTGAACTCTTAATGTAACTGGTTATTAGAAATGGCAAGACCATCGTCCACGGTCGGGTTATAAAGATATTGGTGGAATTGTTGTTTGCTGTGCCGTTGCTACCATTCTACAGGATGTTGGTATAAGTAGTCTGTGTTGAAATTTCGTATGTGCATGCTCTGTCTTCATAGACCAAATCTCTTTTGCATCTGCCACCTTTAGTTAAAACGACCGTGTTCATCATGCCGGGTGGGTTTATAAGACGAGAGCCCACTGATTCAAATACACTAAGGAGAAACCCGGCAGTGGTAGAGCTCTTCACCAGAGCACAATGGATGCCTTTTTGTGATAAGCTGCAGGGCTACGATGATGAAGTAGCCGAGGAATTCTTGCAAGCTTTGAAGCCTAAATCCCAGACACTGGCCACAGTAAACTTCAGAGGTCTAAGCCTCACACTCACCCCAGAACATATCAGTCGGATCACAGAACTTCCTATGGGTCTGTCGTGGGATAAAGAGGAGAGAAAGCTGAGTCAGCAGGCAAAGAAGGAATTATTTCCACCTGAGGAAGAATTCTCGGAGGATAAAAACGGGGTGAGAAGAACGAGTTTATCACCACCTTGGAATGAAGTCAGTTTGCAAATCATGAAATATATTACTTGTGAAGGCCGGTTCAGCATCGTGTATGCATATCACTTTCAGCTACTCACTGAGTTGAGGCACCGAATTGACCTTCCTGTAGAGCAAAAACTGAGCATCCCTTATTATCTCCTGCAATCCCTAATGGAGTGTGCTACAAAGCTAAGAGAGGGCATACCTGATCAGATAGCCCACCATGGGTTAATAAAGCTGCTTGTGGAAGATGCATTGCACTCATATAAGGTCCCCCTCTCATGGGAATCCTTCCGCAATTTGACCAAAGATGGGGATATTAAAATGTTGATCGAAGAAACGGGTTCCTCTAGTAGTGAGGAACACGAAGCAGTGGCCGAAGAACAAAGGAAGAAGCATGAGGAAAAGAAGGACCAAGAAAAAGGTGGCACACCTATCCTGTCAGCGAGCGAAAAGAGGATGAAGAGCAGAATGGACAAAGCAGCGGTGGCCTACGTCAGCCCAAGTACCTCAACAGCACCTGCACCCAAAGCAAAAAGCAAAACTCAAGCAGGAAAGCAGGCGGAAGTGGAGACACCTGCATCTACAGGAAAGCAAAAGCAGGCTTCTACAGGAAGCCCGAAAACACAAACTCAGGCTTCTACAGGAAGCCCAAAAATCATTGAAAAACAGGCTTCTACAGGAAGCCCGAAGAGCAGTGAGAAACAGGCTTCTACAGGAAGCCCAAAAGCAAAGACCAAGGCTTCTACAGGAAGCCCGAAAATCGTTGGAGAATAGGCTTCTACAGGAATCCCAAAAACGGAGACAAAGGCTTCTACAGGAAGCCCGAGAGTGCAAACATAGGCTTCTACAGGAAGCCCGAAGACAGAGACAAGGGCTTCTACAGGAAGCCCGAAATTGGAAAAAGGGGCTTCTACAAGAGGCCCGAAATTCATTGAGAAACAACATCCTACAGAGAGTCTGAAGGCAGAGAGAGGGCCTTCTTCAGGAAGCCCAACGACGGGAAAGAAAGAACCTTCTACAGGAAGCCCGGAAGTGGGCAAAGCAGGGTCTTCCACAGGAAGCCCGAAATCTGAAAAGGAGGGGCCCTCTACAAGGAGCTCTGAGAGAGTAAAACACAAGAAAGAGAAGGCTAGCATTCTCGAAAAGGAGGCAGCAGCGGCACTGGCTGCCCTCATTACACCTCCAAAACCGAAGGAGAAAAGGGAGAGGGAGACCCCTCTACCATCTGAAGCCAGGAGAAGCAAGAGGATGACCACGGGCAAGCCACAGCCTCCACCCAGCAGCCAAACCACTTCAGGGGACGTCCCTACTTCACCGAGTGCAAGAACCCCCTCTAAAACATCAGCCACCCCCGAAAAGGGGAGCCCAAAAATAACTTCCTGGACACGAAAAATAGGCCAGTCGCCTTCCGAAGCCCGGCTCAAGGAAATAGGAAAGGGGAAGGAAGCATCACCTTCGTCACCACCAGGGGCAGCAAAGGTAGGGCCGCCAAAAACGGGAAAGGAAGAAGCGCCACCCTCGGCAGAAAAGGCAGAACCACCAAAATCAGGGGAGGAAAAGCGTGCTCCAGGCTCTAGTTCTCGGCCAAAGACGAGGAGCCAGGGCAAAGTTTCTCAAGGATGAGCAAATAGTTTAGCTGGGGGGTGATGATGAGCCCCAATTTTTGGTATAATTTGGGCTCATTTGGCCTACTTGCTTTGCTCAAACCATTCAATTTTTACTGCTTATGCATGCATTTCTTGTTTATTCGTGTTGTTTGTAGGACGAAGGGTAGACATTTTATCTACGTGACTAATGCATGATGCTTTCAGGTTTTTGGCATTAAAAGGGAGAAAAAGACAACGAAAAAGGAGACAAGGAGACAATGAGGTGGCACTGCTGGTTTTTAGGAGAGGATGTCCACCGTCTTGGGGACCTTCCTCGTAATTCCCACCAAGAACTCCGAGCTCCAATCCATCTCCCCACCGAGCTTAGAAGCAGCCAGCTGTTCTACAGGAACAGCAGTTATGACTGTTCTACAGGAACAGTAGTTATGACTGTTCTACAGGATCAGCAGTTAAACTTTAGTTGGACAGCCGAGCTCCTAAAATCAAGGACATCTGTTGGATGATCGTTTTTGCATAAATACTGAGGCCGTAGCCTTGCAGGGAAGCTTTTTGAACCTTGGCATTACTCTTGTAATTGGAAAGTACGAGCTAGAGCTCAGTCTTTGTTCCTTTTTGTAAGCCAATTTGGCATGACATCAGATTATGAATAAAGAAGGCAGATTTTGATCTAGTTCTGAGTTTTCTCAAGGAGCTATAGCTCTCAGGTTAGGGCCCAACCTGAGAGCAATAGATCTCCTCAGTGTTGTAATGTGTTTACATTTCGTTCCAGCACTTTGAGTTTGTTTATTTTCACATGCAATTCGAATTCACAGTTTGGTAATTTAGTCGTTTTCATGAGCATAGATAGGACTAGTTTATGGTGATTTGCTTTCAGTTGCTTAAGTTTGATAGGAGGATAGATATAATCTCTTGGAGCTCTAGCAAAAAAGGTTGAGGAAGTCTCCACTGCCATCTCCGTTTGGAGATTGGAGTGCAGCCTATACCAGCCACAAAAATATGCAGTTCTTCACTTTATACATGCTGCAACATAGTCTCGTTTATGATAGATCTTTCCATGCACTTCACTCTTGCACCATACACCTTCATCACCGCTTCATGCACATTCCTCTACACGCTTTATATTGTTGTTCATTTAGTTCAGGTAGCTTAGGTTAATGAATTTTCATCTTGGTGACAGTCATAAGCCATTTGTTTTATTTACACTGCTTTTCATCATTCTATTACCTCCTTCTTCGTCTTGATCACGCATACAGCCACACCCTTGACCTCTGCTCCACTCTTTTATCTTCCAAACTCCTCCACTCCTCACGTAGCTTCATTCTTTAGACATTTCATTGTTATAACCTTCCATCCATCAACCCACTTCATACACTCTTTCTCCATCCTACTTCTCCACTCCTGAGCCATCACCAGCTTTATTCCTACCTTGCACATCTCCCCCTACCATTCCATCACTCCACCATCACTTCAAACACCCACAATAGGTCATCCTGTAGCAATTTGTAGACTTCCTGTAGAAAACCCTGCGTTTCCTGTAGAATCCCCTACAGACATCCTGTAGGAGGCCACTCACTCGGTTGCTGAGCCTCTGAACGTGAGGAACCTCTATGGACTGATGCTAAGGATCTCTGGGAACCTCTCCTAGCCTCCCCAACCTTTCCCAAGCTTTCCTTCCTTCCGCATCACATCTGCACAACCAAACCCTGATAAGCACAAAATCACAATCACTCCATCCACTTAAAGAAAAAATACAAAAACATTTCTTTTAAGATGCAAGTAGATTAGATTCATGCATTTTCACTTATTAGAAGTAATGGCATCATTGGTAGAAGTTTCCTTCACATTCTTTGCATCATAGAGGTTAGACTAGTTAAATTAGGGTTTCCTAGGGTTTCCATGTTTTGATTTGCTTTCAGTTCATTTTTGCCAAGTAGATTAGTCTTCTTTGAGCTAGCTTTCGTCCATCATTTAACAAGCTTCTTCTGAGAGCCTATAGAAGTTGGCTTGAGCCCTAGCGGACTTGTGCCAGCTGACCAAGTGACAGCTGCGACAAGAGCTAGTACTTGTGCATACAGCACCGTCGCTTCCAAGTTTGTACGAACTACCGGGTTGATAAAATTAAGAGACAGGAAGCCCCAGGAGTTGTAGCATTATTGCTACAATACTGGAGCTCACCAGTCTCTCTGTTGCAATAGGCCTCAAAGGAAGTGGCAGTAACTTTCTCTTTCCCTCAAACACTTGACATTTATGACATGAGGTGGTAAATTTCTTGACATCAGAGAAAACAGTGGGCCAATAGTAACCAGCCCTCAGTATCTTATCCACAGTGGACTTCCAATACAAGTGTCCACCACAGTCACCTGCATGAAATTCTTTGGTGACATTGTTAGTCTCATTCTCAATCAGGCAGTTTAACAATATACCCTCATGGTTTTTCCAAAGCAAATTGCCATCCATAACACAAAATCTTGAAGCTTTCATTTTTAGGAACCTACATTTAGTTCTGGACAATCCTGGGGGAGCACACAGGTTTTGTAACACATAACATATATCAGAATACCAAGGGGATTGTTCAAAGGCTACATTGATCTTTGGAGTCGCCAGCTCCGGTTCATTGTCCAGCTGGTTTATGTCTAAGGCTTGGAAGTTTGCTTCTGTCATTAGTTTGGCCAAACCTTGCCCTTTTATCAGTTTTGTAGGTTTTATTTCAATATCAAATTCCAAAATGTTGGCAATCCATTTTCCTCTTCTGCCCTCTAAGTTTTCTTGAGTGAGTATGTCTTTCACAATGGGACTTGGCACATAAGCTATAACATGGGAATAAAGGATATAAATCCTGAAGTCTTTAATGGCTTTGACCAAAGCATAAGCTTGTTTCTCCATGATCTGATATTTCAGAGGTGCATCTCTAAGCGCTCTACTAAAGAAAGCAATGGGTTTCTCATTTCCTTGGTCATCTTTCTGTAATAAAACAACAGCAATAGTATGCTGGGAGGCAAAAGAGAAAATGATAAATTCTCTATCAAATTGGGGATTTGTTAAGACTGGGGTTTGGGTAAGGGCCAATTTTATACCTTCAAAGGCTTGATTTTCTTCTACTGTCCATTTCACTTTTGAATCCTTCTTTAGCATATTGTTCAATAATCTGATCAGTTCTGCTAAGTTTGGGATAAACCTTCTTAAGAAATTGATCTTCCCTAAGAAAGCTTGCAATTCTTTGATGTTTCTTGGGTGGGGCATTTGTAAGATAGCTTGTATCCTGTCTGGGTCAATTCTTATGCCATCCTTTGAAATGATATGCCCTAACAGCTTACCTTCTTCCAAACCGAATAGAGACTTCTTGGGATTCAAGGAAATTCCATATTTCCTACATGTTAAGAAGATCTGCCTTAAATGCTTCAAGTGTTCTTGGTCAAATTTTGAGAAAGGTGTAAGGTCATCCAAATAAATGACAAGAAAGTCATGAATCTCTTTGGCAAAAGCAATATCCATTGCCCTTTGAAATGTTGCCCCTGCATTTTTCAATCCGAAAGGCATTTTTACATATTTGAAAGTTCCCCATGGGGTTGTGAATGCATTTTTGTCTTGATCATCAGGGTGCACTAAGATTTGATTAAAGCCTGAGAATCCATCAAGTAATGAGATCCTTAAGGCCCCTACCACTCTTTGGAGAATGTGATCCATCTTAGGTAAGGGATAGTTGTCTTTGAGGGACACTTGATTTAGATTTCTAAGATCAACACAAAGTCTTATCTCACCAGTTTTCTTTCTTGTAGGTACCAAATTAGAAATCCAATCAGAAAACCTGATGGGTGCTATGATGCCAGCTTTAAACATTTTTTGCAGTTCTTTTTCGATTGAAGGGAGAAGCATGGGATTGATCCTTCTCAATTTCTACTTGAATGGCTTTAGATTAGGCTTGAGAGGGATGGTATGCTGGATAACAGAGGTGTCATAGGATTTTAAATCCTCATAACCCCATGCAAAGACATCTTGAAACTCTTTGAAGAGGTCAATGTATTTGGGTTTTTGATCAGGAGGCAAGGACGCAGACAGTTTTATTATTTTGGGCTTCTTAATAGTTCCAATGTTGCATTCCTCAATGGCAGCATTAAGGGGCTGCATTTTTGGTTTTCTAGGGATATCATTTGAGTCAAAGATGTCCTCTAAGGGAGTTAGGCCTGTTGGAAGAAAATTGTCTTTCAGCTCTATGATCTCAGCCTCTGTAGCAGCTATTTCTTCATAACTGGTTTGTTTAATTTCTTGTATGTTGTTTTTGTTAAAAATTGTTGGATGTAGGATTTGGTGAGCTGTCTTGGGTGATATTGGCTTGTTATTCTGTTCACTCTGTATTTGTGATTGACTTGCTCCTTCAGTGTCAATGTTTAATCCTACAAATTCTTGTTGCAAGGTCAAGAAATTATTTATTTGTGTATCATCTTCAAATACTTGCCAATCTTTAACATTGTTTGGGACAGATGGTCTGTGTTTTACCTCAGCTGTAAAGCAATGGCTAGGTTCAAAGGGTAGTTTACAGGTGCTTGCAAATGTGGCCAAACTATGGGCATGCAGGTTATGGGTTCTAGGAATTTTGGTAATTTGAAATTCAGTGAAGGACTTTAGTAGTTCAGAAGCAGCAGATCTATAAGATCTCAGTCTTTTTTCATTGGTGACAAAATTACCCTTTACTTGTTGGACAACTAGGTCTAAATCTCCTAGTATTGAGACCTTTATGGCTTGTAAGGGTTTTACTAGTTTGAGGCCTAGTAAGAGAGCTTCATATTCTGCCATATTGTTGGTGCACCTGAAGTTTAACCTATAGGCTCGGCCTTCTGCATGACTGTTTTGTTTATTATGTATCCAAACTCCAGCTCCTGCCCCTAATTTTTTGACTGACCCATCAAATTCAAGGAACCATAAGACTTCTTGTTCTAGGGGAGACTTAATAACTTCTCTGTGATCTGGGATTGTGAGTTGAAGTTCTGGTTTTTCATTTCATTTGTCTTTTAGGACAGTTTCATCACTTGATTGGATCAGCTTTATTTCTAGAGCAGCAGCTTGTTCATTAATGTCCTGATCTTGTTTGAGTGTCTTGGTTTCTTCATCATTTGTAAGACCCGAATTATTATTGAAGAGGATATATGAATCTATATCAGAATGGGCGGCATATATGGGAAAGTTTTGAGGTTTTTCTTCACTGCTGACCATGTATTTCATAAGTGACTCTCTATATAACCTCTTGGGTTGACCAAAGATTGAGATGGTTGCATATGACATGTCTAATTGTAGGGAACCTTGGAGTTTAGCCCCCCATGATCTTGATAACAGCATCCCATATTTGGGTGGGATATCAGCAACTACAACGTCCATTAGAATCGTTTTATTAGGGTACTAAACTAGGGACACACAAAGATCTTTTATCAGACCTAAACACTTAACTTGGCTAGAGTCAAATGAGAATAGGTCCTTATATGGTCTTGTAATATCTAGATTCAACCTCTCCATGACTGATTTGGGCATCAGGTTGTGAGAGGCACCTGAGTCAAACATTGCATTGTGTAGTATCTTATCATGAACATGCAGGCTGACATAGAAAGGTAAGATCCCTGTAACTGCTGTCTTTCCATCAACCTTTGGACCGAATAGCAATTCTGGGGTGTCATCCAACACATTGACATTATCTTTATTATGAGTAATTTGAAGGTATTTCTTGATTTGTTTTCTATAAATGTCATGCTTGGCTAGTTCTGAAAGAGGAATAGCTACCTTCAATTTGCCAATTTCAGCTTCTAAGTCAAAGGGTCTTTCGGATAGGGGCTTGGTATTTTGGTTAATAGCCCTTTCCTTTTCAATGGAATCCTTGATGCCCTCCTCTTGATCCTCTTTTTGATCTTGAGGCTTATCCCTTTTACTTGTCTTTTGAGAAATGTTGCTTGGGTTGTGTTGGAAGGGTGTTGTATCTACTGGTTGCTGTTTTGAGGGGGATGTTTGAGTTACTTCTTCAACTATTACCTCATCTGTGATTGGACTAGTTTTGTCACTTGGTTCTGTGACAATAGCTTCCTTAGTCTGTGGAGTGTCCTTTTTCTTGTCAGGCTGTGTCACATTTATAGTTCTGCTTCTTAGCTTGTATTTCTTATGGACTTCATAAACAGCTGTGTCATATCCTTGTTTAAAGTCAAATGAATCACCTGACCTGGTTTGGAATTGCTGAATGTCATCATCTTTATGATCCTCTTGACTCAAGAAAACTTGCTGCTCATCATTTAAGCCCATCAGGTTAATGTGGGTGTCATCTGTTTGCTCATTCGAAGTGGATGCCTCAGTATAGTTTTCCTGGAAAGGAGGCCTTATGTCTGGATCAGAACCGGCCTTGCCCACGTTTGGGTTTTGATTTCTCCTAAAATTGGGGTTTCTGATAGGGTTATTTTTTGGTGCTTCCCATGATGAGTTTCTCTCAACTGATTCTACTCTATCACCCAATCTCTTCATACCAGTGAGTATTGCATCCAGTTTTTGATCAAAGGCTGAGGGTTCTTCTTTGAAAGTGGTTCTCTTTTCCAGTCTTGCCCTGTTTCTTTTGGCAATCAGGTTAGCCTCTACTGTGACAGCAACCTTTTGGGCATCTTCGAGGGTCTCAGGGGCTCTTTCCTTCAACTGATATGCCATATCAGGGTCAAAACCGTCAGGAAATTTGTACAAGGCTAAATCAGGAGGATGTCTTAAATTCTGTGGTATTGCGTTATACACATTGTTGAATCTTGCACAATACTCCAAAACAGTCTCTTGAGGACCTCATTTGATTGTATCATATTCACCAAGTATGTGCAGGGGGTCTTTCTTTTTCTCGCATCTGTTAGTAAAGGCTTGATAAAGCTCGTCAGGAGTTGTGATGGTATTTACAGCCAGTGATCTAAACCAAGTTCTTACATCCCCTGTCAGGCTCTGAACAAAGATTCTCATTCTCACACTGTCATCATCTATTTCATAGTTCTCAAAATGGTCTTGCATCCTTCTGGCATGCTGAATTGCTGTGAAAGGGCCAGTGGAGTCAAAATATGAGATCTTGGATTGGTAGTCCTGAGGTAGAGCTGGAGCATTGGCAGGTAACTGCAGGGGTGCATATCTATTAGCCATATTTGCAGGATTTATAGGGTTGACAGGGATAACATGAATGACTGGTACAACAGGGGTGGTGGGAACGGTAGAAACTAGAGTGTTGGTCAAGGGAATATGTGCAGTGGATGGAGGTGTGAAAGGAGGGCTTTGAGATGTGGATGGTGAACTGGGGGAGTCAAGGGTAGATCGAAATAGAACCTTGATTGGAGTTGGAACCGGGTTTGGATGAGCTGTCTCTGGACTTGAATCAGCGAGAGTTTCCTGTCCCTGCTGCTTCCTAATGATCTTAGGGATTGTATTAGGATTTTCAAAAATAGTTGGTGGATTTGGGTCAGGATTTGACCTTGTATATCGTGGATTCTTCTTGGGAGCCAGCTTCTGAACTTGTTTTTGAGTATGTTTTTTGAAATATTTTTGTGTCTACAACGGCCAGACAAGATTCTGGAGTGGTTGTGTATATCTTAAAGCTAGCATGAAAATTGACTGCAAGCAGCTTTAAGAAATATACAGAAATTAGAAAATCCTGAGGAACTCCCCAGTGGAGTCGCCAATTATGTTAACACCCAGGTTGTTCCCTTTGACTCCCAAGGGAATACGGCTGGGGTAACCACTAACCAATCTTTGGATTACAGCTTCTAGCCAAACTGTAATAAGAGAGGGCTCTCTCTTTAAGGTTTGTCTCTGTTTTCTGACGATTTTAGGCTAGTTACGAGTTCAGGGTTTGTTTTTAGTTTTTGGTTGAAGTATGTCTTCTGTAGCTAAGGTGGAAATATTCAGATAGTTCTAATCCATTGGGCTATGGAGTCTGTGGCTACAGGTTGTTTGAAATATTGAGTTGAGTTGCTGAAACTACAGGGCCTTTTAAATACTTCATGAAACAAAATTTAAAGTGTGATTATGAGCTGTGATCAACCAGTGAAAAGCAATTAAGAATTCTCCACTAAGATGGGGTGTAAGAATGAGATATATTGCACAGGAGCATACTTGAATTCCTGAAACAACAATCACTGTGAAAGATATAGTTTGGGGGTGCAACAGTTAAGAATTACACCTTATGACTATAACTGAAGAAAAACATTTGTAATAGCATAGATTGAGTTCAGGGTAATCTGTGATTAAATCCTAGAACTATTCTTTTTCCTTGCCATTAACTGTGAAACACAGAACATGAATGAGCTATGAAAATATGACAAAACACATAACGAAGAGTTTTAAGAAAACTTATTGAACCATGAAATACGCAGGAATCCTGTAACATTCAGCAAAAAACACCACAATGCCTCAGGTAACGCAGAGCTTTGGAAATTCCATCAGCTTTGTATTAATTCTCCGAAAATTTACAGCATAATAACTGTAGAAGAGAAATCAACAACAACCCCTGCAAACTTATGCGAGGGGGGAATATATACAAGCGGTCATACAAAATATCTGAGGCGTTGAGTCATCTGAGAAATAAATGTGTTCACCAACTTGTACAGAACAACAGATAAGAAGTTATTACAGCTTTGAATACAACATAAATGCTCTTTAATTCTGTCAGAAGACTTTTTGACCTTTGGAGGCCACTGAGTCGGTTGAATGTTCTGTTATAAATGCTGGATGACGTGTCTTTGTGGCTCTGTCCTCCTGTATCTTTTCGGCCCTGTCACCTATGATTGTCAGTGCTACTTTAGTAGCCGAATAGTTTTGCTGAGTTGGCTCAGCCCATTCTTCTCCATGCATGCTGATTTTATCAAAATTTTCCTGTGCATGATAATTTATATAAAAAAGAAAAACTTGAATACAGGCTCTGGTTTACAGTATTGTTTGTATCATTTTAGTCCAGAATTCCTGTGTGGGCAATTGATGTCTCAGGATTTCCTCTAGAGCCTCATCTGCCTCTGTGTATTTGTAGAAATTTGGAGGCACTTCGAACAAATGCTGGATCTCATTCATAATGAAAAATAAATTCTCAACCCTGTTATAAAGACTCTGCCTTGATGCTGGCCCTGATTCATCTGAGGTACTGGGCCTTTCAGTGATCTGATTAGTAGCAAATTTATTGACCCTCTTGGCATAATGCTCATGTGAAAGTAGTCTCCCTGCGCTGTTCAGTAAGCTAGGAAGACCTTTGCCCTGTAGTGCTATGAACTTGTCCATGAACTTATTTACCTCTATCTGCATGTCCTGGCTTCTTCTTTCTAGCGTTTGTACCAGGCTTCTCAGTGTAAGGACCCTCTTTATTAGCTGGATGGTCTCAGTTCTTCTTGTGATTCCCATTGTCGCCAGCTGAGCACTTGTTCTGTTATTAAGCACATTGATCATTCTGTTGGCAACCTCAGGCATATTGCCTAGAGATGCCCTTGCTCTCTGGATTTCCCTCTGTGCTTTCCCTATGAGCTCTATCTGCTCATGAATGGTTTCAATGTATTGCCATTGATCAGTGATTGATTGGCCAATGTTGGCCCATAAAACTGTCTTAAGCTCAGCTGTCACTTTGTCAAGTGTGAGCTCCTTCTCCAGCTCCTTTATCTTATCCTTAAGGGCCTTTATTTCCCTGCCCTTTTCTGCTACAGTCTGCTTGGATTTATCATATCTTTCATTGAGCTTGGCTAGACTCTCCCTGGCCTCGTTTAGCTCTGCCATTTGGGCTTCCAGGGCTTGGATTTCATTCTTGAGCTTCTGCATATCCAGGCTTGGAGCCTGCTCTGTTGTTGGTGCAGTTGCTGAGGTAGATGGTGCTGTCTGTTCAGTAGGAGGAGCCGTAGTCTGAGGAGGTTCCTCCAGGTTAATTATTTCTGGAGGAGGCTGAGATGTTTGTCCTCCTTCTTTTTGTTGTAATGCTGCCTGCAGTGCAGCCTGTGTAGCCTCTGATTCCCCCAATTTTTCCTGTGTTTGGATCAGCTATTTGTATAGGGACACCAGCATAGCTGATGCATCTTGGTCATGTCTCAGCTGGGCAACTTCTCCAGTTTGTGGGTGGATGGTTGCTGGGACTTTCACCATTTTTCTTAATGCTGCCATATCTGCATCTCTCAATTTCAACAATGCCTGCACAGCCTTGCTGTCCTTGGGATCATGCCCAAGTTCTATGATTATCTCCTCCAAGGCTTTGATTCTGTTATCCTTTGCTTGAGAGGATGCTCTCTCCAACTCAAGTTGGGCAGCTGTATTATTTAGGCTATTTTCTAGCCTGTAGTTCTCCAAGGTCTTATCTGCCAAGGAGGCATACACCATCTCACCCGTTTGCTTGTGTAATTCGATTTTATCCATTGGGTGGATGTCCTTGGCAAGGACCTCAAGGTTGGTCCTTATGTAATCTGCAGCTGACTGCGGCTGCAACACTGCTGGCATAAAATGGCTCATGATCATCTTGCCCTCCTGGACATCAAATGCAGACATTAGTCTTTGCTGGTTAGTGGGAGCCATTTTCAAAAAATGATTATATAGCTGTACTCTTATGGGCTCATTCCTCTTCTTTATGTCAATGAACTGCTGCTTGATGCCCACCTCAGCTCCTCTTTGCTGGCTTGAGGAGCTGACTTCTCCTCCCACTGTCCTCTCTTGTTCCTGCTGGAAGGAACTTGCAGATGCCTCCATACTAGGTGGGCCCATGCCCAAAGACTGCCCTATTGGCATTTCCTCCTCAGAAAGGGGATTCATTCTATGTCTTTTCTCCCCATGACTTGTTGATGTTGTGAGGGGAGTCTCTCTGTCCCTCTTTCTACTTATATCTTCCTTTTGTGGGGTTTGGAGGACTGAGGCCTCCACTGTTGTCTCCTGCCTAGGAGGCAGAATGTCCTGAGCTTGCTGCCCGGTGGATTCTGGGGCCTGTGATGTTTGCTCTTGCTGTGCTGGCTGTTCTTTTTCTTGCTGCCCCCCTTGTTGCTGTTGAACCTGTTGTTGTTGTTGCACTTCCTGCTGCTGTACCTGTTCATGGGGTGGCTGCTCTGGCTCCATCTCTATCTCTTTGCCTTTGCTAGAGATTTGATCAGTAGCTTTGGCTGCTTGCTGATGTGCTGTGGAAGATGAGGCAGCTGCTCCCACTTGAGTGCCTGGAAGAGAAAACACCTGTGCACAAAGCTCTAAGTCAGCCATCTTTTGGATATTTTTAACTGCTCTTTGATTTAATTCTTCTTGTGTGACAGCTTCCTCTAAGGTGCCTCTCCTCCACTTTATTTGATTTGCATATTTTTCTATATGAGGCAACCTTACATGGTCATAACTGGCCAGCCTATACTTGACCCTTCTTAAAGTTATGAAGTGATTGGGGTCATAAGGTTTCCAGAGGAAACTGGTCTGTAGGCCAAGGGATTTTAGCATTCTGTCTACTTCTTTCCAACCTTCCTCCCTTTTGTTGTAGATGAAGTGGCCTAATTGGTTTCTTACTTTGAGCTGTGCCTTCTTGCCTTTCCCTGAAAAATGTAGTATATCAGCATTCCCAAACTGCCTGAAATATTCAAGGGCAAATAATCTCATGGGCACATATCTGGGAAATCTGTATGGGGGCAACTCACACCCATATATTCTGATGATTGTGTGGTGTTGGTAATAGTACCAATCCCCAATGATGTATGCCTTGGACAGCTGAAGAATCCTCTGCATCTCATCAGTTAGTCTAGGAGGAGGTGAGCTCATGAGCAGAGACATGGCTGGGTGGATGAAAAGGTCTATAAACTCACAATAAGTATATGGAGAATAAGATCTGCAGTGGAAGGAAGAGGACCAATAAACCACTGACCTTGGATTTCCTTGTGCATCCACTCTCTTCATAGCAAAGTGGAACTTCTCATGTTGATAATACAAAATCAAGTGATAGATGTAAGAGGTGTATCTGAACACCCTTTCTCTTGCCAAGTTCATTAATTGCTCATGTATTTTGTCAGATATGTAGGTGGCATAGTCATAGCAGATTGGAGACTTGCTAGGGGAAAACATGAGCATCATCACTAGCACAGTTTCATCAACAAATTCAATTGAATTGTAGCCCAGAATGGGACTGATCATGTCTACAAGGTCCCTGCCCAATTGGTTGAGGTAAATATGAGAAATGGGAGGGTACTTCACAGTATCAGAGTCAATGTACAATTGATTTAGTTTGGTGGCCTGAGCCTTTGTCAATTTAGCTCCTTGCTTTATCAGAGCAATCAGTGATAAAGGAACTAATTTCTTCTCAGTTTTGAAGTGTAGCATCTCTCTGATGGCTTCAGGGGTGACATAGAAGACAACTGAGCCTGAAGGGTCAATCACAGCCCTCTAAGTGGCGTCGTAGCATTCAGCACATAGGTGGATTAGGTTAGGAAACTGGTTGACCTGAGGGAGCTTGAAGATAGGGAGGAAAGAATCCCAAATGCCCAATACATCTGTTCCAGTCTCATGTTTAATCTTCAATTCGTTTAACAGGTGGATGTGGTACTTGCTGTGCATTAGCATTTCTTCTGACATTTGATAATCCAGGTCTGCTAATGGTTGCCATTCCAATTCTTTCTGAGGAGCATTTAAAGGAGCAATGTTCAAGGCTACAGGAGCTACTGGTGCATCCATGGTTACTTTAAAACTCTGTTTGTATGTAAACTGGTGTTACTGTGCAGAGCAACACAAAAGAATAATTCTTGAAAAGAGAGGTGATTTACTGAGGAACAGAGGATAAAATGGTGTTGGCAACAATTGAAATATTGCACAAGCGCTGATAGGATGAATGCTTGGCCTTAAAAAAACTCTTTTTCACAGCAAATTGGTGCAGTTTGGGTTCCCCGTTCACGATTGCGCGAACAGAATGCAGGTTTGTGAAAACTCGGGTAAACAAGGCTTAGCAGGTGAATTTCGACCTTACAGTTGCAAATGGAGACTAGGCACAGAGGATTTGCCGGTAAATTATGTGTTTTTTCAGTGTTTTACGTTATCCTTGGAGAATTATGGACAAACTTAGGCGCAGGGAGGATAATTCAGATAAATACCTGTTACACTGCGGCAATGGTGACAAATGCAGGTGGGTTTGGCGCGCCAACGGTCTCCAGGTCGAATTCAGCAGGTTGGTGAGAGCTTGGACGTAAAATGCATGCAGAAGAAACAACAGTCGTTTTTGCAAAAAGTGCAAAAAACACGGTTTTTTGGCCAAAATATGGATTTTTTGGAACATTGGCGCTTTTTTTGGATGACGTCAGCATGACGTCATCAGGTGGGGTCAAGGTCGGATGATGTCAGCATGACATCATCAGGTGACGTGTCGGCTTAAGAGTGGTCCACGGGGATGGTGAGGTGGCGGACAGGTCAGAGCAATGGCGGACGGGGGTGCTGACGCGGCGATGACGTAGCAGTGACGCTAGCATAGCGGGTTAACGGAAACCGGAAGCGGTAAGCGGTTTGATATCGCACCGCCCTCTATACGGAAGCTGAATTGTCAGAGGGGGCTCCGATACGATGTGGGGGTGACGCGTGGCAGAGGCCTGACGTCACCCTCTGACAAATTTCGGAAGGTAAGTTACGGACGTCGGGGCCGGTCCGAAATGCATGAGGGCCGTCGGATGAAAAGGGCCCGATCCGACGGTCGACGGATCGTTAAGCTGCCAGGTCGATACGGATATTGGCGGGGAATAAAATAATATTTTCTTTGGTAAATGCGCCCGGCGGGGACCTTAGAACTTTGGCGGATTTGCATGATTTTTCAATGTATTTTGTAAAAACGCGCATAGCGCCCAGAACTTAGGATAAAGGGAAAAAGTGGGTTTTTATGTATATTTTTCAAATGAAGCGGGATAGGGGTGAAAATGGGGTTTTTTACAAGGGTTTTTTAGCAAATGAAGGGGTTTAGATAACTTCTGAAGGGGGAAGAGGGGTTGGGTTTGGGTTCTTAAACTGACCGGATGTCAATTTAATCCCAGACAGTGAACATATGGCTATAATGCCAAGGGGAAGGGATATTTATAGAATGCTTGGGGTTTATACACCATAGTGTTTATAATAATAGGGAAAGGGTAACATAGGGGATTTACATAATAAGAAGTTAGGGGTTAATATGAATGGAAGAGGTGAATAAGGAGTGATGTCACTAAGTTTATATACCAACAACTTAGCTTAGGGAGTAGATCAAAATGAAAAGAATTTTAGACAAGAAATGTGGCTTTTTAAAGGAATTAGAACCAACATAAAACTTGGATTCTCTTTCATGAACACAACTGATGAAGGGATGTTAGTAATGAATGTGAAAGGGGGGAAAGGGAGTTAGTCATGCTCCTTTGCTTTGCTGCCACATGATGGAGAAGAGGAGCTTCTCTATCCACTGATGTTCCTTTATGCTAGATCAGCAAATTCATTTGAAATGATTGACATTTCTACAACCCCATCTACTTACCCATCTACCTGCCTAGCATTTTTTGTTTCTTCATGGAGGGTGCACTTAGACTTGCAGACCCTTATGTGCCTTTTCTTTTCTTTTGGCTTTTTCTTTTGACTTTCTATCTAAGGCTACCCTTATTGCTTCCAAGGTCCCAGATTAAGCAATTGGGAACCTTAATTCACTAGCTAACTACTGGTCTGCCAAGATTAAACAGTTTGGACAAACTTCTTTCTCTATTCTATAACAGAAAATTGAAACATGGCATGATCCAGATTAGGCTGTTGGACCATCCATCAAAATTTGAGTCAACATCAAGCTTTTGTACACACCTTGTCTTCTCATGGAAATATGGGATCTTTGCATCACCAAAGGAGAGCATATTTGGAACTTTCTTTGCCAATCATGAAATATGAAACCTATTGGTATAGGTAGCTAACAGCACGTATGGAGCAGTGGAGGAGTGGAGCTACACGTAGGCAGACTCGCACTATACTTTGAGAACTTGGTGATGTGTGTTGAGGCCCAGCACTACACATTTGGGAAATTTTGTAGTGTTAATTTACATTGCGCTACGCTTCTAGGGTGGCGCTACGCATCTGTGCATCAGCGTTGCACATTGAGTAGAAGCCCTCAAACTTCCAACAAACTTCTAAATTGTTCTCTCTTACCTTCATTGCAAGTAATTTGACCTCCTTGGTTGTAGTTTTGGTTTGAATATCAATATCTTAAGCATCATTCTCCATGATAAATATGAAACCCTAAATTTTCTCCTAGTTTTTCCTAAAACCCTAAACCCCAACTATCATTCCTTCCTCCTATCACTTATCCTAAAACTCTAAACTCTTTCCCTATCCCTATTTCCCTATCCCTTTTTATCCCTCTTCTTAAAGGGAAATTTCTCAAACAAGACAAACCCTCCCTTTCATTTTTATGATTCCTACTCCTTCATTCATTTTCTAGACCATAAGCTCATCTCCCATCCACTCACTCCTAAAACACATTCACTCATTCCCTTCATACAACCTCAACCCTGCAAGACATGGATAGAGAGGACTGAGATTATGAGGAGGAGGAAAACACAGGCAGTGACACCTCAGTAGATAGAGCTAGGCAGCAGAAAAAACCCCACAAGGGAGGCAAGATTATCATAGAAGAGCCTTCAAACCTTAGAGAATTGCAAGCCTCTTAGTTGGCTGTCACATTGTCATGCGGAAAGAGTCAATTTTGTGGACAAAACCGACCTCCCTAGAAGCTAAGGCTTTCTAGTGACAAACAAGACAATTAAGCACTATCTTTCCCGAAATATGCATTTAGAATACAAGCAATCAGGTGTTTATAACATACCTTTAGTCCAACGCTTTGTAGTAATCCAGCCTCTCCGATCCAGATGAGCTCCTCCTTCTCTTCGAAACCTGCATTCACTAACAAGCAAGCGATTACATAGCACCTGAATAACTCATAAAATAAAACATATTCACCAAGGAGTATATGAAACAAATTATGTATAACAACTTGTTGAGAAAAATGAACTTAATTGTATTAAGTGGAAACAAAAGAAACCATTACAACCAGTGCCTTGGTGTTGTGCAGGTCCCTCCCAGGGTCCAGCAAGAGTTCTCCTTTACTTTGATCAGCTCACCCACTTCCAAATGAAGCTAAGAAAGGATGGGAATCTCTCCTCTCAAGCTCTATAAGGGAGTCCTAATTTCAGCAGCATCTACCCTTTGGAATGTTCAGCTTTCAACCTCTCCTCCCTCTGGCCCAATGCCTGTATTTATAATGCTTTGGAGGAAGTTAATCAGGTCCACCATCAATGGGATAAGCCCCTCTTTGAATGGGATAGCTCCCCTCTTGATGGGATAAGTTCCTCCTTCATAGGGATACATGAACCATCTGGAGGCGCTCAATACACGTCAAACAAACTTCTAGAATGCTCTAGAATCGACCACAAGTAACTTTTTTGAAGTAAAACTCGCGCCTTTTGACCTTTACAGGAGTACGCACCCACCCCTTTACAGACAGAGCGTACAAGTACGCAGGTATTGTGAACTTGGGGTGCGTACACGCAGGTAAGGTTAAGAGAAACTGTGTAACCAGAGTTAATTGACTTTTTTAAGGACTTTCTCTCTTTCTTGGAGTTTGACATGAGGAGCAGAGGTATGAGCCTTGCCAAGGAGGATAGTATGACAGTTGATGGAGCCATACTAACTGCAAATAGTCATGGTGACAAATTTTAGTGTAACAGATTGCCCCCTAAAGTGCAAATCCTGTAGTAGATTAGGGTTTCATATCATCTAGGAAGGGTGAAGTACTTTATCATTTCAAGGATTATCTTGTGGAGAGCCCAGTCGGAACCTGCAAATATTCAACACAAAATACATATATAAGATCATATCATCACTGAGGTAGGCATCCCATACTCAGATTGAAAACTTTAACTAACAAACTAACTACTGCTCTGATATAGGAATGATTTCGTAGTACATCATAATCATAGACTCTTGTAGACACAGTATGGACGCAGCCATCTGTTTATGATTAGTCTACTGTATAATGAATACAAAACTCCTCGCAGCCTGGATGGTGGAAACTAGATCCAGGGTCTTCATTTCTATTTCCCGAAATGGTACGATTCTATCCATGCGAATAAATGAGTTGATGTCGAACACGGTAGAAACCACTTGATTACCAGTCAATGATGTAAACTGTTAACAAGTGTGAGAGAGACCACCAGTGATGTCAATGGTTCTCAAAGTACCCAGTACAATCCATGAGATGTGAATGAATGAGTTGATGTCGAACATTTCACGGAATCCTTCGATCGAAAGTCAATGATGTAAACCGTCGTCAAAGGCGAGAGACCTGCCATTGATGCATGCAGATTTCAAGGTACTGACGATTTCTAGGTCATCTTTCTAGATAATGTGCTGATGTCGATAGAAAGCGATCCGTTGCAGGCAAGCCCACAACACGAAATCATAGATCAAGTTGAAGAAATGTAGCTGTAAGGACTGACTCTGGGATGGTCGAGATGGATGACAGGTATTTTGCAGATGAATGGTTTATTTGCAATGACCTCTTGAACACATAACGACACAACAGATGGTTTGGTGACAATTGACCCAAAGTTAATACCCGGAACCGGCTGAAGATTTTCAAAGTGGTTTGATCAACTGTTAGGCAAAGGATTTCCCAACCCAAGTGAATGAAAAGTGTCGTGTTCAAGAGTGGTGATAAGGTTTCTTCTGAGACAAAGGATAACAAATAGGCTCATTTTTCTCTCTTTTCCCCCACCATTTCTGGCAAGTACCTCTTTATTTTTTACAAGCTTGAGGAGGATAACATGTGCTTGATTATAAGCTCATCCTTCGGATGAGTCCAACTTAGTTTAGATTCGAACCTTAAGAAGGAGTGGTCTGTTCCTGTTTGTAATTGAACAGGTCCTTTACTGTGAAATTTTAACGAGTCCAATATAGGAGAATCTCGGCGTTTTTCAATTTTAGAGAGTCTAAAAAACTTAAGAAGACTCCAGGGTTGAACTTTTTCGTAAATTTGTGTCTCCCAAGCCCGAAAAAGTATAAAATAATACTTGAGAGAACCGCTTGATCTTTTACGACCAAGGAGTACTTTCATAGTTAGTGTCTTTGACCTGAAAAGTAAAAACTGATCAAGGACACGTCGTTTTATTTCTAGTATCGAATTTGAAACGACAAAAATCCGGCAATCTTTTCCTATTTTTACGGTCAGAAAAGGGCTATAAGGGGACCGTCTTTTAATTCCGTTTTAACGAGTGTAAAAGAAACGCTCGGCAATCTTTTCATGTTTTAGGAGTCAGAAAAGGGCTTAAAGATGACTCTGATGTTTTTTTTGTGAAAAATGACAATTTTCCCTGAAAACCCTTTTATCCTGCACAAAAACCAACACATTACTCATACCTGTTTAAAGATAGATAAAAATACTTTGAAAAATACCTTTTCATGGTGAAAAATAAACAAATTTACCATTTATTTACCCAAAAAACCTATAAAAAGGGCTTTTACCATTTCATTTTTACCATTTTATTGTTGAGGAGAGAAAAAGGGCTTTTGGCAAGAAACTTCCCATGGACATTGCGGAGAATCCAACCGTCGAAATCGAACGCCGTCTCATCAGGTATTCTACAACATCCTCCTCTTCATTTCCATCCGTTTAGAATTTGTTTTTAGGCCCTAGTTTCATTTTTTGGAGGCTTTGGGGTTTCAAGGTCCGCTTTTCGGGGTACGCAGGTGCTCCACTGGTGACCCGCGTACCCCGACATTTTCTCAGTTGGGAAAATGCCGGGCGTACGCACCTTGCCTTAAGGGAACCCGCGTACGCACGCCCTGTTCCTAAAGGCGGGGTGCGTACCCCGCAAAATGAATTTTTAAACCCCAATTTCTTCAAAATGGACCAAAATGTTTTGATTTCATTGATTCTAACAGATGTTTTTTGGTGTGTAGATTTCCCACCATGCTTGATTGGCGCGAGAGAGAGCACGAAGATGTCGATTTGGCCGCCATTAATCATCAACCTTCCATTGATGCTTTGAAGGCATGCGACCTTTACAAATACTGGGCCATACCTGGCATGAGGGCCCAGGTGCGCTTTCTAGAGTGGCTGGTAGAGAGATGGAACGTCCAGGACCAGTGCTTTTACATTGGAGGGCACCAGCTTGAGATAGAGCCCTCAGATATTTATTTCCTCACTGGTTTGCCCAAGAGAGGCGAACAATTGACTCTGTTCGGGACTAGGCCGGGTGGCCAGTCCATCACTAGTCTCCGACAAGAGTGGTGTAACACTCAGTCTCAGGAGAAGGGGATAGAGATCAAAACTATATCCCGACCTGAACTTATGGTGATTGCTTTCACGGTTACCAGACTTTGTAGGGCTGCTGCTTTGCACATTGCCACTGGATCCCAAATGCGGATGGCGATTGATTGCTATCGGGGCACCATTTTCAACTGGTGCGATGTTGTGTTGGCCAACTTAAAGGGCCAACTGACTAGGACCAAAAATGGACAGCTGAAGACTTTTGGTTATGGGCCTTTAGTTGTGAGTTTTTCCCTAGAGAGGGTTCTGATGCTGATCCCACAGCAACTCACTGTTGAGGTTGGGCCTCCCCGAGAGCCTAAGTTGATGCGATGGGTTGCGGTGATGGCCCGTCATCCTGACAAGGGCACGGAAGTTGTCCGATTTACTCCGGAGTATTTTCACTGGCTGGAGGACCAGATCTTTTCCATACAGGATTTTCCTTATGCCGGAGTTGATTTTCGTGGAGATCCGGACATGGTTCTTCCACCGGGAGAACAATGGGATGACACAGGTACTTCATTTTTCACAAGTTTTTAAATTATCTACTTTTTTTGTTTTATATCATCTCAAAACTAAGAGTAATAATTTTCAAAATGTAGATGTAGGCCCACGTCGTCCAGCCAATCTCCGGACTTTCGAGAGGAGACTACCAGTTGCAGCGGCACCGGCCCCACGGGACGAGGCCACAGAGACCC
This sequence comes from Pinus tabuliformis, assembly GCA_031772625.1. Taxonomy (NCBI): domain Eukaryota; kingdom Viridiplantae; phylum Streptophyta; class Pinopsida; order Pinales; family Pinaceae; genus Pinus; species Pinus tabuliformis. The sequence continues at coordinate 1,926,681,846 of CM062816.1, read as the reverse complement.
TAGCTGAGTTGGAACAAGACCTAGAGTGTCTTACGGCAGACATACCAGAGACTAATATAGATGATATTCCTATCAGGCTTCAGCGCTATGTAGTCGCAGTCCCAGGACCTTTTAGGAGGTTCTTGTGTAGGGTGGCGTGTGCAGTGGTGTCGTATAGAGAGCATCACCAGTGATTGGATGGTCGTTTTTGTAGACACATGTGACATTTTGGTTTTTTGTACTTATCATTTTTGCCAATCATAAGGTGTTTTTCAACCTATGATCGAAGACGATGTATTTTTTGACACACTCCTATCTATATATATCATTATTACCGGCTTATCTTGTTAAACATGTGTGATTAAATGTTTTTAAATTTACATGTATGATTATCGAAAATGTCTGTTTAACATTCGAGAAGCAATTGCATCTGCTAATGTATTTAAAGACCTTGGAATATGCTGATATTCAATGTAATCAAATTCACGTTCCAAGAGACGCACTCTCAAAAATAACCTTAATAACACTGGATTTCTAATGGCATACACTCTATTAAGCTGTAATACAACGAGTTCAGAATCTAACCTCACTATCAAACTCCGAATCCCAAATGAAATAGATTCAGACAATAACTCAATCACTGCACTGTACTCTGCAATGTTGTTTGTTGTTTGACCGAGGCTTACCCCATGCATAGAAACTAACTCGTCAGAGGGTGAATAGATAACCCAAGCTGCGGAAGAGATATTCTGTGTACTACGACAAGCACCGTCAGCAAATCCAATGTATGTTTGGAGGCATCGACATTTGCAAACATCAAGCGTAAAACCAAGATAAGCAGAATAACAACGAAAAACACACTTTCTAAGCTAAGCACACTGTCTAAACTAACAAAAACACCAGCTAGAAAGAAAAACCTAACCTAACTAAAATCTCCATACCCATCATTTAAGCATAATACCTCTTTAGGTAAAGTCCATTTCTGGGTTTACCCAAAGAGTCCCCGTCAAAATCTACCAGCTCATAGGCCCCTTTTGCTAGCTTTCGCTTGACAATGTAGCGCCCATGCCACATAGGAATGAATTTTCCAGCACCTAATTTATCGTTAGCTTGATCATATAATAGCACTAGGTCTCATTCTGAAAAATTTCGAGGAGTCACATTTCGATCATACTGAGCTTTCATACGTTTTGCGTGAGTCTCGATTGCCAATGCAGGATCACGTCGAGTCTCATCTAATTGAGCTAAGTATAATAAACGCTTCTCCTCTTCGGAAGTAGCTGGAAGTAATTCGACGGCCATTTGAAGTGACGAGATTTCGCATTCAATGGGCAGCACAGCTTCCAAACCATAAACTAGTTGGAAAGGAGTGAACCCTGTTGATGTTTTCACTGAGGTTCGGTACGCCCAAAGCGTGGAAAATAACATGTTGTGCCAATTCGACCGATGAATACCAATGATTCGTCGGATCATGATAACTAAAACTTTGTTGATGGACTCAACCAGACCGTTTGCTTGGGGATAATAAGGAGTTGAGCTATCATGATGCAAACCAAGCTGGCCTGTAAGTTCTGTCATCATAACGTTTCGAAAATGGCGCCCATGGTCAGTGATTATCGCTTGTGGGACACCAAACCTAGAAATAATGTGATTGAATATGAAAATTTCAGTTGTCTTGCCGTTTGCCTCGAATGTAGGCATCGCCTCGGCCCACTTAGTAAAATAATCAACCGCAAGGATGATATACGCATGCCCCCCGGCCGAGTGAGGGTTACATGTAATAAAATCAATACCCCATTTGGCAAAAGGACCAATGGCAATTAGAGGGTGGAGAGGAGCAGGTGGAGCGCACATCTTGCGATCAAACACTTGACAGTTGTGGCATTTCCGGACCGCAATAATACAGTTTTTAAACAAGGACAGCCAGAAGTAGCCAGCGCGCAATATCTTTTGGGTTGTGGCATACCCAGACATATGACCGCCACACGCTCCAGAGTGACAGTCATTGAGAACCCTTTCAGCTTCCTCGTGAGTTAAACAACGTCGAAAAACCAAGTCTGCTCCACGGCGATAAATAGTATCTCCAATAATTTTGTATTGTTGGGACTGGAATCAAATTTTCCGACGTTCCGACTTTGAAACTTCGGGCCGAAAGGATTGGGTCTGGAGATAGACGATTATATCCCCATACCACGGATCTAAAGTGCTGATGAGAAACAAAGATTCGTCCGCAATGGGTTCCTCTGCCACAGTTTCTGTGTCAGCACGCGGGAAGTCACACATTAACTCTGCAAAAACTAAGGATTTCTTAGACTTAGATTTCTCAAACTCCAAGTCGAACTCTTGCAGGATAACGATCCATTTAGAGTACTTGCCCCCTAGCAATTGTTTAGTCAAAATGTAAATCATAGGGTTGCAATCCGAAATGACTGTAGTTTTACGGAGGAGAATGTAGTGACGAAAATGTTGGACAGCTTGAATGGCTGCCAATGCCAATTTCTCCACATGTGAATATTTGAGTTCAGTTGGATTTAACGTTCGACTAAGGTAATATATCACATGTTCTGTTCCGAATTCGTCTTCCTGTAGTAAGACCATTCCAATGGTGGAATGAGCAGCGGCGAGGTACAAAAAGTAATCCTGGTTGTAGTTGGGAGGATGCAACAACGGTGCATGGGTCAACGCGTGCTTGAGTGCATCAAAAGATTTCTGAGCTATCTCATCCCAAGAGAATTGAGCGTTCTGTTTCAACAACCGGGTAAAACCCTTTGTAATCTCGGCATAGTTAGGAATGAATAGGCATAAAAAGTTTGCTTTCCCCTGCAAACTTTGGAGTTGGCGAAGACTCGAAGGAGGAGGCAATTTGATGATAGCTTCTACCTTCGAGGGATCGACGCGAATGCTGGCTTTTGAAACTACAAATCCCAACAATCGTCCCACTTCTATGCAGAAGACAAATTTGTGTGGGTTCAACCAAATACGATAATGCCTACACCTCATGAAGATTGCTCGTAAATGGATAAGGTGATCAGCTCGATGTAATGAATGAGCAGGCAAATCATCGAGATACGGTTGCACAATGTGTTTGATGTCATGAAACGCATAAGACATCGCCCTTTGAAAAGTGGCTCCGGCATTCTTAAGTCCAAAAGGTAATTTGCAATAAGCAAATGTCCCCCATGGACAAATGAAAGCCATTTTTGGTTGATCGGCAGGTAGAATATTGATTTGATTGTAACTGGAAAAACCGTCCATAAAGGAAAATATTTCACTGCCGGCACAATCGTCAATTATTTGATCGATATAGGGTGTTGGGTAGTTGTCCTTGGGACAAGCTCGATTGATATCCCTATAGTCGATACATATTCTTATTGTTCCCTATTTTTTGTTAACCGGAACAATATTCGATATCCAATCCGTTAATGGGATCGGATAATGAAACCTGCTTTCAATAGCTTCTCAACTTCTGCTTTAATTGCAGCCGCTTTTCGTGGGTGAATCTGACGCAAACGTTGTCGGACAGGTTTAGCATCCGGGTAAGTCTTGATCTCATGGACAACAATCGCGGGATCAATTCCTGGCATTTCCTCATAGGACCAGGCAAACACGTCGCAGAATTCTTGAAATAGGGCCTTGTATGTCTGAATTTCGTCATCTGAACACGAGGCACCTATATGAATGTGCTCAACAATTCTGAGCTTGACTGAAATGTCAATGGGAATAGTGCGAAAAATGTTTCCCAAATTCAGCTCTGAATCAGGATGTTTCATTGGACTCTGAGCTTCTTTGACATATTCAACTGTAAAGATTGATGAGAAATCGTTTTCAAAATGATCATCCTCAGGTAAAAACGAAGATCTATGATGGAGATCTTCCCATGGTAAATCATCTACACACAGGACTTCACAAAGTTGTTTGTCAGATGACACAACTTCGGGAAACGCTATTAACTCCAAGGTTGACGTGAAAAGTGATTCCTCACAGACCACATTCATTTGGTCGATTTTGGTTGAACTCGGGTCGGTAAAAGACTGCACGGCTGCATAGGCAATTTCATATGGACTCAAAGGCATAACATCACTAAATGAGTCTATCTCAGATTCAGAAGGAACGATCCAAGGATCGTCATAAACAATGGTGTCTGAAGTAATCATATGAATGGATGCAAATGAAGACACGGCGTTGATTGGAGGAAAAGGAAAAGTTCCCAGTAAACCGGCATCTTTAACTAATCCTACTCCAACATCCTTATAAGGGATAGTCGTTTTACCGACATGCTGGATACTCTCTGAAGAGGCTGGGTCGGATGAAAAGTAAGCCAGCTGGTCTATTGTTACAATCTTGCCATTATATGGAAACTTTATTACTCTGAAGACCGATGAAACGACCGCTGTCATAGCGTAAGACCAACTTCGACCCAAGAGAAGGTTGTAGTCTAGAGGGGCATCAACCACCTCCACATCTAGACCAACGGTTTTTCCTTCAACCCCTATAGGCAAATCTTCTAGAATGCCAAACGGATGGAACCCACAGCCATCAAAGGCCTTAAGAATTGTCGGGGATTGATTTAGTGAAGGAGAACCAAGCGATCTCCAGCACTGTATCGACATAATACACGTGGAAGCTCCCTCATCAATTACAGTCCGATGAATAGGCCTGTTTTTGACTATCACTGGGATCTGGAAAGCCATTTGATGAGGTAAACGTGGTGTACTATTTTCTAGATCAAAGATTATTAGGTTCGGGTCCTGAACATCAACAGCTCCTATAGCCGACAAAAGTAATTTGCGTTGCGCTGGGCATGACTGCAGCACTTCCAAAGCCGACATTGCTGAGGGTGAAACAACTAATCCTCAACAATGTTGTAATTCTGTGCCACTCTCGCATGTGGATTGAAAGTAGACCTTCGAAGTACACCCTTGGCGGGCAGTTTGATTACTAAGTCCAGGTTAGTTTTCTCGATCTGTAGTGGATCGGAACCGGCAGCTGAGGTTGATGGATTAGAATGAGAAGATTCTGCTTCTTTGCCATCAACAGAACTTTTACTACCATAATCTTGCGTTCGAGTCGCAATCCTTACATGAGACATCATCAATATAGGTTCTTCACTGGCACTCAAGGAAGAACCTATCATCTTACTCTCCTGCTTTGGAAATGGATCTTTCAAAACAGCAGGAGTTGGGGAACCCTTGACGATTTTCACAACCTCGGCCCGATGAGGGCAATCTCTTGTAAAATGATCCTCTTCACAAATAAGACAAGGATATCGAGGTTTGCGCTTTTCGTCATTGGTTTCCGACTTTTCAGTTTTCTCCTTTGGAGTTTTGTCTGCTTTATTCTTCTTCTTACTTTTCTTTTTCCCACCGGATTTTGATTTAGCCGTAGATGACTCTACAACGTGAATATCAGCGGAAACTTCAGCAGAAGATTCTCCTGTCGGGGATTCTGGTAAGGTTATAATAGGAGAAGAATTCTTTGAGGATTTCTTCTTGCTTTTAGTATTCACCGTACCAATCATGCCATCAGTGGCATGAGACCCCGAAGGAGCAGCAACGATTTGATTTGACTTAGGAAAATCTGGGATCTTTTCGTGTAACGTACCTGACTGAGTGTAAACTAAGTCAAGGTACTGCGCTTGAGCAATCACTTGCTCCTCAGTAACTACTCCGGCCTTAGCTACGTCTTCAGTAATCTTCGGTAACAATGATTTAACAAACCATTCAGCTAAGATTTGGTCCGGGATAAAAAGTTTCACTAACTGCCTTCGACGTCTCCATTCATGAATATGATCGGAAATATAAGTGGACGTCGATTGTTTTAATGAAGTTAGTAACTCCGTGCCATTATCATATCTGACTGGCAACTGAAAATGAGTTAAGAACGAGGTAGCTAACTGGCTAAAATTATAAAAAGAGGCCCGTGGTAACTCAATGTACCACTTGGCCGCGAGACCAATGAGAGTACGCTGGAAAAGACGTAAGCGGATCGAATCATCCGAGATGGAATTAGAGGCACACCAGAGGTGGTAAGTCATCACATGATTCGACGGGTCCTCTCCAGACTTACCTTCGAACTTGGGTATGTCACTGGGCAACTTATTTGGCATTGGCGGCCAAAACGGAAGATAATTTATTGGATCGTTCGTTAGGCGCGACAAGTCTGGTAAATCCAAAGTTGCGATAAATGGTAATTGCCAATTAGGATCCCTAAAACTCTGGGTCACGAGACCAGTCCCAGGAGGAGGATATCCAGGATAACTTGGAATAGGAATTGCATTTGGGATATTGTATCCTCCCGGAAAACCAGGATTAACCGGACCGTACTGGGGTTGTTGAGGTTGTTGATAAGTGTACCCAGGATACGGTTGATACTGGTAAACTGGCTGCTGGACAACAGGCCCGTATTGGTACTGTCCCTGGTACGGTTGATAAGCGAATTGTGGTTGACTAGTGACAACCGTAATTAAACCAGGTTGTCCTACAGGCATCTGAACCGTAGTTTGAATGGTAGATCCAGACAATGGTAAAGATGTCTGAGGAGTAGTTACAGAGACAGTAGAAACCGGAGCTGTCGATACTCCAGAAGTAAGTGTGGTAGACTAAACAGATGTTGCGGTAGTTGCAGCAGTCGTTTGAGATGGAGTACTAGGGGCAATAGGCCCAGACTGAGAAACTACCGAAGGTACAGAAGTTTGAACATTAGACTGGACTGGTTGCTGGGGTGAACCAGAAACTAAAGGTTGTCCAGCTTGAGATGACAACTGTAAACTTGGCTGCAATACCTGTTGAACTTGCGAAGGATCCCACACTATGTTTATTTCGGGGTATTGACCCATGACAGGGTGAGGATATTGAGATCCATAACCGGATTGAGGGTAGGATTGATAATTGAAAGGTACATTTCCCGTACCTTGAACATAAGATTGACCTTGGGGTGGTTGATAACCTTGACTCGAGTACTGACCTTGGGGTAGATACCCTTGAGGTAAGTACTGATATTGGGGTTGACCTTGAGGTATAAATTGATACTGAGGTTGACCTTGGGGTACATATTGAGGCTGGGGCTGACCTTGCGGAATGTATTGCACCACGGGTACATACTGTCCTTGAGGTTGCCCCCCAGACGCAATTTGTGTACCTTGAGGTTGCCCCCCAGGCGTTAATTGAGGCTGCCCCCCAGGTGGTAACTGGCCACCTTGAGGTTGAGAACTGGGAACTGAACCTGACATCATGTAAATGTCTCCTACGCCCAATGGTTTATTACCATTGTTTCCAGTTAATAACCCATGTTCAATGGGTTGAGGAGATGCTCCCGCAAAAGTACCAGAAAGTGACTGATACCCAGAGGGAACAGAAGGACCGCCGTACAAAAAATATTCAGGCGATTGAGTAAACATGGACGACTGACCAGACATATTTACAGGAGTATAAATACCTCCAGGTGGATAAGGAGTACGAGGTGGAGAAAAACTTGACCCTGAGTTGTCCAAATAATTAGTTAACGAAAGATACCAAGTAGTACTTCTAGGTGGACTGTAAAAAATGGATTCACGCTCCCTTAGATCAATAGTAGGTTGATCTTCAGGGATAGGGACGCCTATTTCTTCTTCTGGAGCAAGTTCTTCAATAGCTATCAAACCAGAAGGAAGATTTTCGGTGATGACTCTTTCTACCCTAGGTGAATCAGGAGCACTAGAAGTTGGAGTAACAGGTTCAGATATCTCAGGTTCTTCGCCTATATCACTAGTAGATGAAAAACTACCAGCAAGCTCGGAAACTGCAATAGCTTCAGGATTATAACCTGTTTCTAGACTTTGGTAATCAGGATGAACTACCAACGAAGACTCTCCTTCTTCAGGTGAACCTACTTTACTGCCACTAGGAGTTACAAGGACTTTCAAACCTTCGTAATGACTCGGGACGTCTTCAGGAGGTTGGCCCTGAAGTCTACGGGACTTCCTCAACAAATCGGCCACGGTTACAATCTCAGGTGACTGGCCCCGAAGTCTACGGGACTGTCTCGGTAATTCAGCCACAGTTAAAAACTTTTAACTACTGCACACGCAAACAAAGTAAAATCTCAAAGCAAACCGCCTAAAGTCTCTAAAGAACCAAACAAATTCGAATCACACGCCTAAAGAATCTAGGGCGTCAAACCATACACAAACAGTAGCCTTCCAGACCGAAAACACTAGTTGGTGATGAAGCCCAACATCGTCGAATTCAGTACAAAAGTGGCGGGTGGAACAGTTACCCCGGCAACCTGCTTAATGAATAGACCGGCACAAGTTCCTCCACTTTAACCGTCTCGAGTGAAGTGAACCCCCCGGAAAATCCAAGTGAGTCTAGCCGACGTCTGCTCCAAGTACAGTGGGATCTTCCCTCCACCATCACCTTGGGTAGAACCCTAAAGATAATGGTCACTAAGGTGACCAACAGCAACAAATACACCTGGGGAACAGTCTACGATCCGATAGCATGCAAGGGCAGAGTATCAAGCTCAATCCCCTTGTCGGCTCCTTGACAATAATCCAAGGTTTACCGACAAGTGACCCCAGGCTCCTCGACAATAATCCGAGGTTTACCGTTTGTAGTACGTGCGTATCTGGCGTCGTTCCCAATGAAGGAGGATTGATCCCCTCACTGGTTCTGACACGATCTCGTGCTTCTCCTTTAAGAGGAGCTTTCCCAGAGCATAAATGTAACTATTGGATTTATCCTACCACAAGATGAGCTACTTGTTTGGTTTTTCTGTCTTGGAGAGTTAATTACTCTCCTACTCCAAGACACTAGCCTGATCTATATTGGTGTTTCAGAGCCCTAGTAAATAAAAAGTTACTAAGTTAATTTTACTTTAAGCGTTAATTTTATGGCTTTTCTTTAGGACAAAAGGTAGTGGAGATGAAACTGATGGTGTGTAGACTCGACTCAAATCCACTAAAAAGATGCACCTAGGATGATTTATACTATTTTTCTTTTTTCAATGAATTCCCTAGCTAAGAGAGTTGGAGAATGCAAAATTGATATAAAGACAACTTTCTTGGCAACGAAAATCAAAGAAACAATCTCTTTATCTTTTCCAAAGCATACAACACATGACCACTAATTATTTCACAAAAATTCCTTTCTCTTTTCAAAGACTTCAAATGCTACTAAAACAAACTTTTCTTCAAAAGAGATTTTTTGTATTTTTTCCTATATTAACAAAGCATGTAAAACTACTTAACAAAAATCAAATTTAAAAAATCTATGACAAATCAACTCAATTTTACCTAAAAGCAAATCTAAGAGAAATTCACCTAAAAGCAAATCTAATGAGGCAAAAGCCTACAAAATATAATTCTGAGATGTTTTACTCAGTTACAATTCAACCAAGGACTAGTTCATGCAGAATCATAAACCAGTCAAAAACAAAAATCAAAATCTTTTGTTCTTTTTCTTAAGAATGAAATTCACAGCTTAACCAACAAGCTTTCTCGAAATTCCGCAAAGAGACAACACAAAGGTAGGTTTCTCACACAGGTGGATTTTATGAAAGGTCCGACTCCTAAGAAGACTGAAAAGACCAGGGAGATCCAAGGTTTTACAACTTCTAAAGCCAAAGTCACTACAGGACCAATGCAAAAATCAAACCCTAGGGCTAGAACTTCTATGAATTTCACTAAAACCCTTGATACTAATGAAACAAGCTTAGATGAAGACTTCTGACAGGTAACCAGTGGATCTGGGCAGCAAAAACAAATTATAAACAAAATCTAAGAGGCAAAAAGGAAAAAATTGAAATTTTCTCAACTTTTGACAGGGTACGCAGGCAACCTGTTTGCACAGGTGCGTGTACGCTCTGTGTACAAAGCTGCAGTGCGTACAAGTACACACTGTGCTTAACGCAGAGGCTGCGTACTGCTAGCAAAACCAAGAAAAATAAAATCTAACTTAACCATAAGCTATTCCACCCAAATTCACAGTCAATCAGCCAAAAACCAGAAAGAAAACGACTTTTCTCAAATCAAAGTATCAATCAAAAGAGAAATCAATCAAATCCATGGATTCCCCAGCAGAGTCGCCATTTTTTCATGTGGAAAGCGTCAATTTTGTGGAAAAACTGACCTCCCTAGAAGCTAAGGCTTTCTAGTGACAAACAAGACAATTAAGCACTATCTTTCCCTAAATATGCATTTAGAATACAAGCAATCAGGTGTTTATAACATACCTTTAGTCCAACGCTTTGTAGCAGTCCAGCCTCTCCGATCCAGATGAGCTCCTCCTTCTCTTTGAAACCTGCATTCACTAACAAGAAAACGATTACATAGCACCTGAATAACTCATAAGATAAAACATATTCATCATAAAGACCAAGGAGTATATGAAACAAATTATGTATAACAACTTGTTTAGAAAAATGAACTTAATTGTATTAAGTGGAAACAAAAGAAACCATTACAACTAGTGCCTTGGTGTTGTGCAGGTCCCTCCCAGGGTCCAGCAAGAGTTCTCCTTTACTTTGATCAGCTCACCCACTTCCAAATGAAGCTAAGAAAGGATGGGAATCTGTCCTCTCAAGCTCTCTAAGGGAGTCCTAATTTCAGCAGCATCTACCCTTAGGAATGTTTAGCTTTCAACCTCTCCTCCCTCTGGCCCAATGCCTGTATTTATAATGCTTTGGAGGAAGTTAATCAGGTCCACCATCAATGGGATAAGCCCCTCTTTGAATGGGATAGCTCCCCTCTTGATGGGATAAGTTCCTCCTTCATAGGGATACATGAACCATCTGGAGGCGCTCAATACACGTCAAACAAACTTCTAGAATGCTCTAGAATCGACCACAAGTAACTTTTTTGAAGTAAAACTCGCGCCTTTTGACCTTTACAGGAGTATGCACCCACCCCTTTATAGACAGAGCGTACAAGTACGCAGGTATTGTGAACTTGGGGTGCGTACACGCAGGTAAGGTTAAGAGAAACTGCGTAACCAGAGTTAATTGACTTTTTTAAGGACTTTCTCTCTTTCTTGGAGTTTGACATGAGGAGCAGAGGTATGAGCCTTGCCAAGGAGGATAGTATGACAGTTGATGGAGCCATACTAACTGCAAATAGTCATGGTGACAAATTTTAGTGTAACACACATGTTTTAGATATCTTGGTTGTTATGAGTTCTATGAGTAGGTAGAGAGAGTTCAATATCACCCGGAGCTTGCCAGACTTTTTGTAGCTCATCTTCAGGACAACAAGGTGACTCTCGGTGGGGTAACATTCACAGTCTTACCCTCCATCATTTTAGATGCAACCAGGATTCCAAATGTAGGGGAGAAGTGGTATTAGGCCCAAGACCCGGATGAACACTGTTATGAGCCTTATATCAAACCCCAGTATAGAAATGAGGTGAAGACACTTTTTCCTTTTAGATTTCTTGAAGACATGTATGTCCCCATGATGAAAATCATCATGAAGTACTTCACTTGTGAGGGAAAATTCTCTAGGCTGTACACCTATCACATCATGCTCCTCATGTATTTTACCAGGGTGTGGATGTTAAACCTTCCTTATTTCTTGTTTAGGAATATTGAGAAGATGGCTCATTTTGTCTAGAAGAAGCCATACCCTCAGCAGATGAGCAGTCTCTATCATTACTCCCTAATGAAGATCATTGTGATTCATCATCTTAGTCTCCTCAACATCTCTTGAGAGACACTTATTGCTCATGACATCTTTAGGGGTCCTCAAATTCCTCCACCAGTGTCTTAAGAAACAAGGGGACCTTCTAGCAGTGCTCAAGTGAAAACAGATGAGGATGCCAAAGAGAACAAAACTACTAAGGTGTCGAGGACCTTCATGACATATCAGAGGGGCACAAGGAGATTATTTGCAGCCGATATGCAAATGTTTGCTCCACAGGATGTGGAAGGGACCTTGCCTTCTTCATCAGCCCATAGGAAAATGCTAGCTCCACAGGATGTGGAAGGGGCTTTGCCTTCTTTATCAGCACAACAGGTACAGGTGCAGCAGCTGCACAAAGGGAAGGAAAAGATGCCAGAGGAGAGTTTTGATGATGATGAGGAAAGAGACTTTGACTTGATAGAGCATGATGAGCTAGAGCAGTGTTATACTCATTATGGAGTGTAAATCATTGACTTAGAGACTCAGGATGAAGAAACCATAAAGGATAGTATAATACAAGAAAAGGAGGCTCAAGTACAAGATCTGGAGGAAAATTTGGAGAGGGCCATGTATGTCATCACATATTTGGAACAAGAAAACAAGTATTTCAGTGATAAACAAGTCCTCATGGAGCTGGAACTGCGCAAGGTAAAACGACAAAGTGGCAAAGAGACCCAAGTCACTTTGACTCCTATTGAGAAGGAGATTGAAGATGATAGAGAGACTTGGCTAGAGAGAGTCAACTTGCACCTTGAGAAGCTATTGCAAAAGGCCAATAGAGACAATCAGATGATCAGACACATGGCTTATCATTATAGGACCTGAAACAAGATTTGCAATATGAGGGTCAAGAAGATGAAAGCTAGGCTAAGCCAGGATTTTGAAGGCAAAAGGGAGGAGGATAGGCTTAGGTTGCTTGCTTAAGCTTCCTTGGCTCATCAGGACACTCGATGATGGTGCTTCTTGTTATCTCAAAATCAATCCCTGAAAGGTCGATGATTAGGTAGACCTTGTGTAACTATTTCAAACCTACTTTTGGCTGAGGCTTAGCCTCCTCAGCCTGAGAGGGCTCTCTCAAAGGGTTAATTATTTTGATTAAAGATATGGATAGATGGCTAACTCTATGGTTTGTGATTGTATATGTTTATAGGTTGAAAGATGAAGGCTGGCTACCATTGGGCTATGGAGTCAAAGTATGTTTCAGTACCACAGCAAGATCAACTTAACATGAAGTCAGGGCAAGAGAGATTTTATACATCAACAAAACAAAGATACAATGCAAGGAAACACAATTTATAAATACATGAAGGAAGTTAGAGCATCATTGATGAGTTCTAAGTAACATGTATTCATACCACTACAAGTAAGTGAAATAGGAAAGCCATGAGACAATAGGACATTAACAACTCTCTTTGAATCCATGAGTAGTGAAGCCAAAAACAATATAACTAGCTGGAATTCAAGGCATTATAAAGTTGAAGTGCA